>CANTUQ010000045.1:8595000-9195000 GCA_947683425.1 Excoecaria cochinchinensis
TAACTGAAAATAATAGAAGAAATGATATATATGGAACCTGAATCCAAGCTGAAGCTCAGTCTTATTCCCTTTCTGAATCAACAAATCGAGCACACTCTTCTTCAAAGCATCCTTAATACCACAAGAGTGAACAATCACTAAGGTTAACTATCAGTCTCTTGATTGTAAAATCCATTGAACTTAAAAATTATAGTAATTAAAAAAAAGTACCTTGATCTCACTGCCTGATTTGAGCTTTCCAGCTAATATATCTTTCCGCAAGCTCTCCACAATCTTAATTGTGATTCTTGGCCCAAAATCAGAAACTAGAAGAACCTATAGAGAATTTAAAACTTTTATCAGTTGAAATTTAAATGAATTTTAAATATATATATACACGTATATCTTTCTGCTCCAAGAAAATTTGACATAAAAGAAGCAAGACTGACAAATACGAAACCTCTTCGAGTTCGTCTAGGACTCGGTCGGTGTCGGAGAGGTTCCAATAAAGGAGGAGTTCGTCTATGACGGCGAGGTTGTCTCTGGTCTTGGAGAATCCAGAGAAGATTTTCTCGACATCGCTCTTGGCCTTCTCTTTAATCAATCTGCCCAGTCGAGTGAAGAACCCGCTCTGGCTGGCCAGACATTTGAACCGGGCGGTCTTCTGTGGATTGGACCAGGTTCGAGAAAAGCAGAAGACTGGGTGTGGAGAAGATGAAGGTTTGGAGAGGAGCGAGAGATGAGTTGGTGTAGCCATTTTCTTCTCAGCTCAGTGGAGTTGAGTTCTGTTCCTGGTTCTGGATAGATTTCCTCTCCACGATGTCGTTTTCTCTTAAAAAATGCGCTGGACCATGTCTCCTTGATGCCCATCCCATTTCTTTTTTTTTTCCTTTCTTTCTTTTTCCCATAAAAGAAAAGCTAATTACAAATTTTAGTAGGACACTCGGTTAATCGGAAAAAAAAATCGAAATCTAACTGATGTATTAATTAACCGATTATAATGGACTTGTTAATGGTTAATATTTTGAAAAAATCGATATTAATGAACTGGTTAATAGTTTTGACTCATGTAGCCGGTTAACCGAACCGAAACCGAATTTTTAGTTAATTTATTAATAGTTCAATATGTCCATATTTATTATTTTTTATTATTTCTTGATTTATCAAATTTTCAATAATAAAAATCATAATATATTCGAAAAATTATATAATAATTTATCCTAATAAAAAGTGATCATATGTTTTTTTTTCATTATACTAATTATTTTAAAGTTTTTAAGTTTTTTAATTGGCGATTAGTAAGTATAACAATTTATCTAATTAAAAGTGATTATGCACCGGTTAATTTATTTACTTATTAAATATTAATTTTTAAAAATAAATTTGCTTATATCCACAAAAAAAATTATTTTAACAATAATGATATTATATTATAGTGAAAAAATTTTAATTTTTAAGTAACTTGAATATTTTAATTTTATTTATGAATATATTTTATAATTGTAGTGGTTAACCGAAAAATATTGGGTAACCGGTCCGAAAATTCGAAACCGATGAACTGGTTAACCTATAATAACGGACTGGTTAATGGTTAGTATTTTGAAAAAATTGATATTAATGGATTGATTTTTTTTTTTTTTGCTCATGAACCGGTTAACCGTTTCATGCTCACCCCTAACAAATTTCCACTTAAATTCTGCTCACTTTTTAATTTAATTCTCAAACTAAAACTTTTTTATAATTTAACAGCTAATCTTCAGTTATATTTCAAATTAAGAACTTTACTGAAAAAAATTAGTTAAAAACGAGTATTAAAATATTCTATAAGCATCTATTCTGGATAGTATTCTATAATATTCCATTAGTTCGTGCAAATTATTATGTTATTAATCAAAAATATAATGCGGAGTATTTTGTTTTTTTTTTTTTTATTCTGTCTGAAACATATAAACCTGTTTATATTTTTAATATTTTTATTCTCAAAACAAAATCATGTTTCTCTTATGCCTTATCAAGCGTAGTTAAATTTGCAAAAAATAAATTAATTAAAACATAAGCAAAGTGAATAGTTTTTTTTTTTTTTTCAATAGCATAGGTAATAGTTGATTAATGGATACTCCATTATGGAATAAATATAAATTAAAACAATAGTGCTCAACCATATGCTTGGCCTAAAGAACGCAAATGTGGAAATTTCCAGCATCATTATTGGAGATTTACTCATTCCACTTCCACAAATTCAAGAAATGTCCAAGAAATAAGTATGATAAACGAATTCCTCGATATTCCATGTCAAATAATGATTATAAAAGTATATATTAAGTATTTTAAATAGGATTGTTATAAAAATATAGTATTTTTTATAATGATTTAAATAATTTTCATGTTACGTGTTAATTTTCGAATTTAATATACTCATGGCTATTTTTCTCGGTATGATATTAGAAACACCAATTTTGCAATATTAAAACATATATATATATATATATTCGATTCTACAAAATTCATGCTCGTTTTTTAATATAGTAGTTTAAATAATAAGTTGGACAACTCTTGCATTAGAAAGCAGCTTCTAAGGTATTTTCACTAATGGAAATCTAACTCCATCAAATTTCTGTTTTGGCATTAAGTTGCAGTGATCATCTCCAATTATGTGTTTTGTCAAACTTTTCTTTGAATAGAGTTATAATTTTATTTGTAGATTGAATATTAATGTATTTTATAAACGAAACAGTTTTTAATTAATTGTTAATTAGTGTTGAATTGTTTTTTTTGAAAGCAACACACACACGGATAAGGAACGAACATATCATTTATGAAAACCATGGCGATTTTAACAAAGCATGCTAATTCTTATATCCACATACACCACAATGAACAAGCGATGTGGGATCCCGAAAAATCAGGCCCCACTCCCACTTGCACAGAAGGCGACAACCACACCACAACTTGAACCGGGCCAGAAGCTCAAAGATTTTTTGAAAGCGACACACACACGGACAGGTAAGGAACACACCTTTATTAAAACCATATCGATTTTAACAAAATATTCTAATTCTTATATTCACACATAGCACATTCAACAAGCGATGTGGGATCACGAAAGACCAATTAGTGTTGAATTGTTAATTTAATTAATGTGTATTGATAACACAGCAAATATCATTTGCTGTGAGGCCCATCCTGTCGGCCCACTCAAACTGGCAAGGCCAAAAGCCCATCAGCTAAAGGTATCAGACACGAGCTCCTAGGCAGCGCACATGACCGATCGGCTGATGTGACCGCCAGTCCCATCAGCCGCCTGACACAAGGCAGCGCCCATGCCTACCACCTGCTCCTTGTCATGTCGCCGAATATCTACTCTGACAGCCAGTAATCACTCCCCAGGCACTCAAGTGCCCCTCAACCATCTCATATAAATAGTCCAGCCAACGATGGCACCAGGTATTGAATCCACATCATTATCTCTCTAAAGCACATTCTCTCTCTAAGCTACTAACTTAAGTTTCGGAGTGCTCACGCCTGGTCCGACCGGGCTCTTCTTACTGCAGGGTTATTTCATCCGATCGGAGCGACCTCTCTCCTACATATAAAGACATTCTTGGATTTATTATGTATAAATAATATTATAAACAAATCTACATAAATATAACTCTTACATATGAAAACGATGGGATGATGGATATATTGACCGTTGATAACGTGTATTTAAAAAGCATGTCAAAAAAACTATTCACGCCATTAAAAAACCAACTAATCCATTATAAAGTAAGAATAGGAATATTAAAATAATTGCAGAAACTTGCGGGTAATCAAATCCAACTAACTGTTAACAATAATAATGCTCTATTATTTATATTATTCAATCGTGTTACTTGCACATTCCATTTTTCAGCCATGAATACGTGGATGTTTCGCATATCAGGAGGGGCACGCTTGTTGCTGGAAACTTCTCTTACCAAACTATTTCAATGCAAAGAAAATACTTTGAATTTCTAAGTGAATCATAAATCCACTGCGTAGAATAATATCGATGATTATATAAAGTAATGACAAAAAAAAACCTTTCTAATTCACAATTGGTTGCCCTTTACATTTGTTAAAAAATTATAATTTTGTTTTTAATATGTTAATTTATGTACTATTATTTTTAATGTTTTAAAATTGAAAATATTTTATTGCTTCTTTACTCATTATATTTGAATAATTAGACACGTAAAATAAAAAGAATAAATTTTTCCCAAATTTAAACCGACATTAACATTGCACTAACTAATATGGGAAAGGGTAAACCCGTATAAAAACCCTCGAACTTGTCCAAAAAAATCATTTTAACACTTGAACTCAACAAAGTACCGAATAAATACTTAAATTTTTTAATTACAATATTTTTAAACACTCAAACTATTTAATTTTGATATTTTTAAACGCAAAATTCTGATAAAATGGGACTAGCTTAACGCATTAGTATTACCCGCCTGAAATAACCGACACGTGCCAGTCATGCATAAATGACCGACACCTGTCGGTTACCTTTCTTCTTCCTCATCCTCTTCCTTTCTATGTGGTAAAACAATTATTCTTCTTCTTCCTCCTCCTCATTCTCTTCCTTTCTCTCTCAATTGGTCTCCCCCTTCCCCCTCCTCATCGCCGCCATGTCCAAAATTTTGTGTTTGCTGGCTTTGAACTTGCCATGATAATTGATATTCTGAAGTTAACTAATCTTCGAGATATAGGGATGGAATTTAGCGGAATAAATGAAGCCGAGGCAGTTTTAAAATCAACAATCTTTAATTCAGGCCATCTTCATTTCTTGAAAATGCTGTGCTTTTTATCCATCATTTGTAAATCTGAAATCATTTCCAAATCTGAAACCATTTGTTGCTTATCATAATCTTGCAAAATTGTTGTTACATGGAGCAATAGCTAGAGAAGAAATTCAGGACAACCTGAAAATGGGATAATGATGAATGCTCTGTCATTGGAGATAAAGAGGAAACTGGGTTTATTCAAAACAGGGGACGAGTGGGAGAGAAAGGGGTTTTTTTATCGGCATCACGCCCTCAAAAAAGTGGTGAAATACACTTATTGTCAATTTAGCAAATTATGTTTAAAAATATCGAAATTATATATAGTTTGAGTGTTTATTTGGTCATTTTAAAAGTTTAAATATCAAAATAAAATTTGTTAGTTTGAATTTATGTATATAGGTTTAAGGAAATTTACGTTTCTAACAAACATCAAATTAATTTGCACCTTAAATCTATTTAAAATAAAATAAAAATCTGAACAATAAATAATTGAGAGGAAAACAACATTATCCAGTCTAACCGTTGACTGGGAGTGTATATATCCACAATTGGAAGGGAAGACGTGTATCGTGTGGAGAAGCGTGGAGCAACACGCCCTTTCTTTCTTTCTTTTTTCCTACCCCTTTAAATTAAAGAGAAAGTTGACCATATTTTCTGTTGGCCCAAAGTTTGGGAGTCTATGATATGACAATTTTATTTCGTGATAACAAGTTGGATTGGATTTGGAACCAATTCTGAATAATTTATTAATTTTAATTTTTGATTTTCAAGAAAAGCACTTTCCTTCCTTTCACGTTTTACGCTAACAGTCAACTTCTAATTTTGGTAATAGTATCATTTTGCCTAGGCAACGCGAAAGAAGAAAAGAAAGTGTCAACTTACGGCAAGGAAAGGAAACTCGGCAGAAATAGATAGACCCTATTTATTGGAAAATTATTGAAACATCCTCCCTCTTTCTCTCTTATTTCTCATTATCTTCTTCTCCCTTCTTTCTTCCACTATATATATATCGCCTCATCCTTTTCAAAAATTCTAACAAAACCACAAAATTCTTTCAATTCACGATTTTAATCATCATGTATTCACCGGCTCGCGCTCTAGAAATCACAGTTTTATCTGCAGAAAACCTCCGTCTCGATGGAAAACCCGTGAAAAAGGATACCTTCGCCGCCATAAAACTAGATCCTGTTAATTTTAAATCCACAAGAGCTGATAATGAAGGAGGATGCAATCCTACTTGGAATCAGAAACTGGAAATGGAAATGGCATCGCATTCTAGCTTTATTACTCTACAAGTCGAATGCAAGATTGGCTCCGGAAAAAGATTGATCGGCACAGCTATGGTTCCAGTTTCTGATTTCTTAGGGGATTATATTCCTGAAAATTATTTGCACTTTTTGAGTTATCGATTGAGAGATTCGAGAGGTGAAAAGAACGGAATTATTAATATTTCTGTGAGAGTGAAGGGGTTGGGTGATTATGTGATGCCGGAGGTAAGAAAGAAGTTAACGGTATGTGCCTCTCCTCCTACGACGTCGTCTTCTTCACAGTCAACCTGGGGAATGCCAGTGAACGAGCAAAATTACCATAGAGGAGTTGTGACAGGGATACCTGTTTGGTGTGCGGCTCATGCTTGATTGTGTCTGTTTGGATTGGAATTAAATCTAACTCTGACTACTTATTATCATTCTTTTATCTCCAAACCAAACAACTCCTTTGAATCATGATTAGATTCAAATTATGAAGTATTTATGATTGCAAATAGTTAATATATGCAATTGCATGAGATGGATTGTACCTATTTAGATTCAATTACTGATAATTTATTTTCATGCTGAATCAAACTTTAAATTGATATTCAAAAACTGCCGCCCCTAAAGTAATTATAAAAAAAATATATAAATTTTGCCTTTGATTGATAGCTATGTTCTCAAGACCAAATTAAATCCCTTAAATTAAAATTAGTCAATAGATTCGCCTTCCGATCAATAATAAGCTATCTAGTTTATATCCCTCAATTTGACAATTTATAAGTCATATATCATATCAGCTATTAATTTTAGGGAAATGGTTTTCCTTTCTAACTCTCTCAACTAAACTATTCTTAATTATTAATATAATTTGCCTAAACTCCTATTTCTCGTAAACTAAACCAATATACGTCAAATTAATAACTATTTATTTACTAATTTTTCAAATTATTTATTTTATGTGTCATTCTTTTATTGGTTCAATCAATTAACTTATTTATGAATTCGGTCTAATTAAATATTTTTTTAATTTGCAAATTTTTTTCTTGAAGAATGCCAATTAATTAGGTTCCATATATACGTTATTCCCCTTGTACATACGAAGAAGATTTTTTTTTTTTTAAATAAGAACTTGTTCTGATTTGAGGAGTTGAGATTCAAATTCGAGTGTTTGAATATGTGGTTTTTAGTATAAGTGTATACAGAATCTATACTTTTCTAAGCTGAATCCAAGTAATGAGAAAACAAGATTCGGAATCAAATTGTGGTGTTAATTTTTGACTAAAACTTAATTGAATTTTACCATACATTTGACTTTATCTTATGACAAATTTGATATTTTTATATTGGAAATTGAGTAGATCTTGCCTAAATCCTATTTAGAAGAAATGTATATAACAAATAAATAGTAAAATAACACGTATGCAAAGTTAATTTAAAAAAAAAGTTGAGTGATCGTTAACATGTGTAGGTATCAATACAGTATTAATCTTAATTATACATGAATTTTCGCTGGATCCTATAAAAGCAAAAAATTTCCTTTAAAATTATATTAAATTGTAACAAACTGTTATGGAATCGAAATATATTAAAATAAAAAAAATGTTTATTAATTGAAATTTATATAATAAAATTGAAACAACTTATAATTAACATTATTTATAATTTACAAGAATAAAACCGATAGTATGAACGGTTATACATTCTTGAGGAAAACAAAAATTTCTTATACTAATATCTATCGTATTAAATTAATAAAACAATTCCTGGTATTTTTAAATCGACTAGCTGGAATGTATTGGTTAAATGATTCTATTACTATCTTAGAGATACGAAAGATAAACAAACAGTACTTAATTATTTTGCTCATAAAAATATCTAAATGCATTGGTACAGAGAAATGTTGCTACAATTTCCTCCATGGAAGTCAAAGAGTCTATCTTCTTTTAAAGCTTGGCAGTATTACATCATGTGTTTACGTATTCGCATTACGTTAGGCTGGCACACAACATTATGTGTCATATATACTAAACCAACATATAAACAATGACTTGTTAATCTATGGGTCACCCACTTGGAATTTTTTTTGGATTTGTATAAGTTTGGTATGCTTTTATTCTATTCTTTCCCTAGCTATCACATAGCAATGAAAAGAAAAATACCTATTTCCAACCGATTATGGAATTTAAAACTATAATACGAGGTTTACCTAAACGGAGTTTATAAAAATGTTTATATATCAGACATTCAGACCCATGGTACTTTATCAATTTCATTCCGTTCATTAAGCGTACAGTCAGGTCAACTATAAATGAATTTTAATTGTGTAAAAATTAAGTATTTCCGATACCCGCTATCTAAATCCGTTTATATGTCTAGTTATGGATAATAAATATCCGTGGATATCCATTCCATTTAAATCAATTTATTTGAAAAATAATTTAAAATTGTAGATGTAAGTGAGAAATTGGTTCATTGTCACAAACAATCAAAATGTAATATTTTGGTTCTACGGACCATTCATATGACTTTTATGTATATCTTTTAATCTATAAATTTTTTATGTAAACATTTATTATATATTAATTTAAAGATTTACTAAAATTATTATTTTTAATTTTGTGATTTTTTTATATTATAAGTTGCAATTTTATTAAAAATTTTATTTAAATTTATATATTAATTAAATGTGCAATGTTTATCAAAAAAAATAATGCATGAATATTGGTAAATGGGTTTGTAAAGGATATCATTAATAGAGAGATAAATTTAAATGATTTTGAAGGTTTATGAATATATTAAAATTAAATATCTAGATATTCTAAAGAGTCCATGTTGGAAATAAATGTTAGATATTGCTCTTTACAAAATTGCATTCAGATAATGATGGAATTGTGTTCAGATAAACACTACCGAATAAAGAGGGATCACAACAACGGATATATATTTCTTAAATATTGCAAAATAAATTGTATCCGTTGGAGTAACTCATACATTAGAAGAAGTGTATCTATTTAGAAGTTAAATTCCCTGGAATCAACAAAACTGGAAGTTTCCAGGGAGTTAGTTGGAATTTATTAAATTACGTATTCAAAAAACAAAATAAAATTCTAACAAATCTTGCCCAACACTTACATTATATATAACCATTCGATATATTGGTAACGGAGGAAACAATTATCATCCATCATCTTCTTCCTCTTCAAACTCAACTTTTCTTCTCCTTTTCCCTTATATAACAACAACAGTGTACAAATTGTATCTACTTTTCAATAATGAAAAACTCGTGTCGAACTTTGGAAATCACAGTCCTCTCAGGTGAAGATCTGCGCATAAATCAAAAATACGTGAAGAAAAATACATACGTTATAGTTAGAACAGATCATCTTAATTTGGCCACCACAAAGATGGATACGGAAGGAGGAAGCTATCCTTCATGGAACCAAAAACTTATAATCGACATGCCTTCGTATGAACACTTTGTCACGCTTGAAGTTTGGTGCAAGATGGCGTACAGGGACAAAATTATTGGGTCTATAAGAATGCCAGTGACGGATTTCATGGGAGGGTATTTGCCAGATAATTATTTGAATTTGTTGAGTTATAGGTTGAGGGATGATAGAGGAGAAAGGAATGGCATTATTAATGTTTCGATTAAGGTGAAAACGCCGGAATATTTGTCAAATAGGCCTAAAAAAGCATTATCTAAATCAACTACATCGGCGCTGCCGCCCTTGACTGTCGCGATTGATGGCAGCCAGGAGAATTTTGGTGTTGTAACCGGGGTGCCTGTTGTTTGGGGTCCAAATCAAGTGTTATAGTTTTGCTTAGTAACTCTTTTTTTTTTGTTTGGAATTGCATAACATCTTTTCATTTAATGTTACTCTAATTTTTGGCTCGCGGTATATATATATAGTATCTCCACCCACAAATAATTTTTTTTAGTAGAGTAATTTTTGGTGTTATAAATTGAAATTTACAATGATTTTAGTAGTACAAGATATAAAATTGAAAAAATTATTGTGTAAAAATTAGCCATGAAATCTGAAATTTTGATTTTCAAAAATTCGAATTTTTGACATAGATTGGCCTAGTAATTGACAAGAAAAAATGTAACGGCTGAAAAGCCCAGCAACATCAAGGAAATTCTCTCCTCTTCTCAATTGCCAAAATTGAACATTCCTTATTCCAAACTCCAAGCATACCGCATGCAATTCTATGAATCCGCATCAAAAGCTGTCGCTGTCCCAGCTTTTATTATGCGAGGTGAGGGAGATTGACGAGAGTCGCACTTAGAATATTGTATGCATTTATGAGCTGTTGATTAATACCTAAAAATAATGGCCCTCCATTCTGCAATACCAGTACTCTTCCTGTTTTTTAATAACTGTTATTTTTTAAAAATATTTATATTTTATTTTAGATATTATTTTTAAACTATCAATACAACATTAATTTTTTTTGTCAAATTTCAATACGATATTAATTTTATATTACATTTTTAATATTATTTAATCAATTAAATTTAAGTTACAATTTTCAAAATAATAAAAATAATGGTTATTTAATCATTATCTACTATATTTAATTTTAAAGTTAGTCCTAATTAATATTTTTTAATCCTAACGAAAATAAAAAAAGTGACAGATATTATAGAACGAAAAGAGTAATAATAGTTTTATATATCCATTTTATTAAAAATATTAATTTTTTTTAAGAAAAAAAAAGCATGAATTATCATACCATATTCACAATTATGCTACCAATAATTCCTATTTTATATATACCATATCAAACTATGTCACAAGTTATCCAAAAAAAAAAATTAATGGAACAAATAGTTACAATGAGAGGAATAAATCAGTATTGAATCTTCATTGAAATTAGATGCGGAACAAAAAGCAAAAGCTTATTCTTTTTCCCTTTGCAAACTTTCTATTCAATTGCTAATTAATTACAAGTCATTATTGCCTAAATAAGATTTAGACTATTTTATAAACCATGCCAACCATATATTATCATTTTTGTAAAATTAATTACTCTATCGGTTTTTTTTATCTATTATTTTTTATAAAAATTCAAATTTCATATATCTCTTACTTTTAAATTTTCAATATAATTTAATTTTTTTTTCAATTTAATTTTATTTTTCAATATAAGTTGACCAATTAAATTTAAGTTTGTACATTAAAACAACCAATTTATCTTAAATTTAAGTCTAACTAATATTTTTTTATTTTACTGAAAATAACAAAAGTGACAAATATTAAGAAACAGATATAGAAAAAAATAAATAGAGCGGAGATTAATATGCACATGAAATTTATTTAAATTGGGTTAGGTAAGAATTTTTCATTAATTACATAGTTTTTGAAACAATAATTATAACTTCGAGTCCCTAACCCAACTTACACATGGTTTATCTGGCACAAAATGACATTATTAGCATGGAATTTGGAAAGGAAATAATTCATGTACCCTCTTTTGCCTTGAATATTTAAAGAGATAAGAGCAGGCCAGTCAGTTAGTTCTGTAACCATATAGTGAAGTTCCTTTCTTTTGTCTTGAAGTTTCTTCCTTTTATTTTATCTTTAGTATGGCATACCCAAAAAATTAATTCAGTTGGATAAAAAAATAAAAATAAATTATTTAAATATTTTAGTGGGATCAATTTCAAAAAATTAAAATTATAAAAGTATTTTTTAATTTTTTTCTTAATTTAGTATGACCAATTTTATAAAAAAATTAAAATTAAAATACTTTTTTACATGTACGGTGAAACTGATAAAAATTAAAAATGAAACAAATTGATTTTTTTTATCATTTTCTTAATGATTTTGATATTATGTGATATCACGTTGGAGCAGCTGAGTGTTATATACTTTAATTTTCTAATTGCAATATTATTTTGGAGGGTTATTAAGCAAAATCCGTTATGTTAAGTTTGACGAATATGCCGAATAAAAAACAACGGCAACGACTGAATAAAATATGTTTAGTTATATTTATTTTGGAGGGGAACTAACAACCAGCACCAGTGGTCTAGTGGTAGAATAGTACCCTGCCACGGTACAGACCCGGGTTCGATTCCCGGCTGGTGCAACTCAAGAGCTATGAGGTCAACAGTACCGAGGTGATGGTAGGGTCCATCACCATCATCTGCTGTGCAAACAAGGATGATTCTGGTGCATCTGAGCTCTTTAGTCCTTTTTTTTTTTAAAAATCGCTGTTCAGTATTTGTTGTTTTTCTTTCAATTTGTTTTTATTTATTTATTTCCGCTCAGTATTTCTGATACTTTGCATTTTGGAAGTCGTAAAACAATGAAGAAAATGGAATTCTCAATAAGAGAAAATGATATGTGCATATTTACACAGCTTGGGCTTTCTGGAGTCAAACAGGTGATGCTCCCTTTAGTGCTTCGACAGAAGAATACACAATCGGCAACAATCACAAGATGAACAATCAAATAGTAAAGCCACGGTTTGCACAAATCAGGTACTCTCTCATGCTTGCCTAAGAAACCTACAGCAGATCGTATCTACATTAATCACAAACTGAGAATAGCTACACATAGTTACACTGAGACGATTAATCTTGCTGGATAGCTGTCTCTTCCAAGAACCGATCTCCTCTGCCGACGATGGGGTTCATGGGTGCGCATGATAACACTGATAGGGAATAAGCTCTACTCTGAACTACCGCTGAAAACCTAGCCTCTATACTTCACCATATATTTGGTTGTTTGCCTTTAGAATGTTCAACTTGCAGAGAGGGCAAGTTGCATTTATGTAAAGCCATTTCTCTATGCATGTGCTGTGGAAATGATGACAACAAGGAAGCTCACGCAGCTCAGTTCCGTCTTCATAGGCACACAGGCAAATGCAGCATTCCTGCAATTTAAGTTGAAATAGTAACAAAATTAGGAGCTTCATTGCCATAGTATATTTACATTAGAGATTTTAACAAGGAGATATTTGTGCAGCTGAGATATAATCTATGGCATGGTCATGGTAATTGGGGACCGATTATTTATTCTCCTCGCTTGAATTGGTTTATTAGCCTCACTGGCACCACACTGCACCATCAAATTAGCCACAGCCCCTGGTCTAATGATAAAGCAGTACAAGTGCAATGAACGTTTTTGCAAGTGAAAGGGCAAAAAGTTCTACTTGCGGACTACTTACAGCATCCTCGGGGGAGATAAGGCGCTCTGTGAGAGTATCTGATTCGCATCCAGTTATCGTCCCTCCAAGAGATGCTTCAATCTCACCATTAACTATCTCACACTCCCCTATCCTCCGGAACTTGTACTTTGGCAATTGATCAATCTCTTCCTTCGTTGCTCCTTCCTGTTTCAGTTAAGTATGATGTGAAGTCAGGCAAATAATACTATGAACATGGAGCAAAAATACTAAACACCAGAGCTTTGGGTGTGTGTTGGCTGGTGCTGATGATCTACTAAATAAGAGGACCCCAACAAAGCAAAAACACAGTGCATTTTCATCATACATGAAGACAAAAAAAAATGTTGATGAAAGCAACCAAACAGCATAAACATGCACTGCAGCCTTTCAAAGACTCAGCCCTCCTGCCGGCAAATAACAGATGGAATATCCCATTCATGAAAGATAATATGTACCATAATTAAATAAGGCATATTGCATCCAATGTCCACTTGCTGTGCTTTTGGCCATAAACAATTGAAAATGAATACTCCACAAAAACAAATTTCAACGTCCCAGACAATGTTAATGCTAAATAAGAACCAAAGAGAGAGACAACTGAATTTGTGTTGGCCCCAAAATGCAAGAAAGCCATTTAGTTTTAGACAATTCATATTCTGGAAGAACATCTCTGCCTTAATCATAGGCAACTGTTGCTTATTCAAGCTGACACAATACATTTTTAGAACTTTGCAGTTCGAATTTTGAAGCACAATCCACGCAAGATGAAGGTCAAAACATATAGGATTTGAGCTCATAGGAGCTTTCATTAAAGTGGCACATGATCTTCAGGGAGCAAACAGAAATGTCTTGTTCCCAAAAGAACATCGACCAAAGCATGACAACTGGCAACGTTCCCAGTATTGCAAATCTCTTCAGTTTTTTAATTAGGAGAAGTGAAGACAGTATTTGACTTATCAAATATGAGTGGACTGTGCCTGATTAGACAAATTCCTGTAGTCCTAGACTGCTAGATCATGAAGACAAGTTAATTGAACAAAATTCTACTCTAGTTTTCAGGGATCTAGTTGTCATGTTACAACGATTTCTAGTAAGTAAAATTTTTCATCAACAAATCAGCAACTTCACATCCACAAATCAATTCCTTGGTTCTGGTATCATGCATGAACCACTGTACATAAGGCGCTGCCTCATATCTGTTCTTTGAGCTGACATATTGAGCTACTTGTAAGCACTACGACCAGTACTTTTTTTTTTTGAATCATTTACCATCTATCATGTTGCCAATTGAAATTGGCTTATATCTACTGAACTGCTACAAAATAAGCTCAATTTCCTTAAATACCCAAGCATGTGAATCTTTGTGTTTTGCAAATGGAAAAGTCAAACAAATCCACAGCAATGAACAAAAACAGGATCTGAGAAATGTCATTTACCCGGTCTGTCATGGCATATAAGATTCCAATAATACATGGAAGGCAGCAGCAAATAGCAATACCGATGAGACATGCAACAGCAACGCAGATAATTACAAAGATCACATCGAAAGCAAGAAAAGTAATACAAAGCCTGCAAAAGGGAACCAACAAACAAGTTAATGAACATATAAAACCACATGTTGACATAACCTAAATTGCATCAAAGAAAACTTTCGTCGAACAAACCAGTATAACTGAGGTGAATCAGTTGCCACAGTTTGTACACCAGCAGTAACCCAGTAGAATCCAACGATCCACCAAATAAATGAAAACATCGTATTTGCAGATTCCAGGTGCTTAACAGAACTGCAACAACCAAGCATGAGGACTTATAAATGCATAATTCAAAAAAGCTACAGCCTTGGTAGGTTTATCACTCAATCATAACCATGCTAAACAACATTAAAGTAACAACACTTGTTTTGAGGAATTCAGCTGGAATATTTATTCTTTTCTCCTCTTATAAGCAAAGGAATGTGAATTCTCTATTTCCCTTCAAAGGCCAAAATCATTTTGGTGGGAAATGAGGAGAAATTAGAATTATTTTCTTATCCCTTGCATCATCTAGCAACCAAAAAAATAATTCAGTTTCAGATTCTAATTTTTGTACCACGACATTAAACTTTTAGAAAAGGACAGCACAAGGTTCAATTTGAGCTTGAGAAAGATTTGTTCTAGATTAGAAAAAAGAAAGAAAGAAAAAAATACCTAGTTTCATCATCATTGCCTCCAAGTACACCTACATAATCCATATAATCTCCTCCATCACTCCCCGATCCGGAGCTGGAATCTCCACTTTCCCAAACCCCACTGGATCCTATTCCCACACTTCTTCCGTCAAGCCGCCTTCTGTACTCGAATATAACACACGCAATATGAAGCAAACACTGCAATCCATATCCAATTATCCACAGCCTTAAAGGAACCTCAGGCTCTTCCTTGATGCTCAGAGCCAAGACCACAACCGCAATCGCGATGAAACCCAAATTCCACAACACGTCAAGCACAATAACAGGCTTCGAATAGGCCCAGTTGCTCTGCTGCTCCTCCAGCTGCTCCGCCGCATTCTCGCGCACCCGGACTGATGGCTCCCTCAGCATCATGCGGCGGCTGCTGGCTCGCTGGAGGAGCCGAGCAGCCGCACCACGGAGGGGAGGAGGCTGGCGGCGTAAGAGACGGCGGCTACGGAGGAGGTGGTCGGCAATCGAGTGGGTGAGGAGTGGTGTCGTGTCCACCGAGTCAGAAGGCGGAGACGGCATTGAAGGATTTAAAGTCGGCATCTTTTTATCCTTTTTTTCTTATTCGTCAAATTGAAGAGGAAAATCCAATTCGAGAGATTGGATATTAAGCCCCCTGTTGGACTAGGTTTCGATGGATGTATAAAGTTGGAATTAGCTAAATTAGAGGTGTCAAACTCGAAACGAAACAAAAAAATTTGAAATTGAATGGGAGGATGATTGATAATGGAAGACGTTGGGATCTGTTTGATATTTTTGGAATTTTGGCTGGTAGCGTTTGAATCAAAAGGGAGAAATTTGGTACAAAATTTCAAATTCGATGAGAAATTTGGTTTCTTTTAGGGTGAAAAACAAAAAGGAAAAATATTTCTTTTTAAAAAATTCAGAAAAGAAAACAGGTAGAACAGTGGAGTGGCCGTTTCGGACAAGGCAACCGTGACTGGGCTATATTGGTCGGTTGGCGGGACAGCATATGAGAGACATTTGGTGACCTGGTAATTGGTAATTTGGTACTCGCTTATTTAGGAAGACGTGTCAGCTCATGTTTGTTTAACTTTTTTCAGATTTTAATCTTTTGTGCTGATGATTCAGCACGTGATGTGGGCCTGTACGCATAATCATAATGATCATTAATTATACTGCGTGCCAACAATTTTTTTTTTGGCTTAACGGAGATGTAGTCTCTTAATATACGAAAATTTATTTTTGGTTCTGATATATATATATATATATATATATATATATATAGTTTCTTAAAATACAGATAAAATATATTTTTCGTAATACAAAGATGAAAGGGCTTTCTGGAGTACACATTCATGGTTTAGTTTTTGATTTGAATTATTTCTGTTGAAAGTTGCCATCTCTTTATAAAAAAGATCAAAAATTTATAGCTTTACTTTTGTTAGAGTTATGCAAACATGTTGCTCATTCACTTCCTGACCTTTTAATTTATTCCAGATATTAAATAAAGAACTAGAAGAGTTTTTACAGTTTTCAATTTGGCGGCTAAAGGTTAACTAAATAAATGAGAAGCAATCACCTGATGAAATTTTGTTGGGAACCTAAGTGAAACAAGGTGGGTATGCACAAAGTTCGAATTTTTCACCAGCGTCAGCCTCCATTTCATCCGCTAAAACTCACCTATCACTTACACTGCATTGCAAATTCCACTAGATTTTCTTTTTCGATTATTGAGTCAAACAGACTTTTGAATGATTTGTCAAAAGGGGGTCAGATAGATGAAGCACTCAATCTATTCGACAAAATGACCAATAGGGATGAGTTCTCCTGGAATTCAATGATTGCTGCTTGTGCAAATTCGGGCAGATTAACTGAAGCTAACCGACTATTTCACGAGTCTCCATCAAAGAGTTCAATCACATGGTCCAGTCTTATATCTGGTTACTGCAATTATGGGTGCGAACTTGAAGCATTTGAGTTGTATTGGCAAATGCAGCTTGAAGGGTACAAGCCTAATCAATACACTTTAGGAAGTGTCCTCAGACTATGCTCGACAATGGGTTTTCTTCCAAGAGGAGAACAGATTCATGGGTATGCGATAAAGACTCAGCTTGATGGCAATGCTTTTGTTGTTACCAGTCTCATTGATATGTATGCTAAGTGCAAGTGCATAATTGAAGCCGAGTGCCTTTTCACAGCGGTGAGTCACAGTAAAAATCATGCAACATGGACAGCCATGCTTACTGGGTATTCTTATAATGGGGATGGGTTTAAAGCAATCAAATGTTTCCGGGACATGAGAACTGAAGGGGTCGAGTCTAATCAGTTCACTTTTCCTAGCATTTTGACAGCTTCCGGAGCAGTTTCAGCTCACGATTTTGGGGTTCAAGTGCACGGTTGCATAGTTAGGAGTGGTTTTAGTGCTAATATATTTGTGCAAAGTGCATTAGTTGACATGTATGCAAAATGTGGGGACTTGATTGGTGCGAAGAGGGTATTGGAGAATATGGATGTCGATGATGTGGTTTCTTGGAATTCCATGATAGTGGGGTGTGTGAGGTTGGGGTTTGCCGAGGAAGCTTTGTCCTTGTTTCGCAAAATGCATGCAACAAATATGAAAATCGATGATTACACATACCCTTCCGTGTTGAACTCATTTGCATCCACGAAGGATATACAAAATGCATGGTCCATCCACTGTTTGATTCTCAAAACAGGATATGGTGCATACAGGCTAGTGAATAATGCCCTTGTTGACATGTATGCGAAACTGGGAAATTTAGATTATGCATTTATGGTATTTAACCAGATGTTGCACAAGGATGTTATCTCATGGACCTCTCTAATTACAGGATCTTCATTTAATGGCTTTCATGGAGATGCTATCAAGTTGTTTTGCGACATGAGAATTGCAGGTTTATGTCCTGATGAAATGGTCCTTGCCAGTGTTCTGAGTGCATGTGCAGAACTAACAATGATGGAATTTGGTCAGCAAGTTCATGCAACCATCACTAGATCTTGTCTTGGATCATCCTTATCAGTGGATAACTCTCTTGTGACAATGTATGCAAAGTGTGGAGGCATAGAAGATGCCAATTGCGTGTTCAACTCTATGCAAACCAGGGATGTCATCAGTTGGACAGCTCTAATAGTTGGATATGCACAAAATGGTAGAGGAAAAGATTCCCTACTTTTTTATAATCAAATGATTGCTACAGGCACAAAACCAGACTTCATTACATTTATTGGTATACTCTTTGCTTGCAGCCATACTGGTCTTGTGGATGATGGTTGCCGCTACTTTGAATCAATGGAGACGGAATACAGGATCAGGCCAGGTCCTGAACACTATGCTTGCATGATTGATCTTTATGGCCGCTCAGGAAAACTTGTTAAGGCCAAGGAATTACTTAATCAAATGGTTGTAAAACCTGATGCGACTGTTTGGAAAGCTCTGCTTGGTGCATGCAGAAAGCATGGTGACCTGGAATTGGGAGAAAGGGCAGCCAACAGACTCTTTGAATTGGAACAGAAGAATTCCATGCCATACGTACTGTTATCTAATATGTATTCTGTTGCAGGCAGATGGGAAGATGCTGCAAGAATACGAAGATTGATGAAATCCAGGGGAATCAGTAAAGAACCAGGGTGCAGTTGGATTGAGTGGAACAGCAAAGTACACACCTTTATGTCAGAAGATAGAAGTCATCCAATGATGACTCAGATTTATTCAAAGATTGATGAGATAATCATATTGATAAAGGAAGCTGGTTATGTGGCAGATATGAATTTTGCACTTCATGACATGGATAAAGAAGGTAAGGAGCTGGGTTTAGCTTATCACAGTGAGAAGCTGGCTATTTCTTTTGGTCTTCTCAATGTGCCCAAGGGAGCACCCATTCGCATTTTCAAGAATCTTCGGGTTTGTGGAGATTGCCATACTGCCATGAAATATATATCAAGGGTATATCTTCGCCATATTATTTTGAGGGATTCAAATTGTTTCCATCATTTCAGAGAAGGAACATGTTCTTGTGGAGATTACTGGTAATTGGTTTATTATTATCTCCACTCAACCCGGTTTTTTATGGACTTAAAATCACAGTATTTTCCTGGTTTCTTGGGTATATTTTGCCACTTAAGCTACTGTCAAAATCACTTGATTCAGGGAGACCGTATAGTACTAAAGATGCTGATGTTTCACACCTATTCTAAGTATGAAGAGCCCAAACAACTCCAATGAACAAAGGCTCAACAGGAAATTTACTGCAAACTTCTGGAGAACTGGTGCTTAGATGGATCTTTTAAGACTCAACAAAACAAAATAAATTCACGAGTTGACCCAATGATAAATTATCATGTATATATAAAGTTATTATGACCTAAATAACAGTTTGTCCTTGAAAAAGTTGATAAATTTATTAATAAATTCAACCTAGACATGAAACATCTTTTCGCCTGAAATTTTGTTGGCTGTTGATTGTCCTGGCTCTCGACATCAATACAGCTTGTCCAGGATTTAGCCATATTGCTGTACTGTCTTCATTATCTCTCACTGTTGCTGTACGAAGGCAAAGCAAAATGGAAATTCTCATTCAAAAATCAGACAGGCCAACAAATATGGAAATTCTCATTCAAAAACTAATCATGAGACCAAGTAATTTGATTTTTTTTTTTCAACAGCAAAAATAAAACAATTAAGACGTACACAAACATCGTAATTGTCTAACGGTTCATTTAGATGATCTTACTAAATGCTTGTACACTATGTGAGAAATATTAAAAAAAAAAATTACTAGTAACTCATCTTACACTCACCGAGGCATATAACACATTATAATCTAAATAAAAATCTTGGAAGCTGGAACCTCCTTGCCCAGTAAATCCCCCTCGTCAACAGGTTACTTCCATCTGCATCTCAGCCAGTAATACTCACAGGCCATGGATTTGTCCAAACCCTCCCGTTATCCCTCTTGAACTCATATTGGAAGGCTAAAACACAGTTGAGCTACAACAAATTGTGCAGGCACGACCACTTGTATGGGGGTCTAAGCATCCAAAAATTGAGCTGCATTGTCTGCATAGTTTGTCATCTCAGCTTCATATATTGTCTATTCTTGCATGCCGCGGGATGAGACGCTGGCGCAGTTCAGCAGGTGCTCCAGCAAGCTCTGCAGGGAAGCTTGGTATAAGCAATTGCAAAAAGAGAATCCTTGGTGAGAATAAGATGTGTATGTTGGGCCTACCTTGGGCTGTAAAATTAAACAAAGGAGGTAGTGATCGTCCATTAGGCAAGCACGCATTAGGGTCTCTCAAATCATCGAAGAAAGGGTGAGAGCATGCCTCCAGCTGAGAGCCAGAAAATAGATAATAACTTACTATAATTTCCTTCAAATGCAAATTTATATATATAAAATTGATAGCTAATTCAAGAACGGGTTAAAGGGTAATAAAAATATTCAACAATGCACAACACTACCATACACCATCTAGAGTAATATAATGTTCTTACTGCAGTGCAACGTAGATTTGGTGAATACTGCAGCAGCCTTGATACGAGATCCACTGCCTCAGGAGGCATTCGCTTGTGAAAAACCTGCATATTGTAACATTATCCACCATTACCCAAACTAATGGCAATATTCTTAAATACAAAGAAGAAAATCCTGATAATATTGCTCACAGACCTTGTGCCATGGGTGAGCTTTAATCTGGGGAAACTTAAATTCAGTGTAATTTGGATTCATGCATTTTATTTCTTCCCTGGTTGGAGTTCCCAAAACCTGATTTCAGACACCGAAAGGAGACAGCAAACTGAGAAATTTGCCAAAAAAAAGCACAAATTGAATGATAAAGAACAGCTACTTGAATATACCTTGATAATTTCCACCAACTGATCGACACCACTTTCCCCAGGAAATAAAGGCTGAATAAAGTAGAGAGATGGAGAGACGTGTTAAACAGATAACTATTAGTCAAAGGCATTACAAAGTAGAGAGACGAACAGAGAGAGAGAAGACCCACATGACCCAAAAGAAGTTCAGCCAAAACACAACCAGCAGACCACATATCGATTGCAGTTGTATATGATGTAGCCCCAAATATGAGCTCAGGTGCTCTATAATATCGGGAGCATATGTAAGATATGTTGGGTTCACCAGGTACCTAAAGATGAATATTATAATGACATTAGTTCCTAATCAATGATGACACACTTTAACAACAACCGGAAAAAATAAACATAGACAAAACGATACCAGCATCTTTGCACTTCCAAAATCACAAATCTTTAGCTGATGGGTATTTGAATTGACCTGCAGAATGCACAAAACTTCAAAACAATAATAATTTGGCGATATATATAAGCATAAAGCTTCAAAAAGGAAAATTGCTGATGCTACAAATATCATAGAATTCTATGAGATTACCACATTAATTATTTTGTGCACACATAAAGGTGAGGTAAACACAAGTTGCTTTGTTAACCTTTCCCTTTAAATTGAAAGCATTTTCATGTCTAACAGCAACCAGCACTCAAAAACACATATACTAGCTAGTTTCTGCATAAACTTCTACTTCTTTCAATTGTCAATTCTGTTTATTCTTTAGGTTAACAACCAATAATACATGAGAAATGGTGTTCATTATGATAATAAGCATATATCCACAATTGAAGTGTTAAGCAGCGGAAAAGCAAAAGAACGAGAGTAAAGCCACAAGCAAATCATACCAGTAAATTCTGTGGCTTGATATCACGGTGGCACACACCAACCACATGATGCAAGTAACTTAGACCCCGGCAAATCTACAAAAGCAATGAACAACATACTTTATTTGGACAATAACATAACAAAAATCTCAAAACCCACCTAAAACTCGAAAAGGCACAGGGAATAATGTACCTGGTATGCGTACAGTTGCACATATATGATAGGTATTTGTTGATGGTTCATCTTATTATATTGCCTGCAAACTCGGTGGACGGTCTCAGGTAGATAATCCAGCACAAGGTTAAGATATACTTCATCTTTTTCAGTAGTTGAATAGAAACAATGTTTCAGTTCAAGAACATTAGGATGGCTGAGTGCACGCATGATCTGTAGTTCTCTATTTTTGTATCTCCTATCTTGCAAGACCTTCTTTATTGCAACTACTTCACCAGTTTCCAAGCACCTAGCCTATGGCACAAACATTTGATGTGAAGGCCGAATCATTATCTGTATTCACATAGAACTACAAATAGATCTCGGAGTATGGTACATATTCTTATTTCACATACCTGATAGACGACACCAAATGAACCCGTGCCAACCACACGCTCTGCCATGAATGAGATTGTCTAGGACAAAAGAAATAACAATTGCAATCAGTATTGTCTCCTAAAATTCATACAGAATATCCTTAGGGTTAATGTCCTAAACCACTAATGATGTAAATGGAACTTGTTTTATTAATCTTCAATTATAAATCATATCTTATCAACTACATTTGAGCCCAAAAGAAAAACATAATGAAGATGAAGAAGTTGCAAGAAATATCAACAAAGAAACCCAACAAAAAAAAAATACTCAAACCAATAGGTAAGAGCCTCAGAATCAGTTGTGTCTCTAACAAACTCCTTAATGCATAATCCCTGGGATAAAAGTGCGGGCAAATATGGCCCACCTATATCTTTTCCTTAATTTCAAGAAGCACTTTTGTCTGTCCATTTCTATCAAACAGATAACTAACCTTTTTTGGTTGTCCATTCCGACCCCCCATTGTAGTTGCAATTACATGTCCAGCTTCTGCACCCTGACCACTAACAACTGCAGCCTCCATATCCTTTATAATGCAAAATTAGTCATGCAACCATTTAATATCTATTGAAACCAATTCCATGATGCATTCATGCCATAAAAGATCACCACTAAAGACAAGAAAACGAGCATCTTCATTCCTGGTGGTTTTGATGGGTTGAAGCACCTAAATTCCCTCCCCCCCCCCCCCCCCCCCAACACACACACACACAAAAGGTACCTTTTCGTCATGGTTGGTTTTGTCATCCCTGATCCTCAGTTCATGCATTTCTTTCAGAAGCTGATCGTAACCTGATTTTTCTTTGCTGTCCACTGTAGAAGCATTAGATGTGCTTGCAGCATTTTCCAGTGATGTAGAAGCCATATGCTGCTCCAGACCTGTGCTACTTCTTTCATCTATGTTTACCTCTCCATCAGTCTTCTGCTCTGTTTCTTGATCAACTTTCACCCTCTTTGTCAAGGAGTCTCCACCCTAAAGGTAAAAGATAGAAAATCACATTTCTGGATATGCAGTTCATCCAACTACAAAATGAAATCCAAAAAGATCACAAAGATATACAAAAGCACAAACATCTAGACCAGTACTGAGTTTTTGAACTCTGGAATAAATGTATTTTACTATTTAAATATTATCTGAAGTTATTACTTGGAATCTTCCCTCGGTCTTAGGCCAATAATAATTAAGCAAAAACTGAATTATTCGCTGATAGCAAAAACCCATTACGAACAATGGTTCAATTTAAGTCTCACTATGATTCACACCTCTTCCAAAAAGAATTTAAAGGCCATAATTGGTTTGTAAGATTTTATATGATCCCACTTTAGCACTCAGAATAACATCTGATCTATAAGATTATATATGATTCTCTTTTGGCACTCAAGACTTCCTCTTAAGTGCAAATCAATCATAAGATTTTGTAGTCAACTTCACATTAGGACACAACAACTTGTATGGATTAGTTATCAAGCACTTTTCTCCATCCCGACGCCAGCACCGTGGCTTCTATCTTTATCCACCTTCAGCTTTATTTGAGGGAGGAAAAAGATAATAAAGATACGTAATAACCATTTTCAGGAAAGAACCAATAATTGGAAATTGACCTATCAACAACCGCAACAACAATACTCCTCAGAAAAGCCAACCACTAATCTATAGTTTCCACATCAACAAACTAAGTAATTTAATAATCAGAGAGAGATACAGCATCATTTTTAGAAAAGTACAAGCATAATGTAACACCAAAATAAACAGTACTCCTGATAATGCGAGTACATTTTACTCCTGAGCTACAGGGCCCAAAGCCAAAATTTCTCAGCCAAGCAATAGAAACTCCGTAACGGTTGAAAGAAACACACAACAGAGCATGCTCAATAAGCTAATAGTAATAGTAAATAACCCCATAATCAAAACACTGATTAGATGGACTAATTACAATGAATAATTATTATGTTTATGCTCCCAAATACCCTTCCAAATTCAAATTACAGTAATGTATAACCAGGCATGAGTCACGCTCATTGCCTCCTGCATCTTTGAAATGCTCCGAAAAAAAAAGGTGAGAAAAAGAAAATCAAGCTGCCACAAACCATGGATAATTCAAAATAAAACTCAAAAATATATGCATTAAAAACGAAAGAATATATCAAAAAAAGCCTGATGGTTAGGAAATCTATCAGCCCCAACAAAGCATTGAAAAATAAATAAATAAATAAATAAATAAAATAAAACATGTTTAACAAAACCCAAAAGTATAAGTATTCACCATTCTATTTTCCATCCCCCATTTTCTCAGACCCCAAACAGATAATGGCAAGAGAAAAAAAAAAAAAAAGCTGACATTGATTTGAACTTACAGGATCAGAGGATACTGAAGGTCGTCCAGAAGCAATGGTTTTCAAGCGACGCATGACATTCATTGTTCCAATCTCCGGCAAAAACCAAATCCTAATTTCCTTTCAATCCCCCAAAAAACAACCCTAATATTTTCCACCAAAAATTATTAAAAAACGCATGTATCTATATATATTGAAAGCCAGAAAATAAAACTCAACCTTCTCTTTCCCTCTGCGTTCAACAGAGTGAAAGAGAAGGAAGTTCTAAAAACAACAAAATATAGATTAAAAACAAAAACAAATACAATTCCAGCACAAAATCTTCGGTTTAATCTTTTCTATATCTCTCTCGCTAAAAGAATTTTCCTCTCTCACTACAAATTCTCTTTCCACTGTGGAAGCTCCATGTGTCTCTCTCTCTATCCTTTTTTCTTTTTTCTTCTAATTTTCCGTGGTCAAAGCTCGACCAAAGGCCAAGGCCAATCATTCCAAGCTTCAAAATTGTTTAGTACTTTGGTCAAACTGTGATTTCTGTCCGTTGATTCGTCATTATAGCGATCAAGCGAGTAGTGATTGAGGCAATTTCAGCAGTTTACTGAAATGCCCCTAGTTTTTTATTCTATTTACGCGAAAGGATTGTAGATTTCGGATTGATGCCAGCGGAATATACGCAGTGCTTTGACTGGTCTTTGACGGTGCTTTCGGCGGTTGGACTAGCCTTAATTGGGCTTAGGATATACTAATCCACACACTAATGGGCCTCATGTCCTCTTTCATGAGGCCCATATAAAGCCCTGTTTGATAAAATATCCCCTTGTCGTCAAAGTTATCTTATTTAAAATTTTCTTATCAACATAGGAGAAGGAGAGAGTTTAATTGACGAAGTAAGAATCAACCTTTTACAGGTTAAATTCAATTTGTGATTGAATTTTTTTAAAATTGTTAAATATTTTTTCACATGTTTTTGTTTTTATACTTTTTTAAAAAAAAAATAGATAATTTTTATTTCTAAACTTATTTAAATAGATATATTTTATTTTTGAAGTAAAAATACATGTCATTATATGATTATTGTCGTACTAAATAAGAATATTTTATTTTAATTTGAAATTCTAAAAAAAAAAAGATTCAATAATATTTTCTAATGATTTTAAAAAGGTGAGATGGAAAAATATTAGCTTAAGATATACTTTGTGAGCGGATGTATGAAAGTTTAGAATGTAAATGATTGGAGTTGGTGGATACTGAAAGGACCTCGCTCGATCAGTCCATCGTTTTCGTCTGTAGTGATTAAAATGGGCCAAATAATCGGTGGGCCTGATAGTCCACTTTTCCCTCAAATATCTGCTCTGCTGCTTTAAATACGGATACTTGTTTTATGATAAAGAAAACATACATGCATTTTAATACCCCTATTTTTAATTTGTGAGTTATAAATCCTTCTGCTCATTTTAAAGTGGTTAAATCTTTACTGATGTGAATATATTATTAATTTTATTTTTTGTATGTCAATATATTATTAATTTGATATATAAGAAATTAAGCCTAACAATGAAATTGGGAATTCAATTAAATGAATAAGCAAGGAAATACCAAAAAGGGCCGCCACCACCATTCACATGCTTTGTTACTAGGCTTTCTCTGTCTGCAACCTTCAAAGAAAGACCGAATGCCCTACCACCGGCCTACATCAAATACTGAAATTTGATAAAAATTTAAATTAAAATCAAATTGAACTTTATTGCTAATCAAATCAATAATTGAAATTCACTTATATGGTATGTCAAAATTGAAATTTTTTAAAGAAAAAAAATATATAATTTTAAAAATTTCAATTATTTTAAATTTTAAATTATTAATCGAATTATTTTGATTAATTTAATTTAATTCGATTTTCAATTGAAATGAAGCGGCGTCCACTCTAGTTTCAGATATTTATATAAAGGAAAAGAAAAGCAGCAATATATATATGTTGTGATGCAATTGGATTTGGAGGATCAGCCTAGGTGGAATCTTCTGGGCCCAAACCCATTAATGAGGCCTCACAAGTAAAAACTGGGGCAGGTCGATGCCCCCACTCTCCTTTTGGCGAAAACTTATTCTTTAAACGACATCTGATATTTTTTCTACTATCATAATTTATAAATTTTTTTTACGAATTTAGTTTAAATAAATGTTTTTCATTAGGTTATTTTTTATTTTATTTTTAACAAAGAATTTAACTCCCCCAGCTTGTATTAGTCATCTTTTGTTATCTGATTCTTCTTAATGAAGCTAATATTTTACAAAAAAAAAAAAAAACAAAGAATTTATTTCTTAATCATATCTCGATGGATCGTCTATTTAATCTAATCAATTTTAAAAAACTACATTCAAAAAGTTAATTTACATATATAGGAATATTGGCCAAATATATAAACATGTGAAAATATAGTAATTTATTTATTTATTTATTTATTTTGATGTGGAAGTGGAAGGCATGAATGATTAAGTGAATGATGGGAATGGTCCACACCAGCTTAGAAGTGAGTGTAGCATCAAGTGACCAAAATTATTGTTCCCAAAGTAGGAGGTGGACTTGCTCCAACTGTACACTTCAAAAAATAAATAATAACTCCAATTTTTACCATCTGTCTCCGCAGGTAACGTCACTTCCTGTGTTTCAATGCAATTTAATTGCTTTGCTTTTCTTTTTGATTTAGCAAATAAATACACGCTCTACCCAAGTCATAATTACACCACAAATAATTACTGCCCCATTTTTTACTATACCTCATTTTTATTATTTTTATTAAAATTAATTATATTTAAATTTAAAATAAAATTGATTATTTTAATGTATAAAATTAAATTAAATTTATTAATTTATATTGAAAAAAAATTTAATTAAAAAAAATAAATTAAATTACATTAAAAATTTAAAATTACACATAAATAGAATTTAAATTTTTTTCAAAATCAATAAATAAAAATGAACTGTGTGAATAAAAAAAATTAAATTTAAAATGTCATAAATAATTTTGAAAATTATCAAATCCCATTCTACGTTACAATAACATTTACATGGTAATAACTATTAGGCCCACGCATATTTTACACTTTACATATTCTCTGTACCCTCTTGATTTTCAGCGGCTTTACGCATCAAAGTCTATGCATAGAATATATAAATAAATAAAAGCCTTTAATTTGTTATGGAGGAACATGACAAAGTCTTTCTTAGCTAGTAGTATATCATAGGGTCCTACACATTTAATGCACCCAACTGGTACTGTATATATAGTATTACAATCTCCCTCTACATTATATTGTCTCACCTACCTAGCCTTCTCTTTCTTTTTTATTTCAAATTCAAAGCCTGATTCATAAATAAAAGATCTATCGTTTTTAAACTGAGTTCGAGTTCTTAAGGCAATAAATGCTTCGGTAGTTTTTAATAAGAATAAGTCTGCCTTTTCATATCTTTGTGTATTAAAGTTTTAGGTAGATTGGATTTTATACCATTTTAAATGTAATTCTGTAAATAAAATATAACTGCTACTAGCTAATCCAATTAGGCATCCGTACGTCTTTCCTCCCGCTAAATTACTATATTATGCTTACACCACTCTCAAAAAATCACAAATTTATAAGTGAGAAATGTTTATTTGCAAATTACTGGCATTGAAAAGCCACATATTTTAATTATTAAGTGTTTTTCGTAAATGATCCACGTTACTTTATCCGTTTCTTATTATCTCTCATAAAATTCAAATTTCATTTATTTGTTACTTTTAAATTTTCAATGTAATTTAATTTTTTTTTCAATTTAATTTTATTTTTCAATAAAAATTAAAATTGACAAATTAAATTCAAGTTTGTACATTAAATCATTCATTTTTTTTTTCTAAATTCAAGTTTAATTAATATTTTTAATTTTAATGAAAATAATAAAAGTGACACGTATTAAGAAACGGAAGGAGTAAAAATTTAATTCATTTAATGCAAATCTACTAGTTAGTTTGTAAAAGTAAGTTATTGCAACTCATAAACATTTCAAATATTTTTTCACATGACTGTTAAAATATTTTTTAATAGAAATCTCTTACTATTGTTTATTTTTTTACGACAACAACGTTCATCATTTAGCATCAAATCTCCATTATAATCACAAAAATGATTGACAAATTACCATGAAAATGCACATAGAAGCCAAGACTTTGGCTGCTGGGCCACAATAATGCTAATCGCTCCTCTCTTTTGTCAATAGTTGGGTCCCCAGATTAAGTGTTTTAATCAAGAAAAAAGGTGTTTCTTTGGCATTTTTAACTTCCAAGCTGCAAAATCACATCAACCCATCCCAAGCTGCACAAGATATGACTTTTCCTAATTCAAGAAATATAATCACTTTCTTTTTTTCTTTGTCATGTGAACATTAAACACATCTAAAGAAGGTATTTTGACAATTTCTTATGGGTCTTCATGATACACGTATATCCACATTGCAAATATCTAAACTCGCTACGGATCATAAGTTTTCTCTCCAAAAATCCAAATTATTGCTTTGACAAACAAAGAAAAATCCAAACTATTGATTACTGAATATTCTTTTGAACGAGTAAGAGCTTTGAAAAGTTCACTTCTCACGACGTAGGCTGCCTAGTTCCCCAACTCTTAGAATAATTAATTTGCTTTGAAATTAATTTGTGGTCTAAATCATTGCACAATTAAATTGTACTATCATATTATCACATTTTATCCCCACTAATATTTATTTATATTTATTTAAAATAATATATATATATATATATTTATCTTTCGCTTTGTTCTTCCTGTTGAGTTTAAAAAACTTTAATGATTAAGGGAAAAGCAGGAGAATATACATGGTCTATAAAAAAGAAGAGCCGGCTTGTCGAGTTCGAACCCTAATTAGTGGGATGAGTGGAGTTTAGACATGGGACGGACATTAAAAAAGGGAGTGGGGCAGCAATAATAACGGAAAGAGAGGATTAGAAAGAATGAAAGATGATGAAGGTGAAACATTAGGGTGGAACCCAGTGCACATGCAAGTGATGGATAGAAGAGAGGAGTATTTAGGACTAAAAAAGGAGCAGGCAAAAGCTCAAAGATTGACGACTAGAAATGTCCCAAATTAAAAAGCCCTTTTTGGGGACCATTCCCCTCTTGCGGATAGCCTTTCACTTTCTTGACTTTATTGCCTTCGTCCACACCTATCTACTACTATTTGTGCACTTCCCATTTCCTTCTCACGTGTCTCCCCATGCATTTTTACATACGCATGTTCCTTTATGTTTCGAACAATTATCAGCATGCATGCCAATACTAGTTATACTAATCATCCATTGTTCAAAAATTATCATATTTTGTTAAAAATAGAGCTGTAAGACATGCGTATATGGATATTTCTTCTAAAATACTTAGATTCGTCAATAGATTAATAGATTAAGTATCGGTTAAGGAGACTGGTGTGGATTGAATAACAACAAATGTAAAAACCAGACATTCCTACGAGCTAGCTGTTCTTTTAACGCTATCAGTTGTTGTGGACCATTAATTTCTTTTTCCGGAGAAACGACTTTATGAATTTAACAGCTCTGGACAATATAGCGCAATTCTTTCAACAAATTGGCTTACCAAATGATTTAACACTTGCGTGGAGGCTCCGTCGTCCATATAACTAATAACCAATTATCATTTATAAACAAAATATCTTCACTTGCATTTCATTTTTCTTTTTCGAATTTTCCCTTCTTAAATTTATTGTGATTGCGATATATAATCATGGTAAATAAATTTATGAAAAATACCAACTACTTTCTCTAATATTTGTATGGCGTGTAAATTTAATAAAATATAAAATTATATATTTTAATTCACTCGCAAATGTGTTATGCAATTAAAAAATAATAATAAAATAAAATTAATGTTGTTGGAGTTTATTTGTGCTTACTTTTTTTGTGCAAATTTGATGGATGATTGATGAAAATGATATTAATTTTTTTGATAAAATACTTTAATGAGAAAAGGAATGATTTTAAGAAAATGGATAATCCTTTTTCTTTATTTTAAAAAAAAAAAGGTTGAGATTTAAATACGGGTTAGCCAAAAATCGGCAAATAGATGTTGCATTCACCTCACCTGTGTTGTGAATAGAAACAGCTTATAAAACAAAGGAAAATAAAAGCCATACTCTGAAAGTTGCTGCTGTCCATCTCCATCATGAGGATTTAGCTCTTACCCATAATCCATAAGACCCAGACTGACCGCCAAATCGCCAATCAACTGCCCGTTGCTTTCACCATTATCTGTCTGCTACAACCTCTTAACCTATTACGTGTCACTTCTTAATTGGCTTACGCACGTGCCCATAGACACGGCCAAACCCCTCTGCATTTAATGATACCTACGCTTTCTCCTAAACAACTTCTGTATTCTCATTTATTGTTATCGCACTCACCACCACCACCTCCTCCTCCTCCACCACATAAACTTAATCTCCACTTCACTCTCACAAGGAGGCGCGTCTATTACATCCAATCACATCAAATTCTAGATCATAATTCATATTAGATCGTGTCATTACATATATGCATTTAGATAAATTTTCAAAGTAAAACTTGGGGTATTAGATTAATACAAAAATCCAAGAAACTATTTTAAGGGAGATAATTAGCCCAATAAAACTCAGCAAAAGGAATTAAATTAATAAAAACGACACTGTTTTAGGACTTTTGATTTTGCTGTTCAGCTTCTTTTGAAACGAAAGAGAAAAATTTAATTGAGCCAAATCAGGGGTCGACCTGAGTCAATACCCGAACCACCACCCTTGCTGAGCTGCATGCATCAGAGTCACCGACACAACCCTACCATGCAAGGAGTCTCCACGCGCGGTTCGTTCTTGACTCAACACCCCACAATCAACTTTCCACAAGCCCACCGAGCTCTCTTTTTCCCACTTTAAACCACCGTCAACGGCGACGGGGGCGAACTACCGAGATTAACTAAAACAGACATAAGCAGACACACTAATGTTAACAAAAAATTAAAAAACTGAGATAATAACATGGATCAGCTTTCACATTGCAGAGCTGCTTTGATCTTCTGGACAGTGCATGAGATTAAATTATTGACCGTCTCCACCGATTCCACCGTGAGCTTGGCCGTGGGAAGGCTATTCACTAGAATTTGGAAAGCCACGGTCAGAAGGGATCCACTGACGCGGTGTTGGCCGCCACCAGCAGCGCCATCATTACAGGTTGGGGGGGCGGTAGGGGTAGCTGGCACGCCACGAGAGCCGGGACCGTCAGGTACAATAGCGAATCCCGATGGAAGGAGAGCCACGTAAGCAGAATCTCCACCGTTCATAACCACGTGCATGGCTGGAATGTCAACGGGAGCGTACACAACAAGCGACCCCGCCGCGTCTATACATGTCTCCTGTAGGATTAGCATGCTGCTCTGGTTGGCGTTCATGGGCTGAACATGAAGAAATAAGGGTTGGATTAGTAAGAAAATTACAAAATATGCCATTCGTAAAAGTTATGCCATTTTGATGTATTGTCAGAGGAGAGAGTCAAACTCTGTGACCACAAATAACTTTTTTCATCGAGAAAGAGATGAGATCAGATTGATCTCAGAAAGGTGACAGGTGTTTTTTTATATTTTGACTTTTTTAAAACCTTACAAATTAAACAACTGTCCCCTAAAATCTTCTCCTGCCTTTGTCTGTCCATTTAGATACTTCCAATTCCTACCTCGTCCTTCCCGTTTCACCTTTTCATCTTTCAATTTGACCTTGCATCCGGGGATACACTAGACTTTTTATTATATTATTTCTTTTATAATATCACGACGTGACTCACAATAATAAATAAAAATATCTTGGTAAAAATAAAGAGGAAGAGGGAATTGAAAATTACGCTGGCCCGGAGGAGAGACACGCAGTTGCCGTGATCTTGCCCCTTGGCAATGTGGGCCATCTCCTGCATAGGTCCACCGTTGGATAGAATGTCCCACTCGCTCCTCAGCCGTTCATCTCGTAGAAAGTCGAAAAGTCTTTGTGGAGAAACCGGTAGCCAAACGGAGGTAGCAGCGCTGAGTACGATGCCTGGTGGCTCGCCGGGATCATCAACGCTTTTTCTTGTCATAACCCTAACATCTTCATCCACGTTTCCTGCATTTAGTTTGTTCCATTTGTGGACTGTTGAAGCACAAACCCCAGCACAGAAATTATCCGTCATTCTTTGTGCTAGCTTCAGCATGCTCCGCCGTCCACTCGCAGTAATGGCTGCTGCGTTTTACAATTTCTTTGTTTCAAAAAATCTTTTCTTCTATACCCAAAAGAGGAAAGAGAAAAAAGATTGGATTTTTTTTAACCTAACCTGTGTGGTCTCTCGTCGGGACAGTAGAGGACATGAGAATTGCTAGACACTCGCATTGGCGTTGGAGGGTGGCTACCCACCGCTGGGCGCCAAACCCCATGCCGGAACTTATCAATTGCCGGTACAGTTGATGGATTTGACTTTCATCGTATTCTGCATGCTCAACCCAAGTCACCTAGAGTTGACGAGAAAAAGAAAGAAATCATTATTTGATTATTCATTAACTAATACAGTGAATTTCTTTTATTATTTTAGAGCCCATAGATTATGCTCCTTTATTTTGTCAGCTAATGATTAGATGTTAAAAGATTTGTATATTGAGATGAATGCTGCTACCATGGAGAGCAACAACTAGTCAAACTCTGAAAATAAACCAACAAATAATAGTAATATTATAACAAGAAATCTTATAAATTAGTCATAAATAATTTCTCATTTGAAAATTGGAAGCAAATCTCGGAAATGGCTGGAGGTTGGGCTCAATGAAAAGATTGGCATCTATCCACTAGATATTAAAAAATTAAAATAAATAAAAAAAAAAGGAATTCGAGACTTGAAGGAACAAGGTACAACGTAGAGGGTGACATCGAGATGTGTACTGTTGTCTAAGTAAAGACTGGATACTCACGTGGAAACAAAATAGCCAGTCTTGGAGTTTGACTATAAGGTCTATATTGTGTTAAATTAAAAAGAACCTCATCATAATGCTGGAAACAGATCACAGAGAATTACATTATTAATCTTAAACAAATTTAAAATAATAATATAGGGATAATCAAGACAGCATCAAAGATCGGAATAGAAACATCATATATATTGTTTATTCAACCAATGTTGAAGATAACTAGGCATTTACTTACAAAGGATATGAAATCAATGTGTTCAAGGCACCAAAATATGAATAATGGAGGCTTCTATTGATTAAAAAAGTAGTCGGCTATTCTCGATTTACTAGTTTTTTAAGGCAATATTAAGCAACCCTAGTTGTTGAAACTTGAAATGGGAACAATAAATTTGAGACCAGAAGCATCCAAATCAATAAACTAAGACCCTAGGAAGGTTCAGATTCCTGGAGAGACTAAAATAATTGGGTTGAGTGACAGTGTGGGGATTTGATCAGTGAATAATCACTAGACAAAACAAAACTCTTAGATGGATGAGCCTTATAAGTGGATTGGGAATGGAAATGCTCGTGATTCATGACCTTGTGTTCAATTAAAAGATGATACTAACAACTAAGTGTAAAGGAAATAAACAGACCCAAAATTGGTTCTTAAAATTGATGACCAATCAATAAAGGTGTTACCTTTGAGTAACCATTTGGCATATCTTGAACCACGCAGCCAGAAGGAAGTCTCCTACAGTTCACAAATGTTGGTGCACCAGAAGTTTCCCTGATGGTGTCAATAGACACATCCACAACAGCCCATACACCCTCTGCGTGCTGCTTGCAAAATCTCAAGAAATTGACCTCACGAACCGGCACCAATGGAGACAGCACTTGAAGCTCAGCATGCATCTAAATTTAATATGAACCATCGTATATCAAATTATTCTTAAAAATGGGTTAGATTAATAGAAGGGGGAAAAAAAAGCAGTGGCTTACCAATTGAAGCGAACCATTCCTAGTTCCTCCCATTCCACTTGAAATCACATCAGTGGTAGAGGTCCTAGCAATTAGACATGGAAACATTTCTGCCCACCGATTCTAGAAAAGAAAATCCAAAAACATTTACTTTAATTAAATGGGATAAAAAGTTGTTGAGGATCAAGTAATTAATGGGGGGATTAAAGAGCTCACCGAATCCATCAAAGTCTCAACAAGAGCTAGACTGTTGATGATTACCATACCAGTTTCTCTAGAAGCCTCAGAAACAAACCCATTAGGTTTCATCCCAATACAAGGAGTGAAAGTTCTCATATACTCTTCATAGTTAAGTATTTCTCTACCGCCCTCTAAGCTTCTGATCCAAAAAGGCTCATCAGTCTGTGCCATTTTAACCAACTCATCCATGGCAGCCAACGCAAGCTCCAAGAACATAGATCTCTCTAGTGACCTATCGAGGCTAGTTATTGCAGTTGTTGAAGGTCTAGTTTGAGCCACCACAGGCAAAGAACTCGAAATCCCACCCCCAAATTCAGGCCCCAAAGGCAATGTTGTAGCCACAGTATTTAAACCCCCAAAGCCATTGTTACCAACACCAAGCTCTAAGCTTGAATTCGGTATGGGAGGGCCAATTGAAGCAGCCAATGAAGAAATGGGACGACCCAAGAACTTGCCAGCAAGGGCGCAAACTCGATCTAACTCATCTTTTAACCTTGCATTCTCAATCCTCAAATGTTGCTCTTCAAGTGAAATATCACCGATTATTGCAGGACCGCCACAGTTAGAACAAACTGGGTTTCTCATTGCATCTCTAATGGACATGTTCTCTGCCCGAAGCTTGTCGTTTTCTTGCCTGAGTAGCGAGTTTTCATGGCGCTCCAATTGGGTCTGAAGCAAAACAAACAATTTATCGAAAAAGAAAATGGGAACTTAACACAAAAGGAAATGAGTGACTCGTGGTCGATAGTTAAGGTTACCTTCATTTGGGTACGGCGATTTTGAAACCAGAACTTGACTTGTCTAGTCTCCAAGCAAAGCCTTTTGGAAAGCTCCAATCTTTGTTTCTCGTCGGGATGAGGGCACTCTTTGAATAAACTATCAAAGAAAAAAAAAATCAGTGAAATCCAGTGTAATAATTGAATCTTGTTAAAGGGTTTCAAATCAATCGTACGCTTCAAGCTCTTGAATTTGCTGAGGGGTATGTCGGTGGTATCTCTTCTTCCTGGGAGGATTGTCGGCTGCGTCTTGATCATCACCGGAAGCTCCATCCATATTATCACTACCAGATCTGCTCTCATGCTCCTCTTCTCTGCTTCTTCTACCACCGCTTGGCTCAAAGTTCTCAGCCATTCTTGTTACATCAATTTGACCATCGATGTTGGGTTGTTGCTGAACAAGAACAGAAGCCATGAGTCATCAACAAAAGCAAATTATTAAAGAGAGAGAGAGAATGAGAAAGGCCGTACAAGAGCGAGAGAAAGTCCAGGAGAGTTGAACATGGATTTGGTGAGTGAAGGAGAGACAAGGCGTGGCTGAGCTATTGCACCAGTGGGCATGTTGCTACTGCTGTACGGTATATCGGCCACGATTCTTGCACCTCCACCACCAGGACTACCGTTTTCAAGGAAACCCCCAAAACTCATGAACTTGATTATAGGCCTTCTTTTTTCTTAAAGAATAAAAATACTTCCTTTATGATCTTCTGTTAGATTTGCTTCCTATTCTCTACTTCGGAACAGGATTCTCCATTTCTGAATCAGACCCATGAATTTAAAATTGGAGAATCAAGAAAAAAATAATATCTCCACACTTCAGAAACAGTATAAAAGAAAAGAAAAGGTAGAGAGGTAGAGGAGACAAAAGGATGCTAATGTCCAAATGTCTCCAACTTCCTCTCCGGAAAAACCCTTTTTTCAGAGAGAAAGAAAGAGAAAGAAGGCAAGCAAAAACCTTTTTTTTTAAAAAAAAAATTAAACTCCTGCTTGGCACCTCCTTCTCTATCCCTCTCTCTCTTCCTCACCTGTCCTTCTGAAAAAGAAAAACCTTTTTTGTTACAGAAAGAGCAGAAGGACTAAACTTAAAGGAAGTGGACGGCGTTGAAAAAATGAGAAACCCTAATTGTTTGTAAAGTAATATAATAATTGGTTATGTGCATGCTTGACAAAACTGAGTTTCAAAAGAGTTGAAGCAGTCTAGCAAGAAAAGATGATAGAAAAGGAAGAAAACGAAAGATTTGCAGACAGAGGAAGAAAAACAAAAAAAAAAAGGAAAAAAAAAAAAGAAAAGAAAGGAGTGAAGATAAAACGAGATGTGTGGTGGAGTCTTCGAAGCCTTACAAAGACATAGCTCCAAAAAGGATCGGTTGACTCTTTCTCTTTCTCTTTCTCTCTCAAAGTCTGTGAATTTATATATATACATAACAGTGGAGCTTTTTTCTTATCAGAAACTTAGTCTCAGTAAAAAACAACTTACTTTAACAGACCTTACAGATCTTTTCTTTTTCTTTTGAATTATTTCTTACCCTTTTACTCTTTTCCTTCCTTACGCAAAAATCAATCTTTTCTACCCTGTTCTTCTTCTGAACCAGAAACCAGACCAGTCTGTGCGGTTCGATTTTTGAGATTGTGTAATAACTTTTTTAATTTTTTTAATGTAAAATGTAGATTTAGTGATTTAGTTTAAGTAAAAACTAATCTTTTATTTGTTTTATCTGGTAAAGAATTTTGTTGCTCCAGTAAAAATTTGTTAGAGTTACTGTATAAACAGAATGCGCTCAATTATTTATAGTTTAAATAGTTGCAAATCTGACAATTTTTTCTAATAGATAAAGATTTAATTACAATTTTTATCTCAAAAATATAATTATCAAGAAAGCAATACGAGTCATATATTTTATACTAACATAAAAATTGAATTAATTTTTTTGAATATTGATTCCTTTAGAGTGGAGTAAGTTTTTTTATTTTGATTTAGGAATTATATCAGCTAGTAGATATTAGGAAAGAAGTTATTCATATAATAATTGATTATATAATTTCCTGATTATACGAAGCTCATTTCTCCATTTATCCCTAACTCCTATAAGAGATTCCTATATCAAAAAAAATACTAAATATAACTCTTTACGTATTTTTTTTGATTTATTTGTGTATGTATATATATATATATACATGTAGAGTATAAAATATGGATATTTATTTACCTAGAGCAAAAGTTTTGTAATTAATAAAAAAAAGTCCCGCCGCTAGTAGCGGTTGCCGCGCTATTTTCATTGAATGAAAGCAATAAATAAATGAACAGTTAGGGGGCCAGAATGGATACCGATAGTAATTTTTTTCACTAAATCATCCTAATTAAGCCACCAATTTGCTAAATTTTTTTACCATTACCGAGTTACCCCGGATAATGGTGAATATTCGATTTGCAATGATGGGAAATGATTAAGAAATCTAGTGCTGGTATGAGTATCAAATAATGAACATTTTGACTTTGTGGATATGTATTTTGTGATTTTACAGTTGTGATATAATCAAATCACTAAATTTTTTGCTCTATTTGTATCCTAAATGTCTATTTTCTTTAAACACCCTTTCGTTTTTAATTACTCTGTTTGTTTTATAATATTTATAATTTTTTATTTAATTGATCGAATAGTATTGAAAATTAAATATAAAATTAATATTGTATTAAAAAAATTAATGTTGTATTTAGAGTTTAAAAACGACATATAAAATAAAATACGAAATTATCTAAAAAACGATAGATATTATGGGACGAATGGAGTATTATTTTAATTAAACTTCATTAATCGTAATATCATAACTCGCTGAATTATTATGTAGAGGCGTGGATTAAAAAAAATGTAATTACAAATATTTGAATGACCACATTTGTTATTATTTGTGTTAGAGCTTAATTAATTTGCTGACAACAATATCCCAAAAACTTTATAAATGCATAGAAATAAATTATATAAAAATCTATAACCCAATAATTGTTGTCAACTTGTCATCAAAACTGCCTTACTGAAATCAATGAAGCTGATTGTTTAAACATCAATCCATTGGCTTTTCTTCATCATTTTTTAACTCACTACAAACTAGAAAAGTGTCAACGTTTATGGAGTTCAATAAAATGCTAATTTAGGAAAATTGAAAAGCTGGTTCTAACACTCATTTAAATCACGTCCATAAATTTATTTATTAACTAGATCATAATATTAAATTGTCATGTAAAAATATATATTACAGTATTTTATGAGCTAATATATATATATATATATATAAATAAATTAGGCCTTTTTCTTCCATTTTGGGACGTATATCATTACTTAATTCAGTTACCATATAGAAAACAGAAATTATGAAAAGATATGGGCAAAGTAAGAATGAGCTGTACACTAATTATTCCAAATAAGACAAAGCAGATATAAATAAATAAATAAAATTGGAAAATGGAAATTTTGTTGGAATTACGTACTATCAGTAATTTAAGTGTGAAAAATGTGAACCACAAAAGGTCCAATACTATATATAATATCGAATACAAGAAATTTACGTATATTTTATAAACATTTAATTGATTTTAAACGCTATTAGCCACAATTTTCATTTTTTTTCCCTGTTGTAGGAGGACAATTTTATTTTCGTTCATTTGAACTTTCAGATAGCGTGCGTCCATTTGATATAACGGTTCAGATGTGTGCATGCATCGTATTTTATCCATTTATTGAGGCCATGGCTAAATTTTTCTTTTTTTTTTATATAATAATTCATCTGATATTTAAAATCTATTTATTTTATTAATTTAAATTCGTGTTGAGCATTTCCTTTAAAAATATTTAAATTAAATTGGAAGTCTGAGAAAAAATGACTCGCATCACATTATTCCATCTCATTTTCCGAAAAAGCAATTGCTAAATTTAAGATGTGTTTATGTGTCAATTTCTTTTGACTTTGTCTGTTGTGGATGAGCACAACAAGAGAAAGAAAAGTTGAAAATATTTGTGAAAGAAGGACAAAGGAAAGGCATGGTTCAGATATATGAACCCAGAAAAAAATAAAAATGATAATAAAAAGAGGGAAGGATATTCAACAAAATTCTTCAAGAATGGCAGCTGCCTAAAAAACAAAGTCTAAGCTAAGAAAATTGCAGAAACAAGAATGGAGAAATGGGTTAAGAGAAGGGTGGTGTTGCAATCTGTAGGTCCACAACCCACATGACCTTTCACTCTCATCTAGGTTGTAATCTGAACAATAACCCTTAATTCCTTTAATTTTGCTGTCCATGCTTCCCATTGCTTAATTAATTCCATGACTTAGGTAGAGTAAGAAATTGATGGATTTAACTTCATTTTACAAAACCCTCAAATTTGTACTTCAATTATGTGAAATGTCACATATTTGCCCTTAATTTTTTTTTTTAATTCAAAAATGCCCTTGAACTATATGAGCTGGCTTATATTTAGTCTTATTTGTAGTGTGTGAACAAATATGAATATTTTTTTAACAACAAATAAGAATAAATATGAGATAATTTGGTAACGATATGAATATTTTTGAACTAAAATATAATTTAAGAATAAGTTTATGCTATTTTGCATAATTTAAAAGCAGATTCGAGTCATTTTCGTTTAAAAAAAATGTTTGGTATTAGAAGAAATTGCGTTATGAATATGAAATTGATTTTGTTGTTGCATTAATGGCCATTGTTTCCCATTTTTGGAGCCAGTCACCTGTTCTCCCCGTTTACATTTAAGCTTGACCTGTTAGCCACCTCTCTCTTCCTTAGAGTTTTTAATTCTAATTTTATGTTACAATGTAACTGTGTTTTGAAAATAAGAATACAACAAGCAGCTTTAGCTTATTAATACCAATAATTAGAGGTGTTAGTGTTCATTTAGTACACATAGATACTCCATTATTGGGTATACCTTGATCTTGTTCTTGGTCATATTTTAGTTTCTAGTACATTCATCTAAACTGTATTTATTATATAATCCACCAAAAGATCCAAGAAATTTGTTGAAAACTTTATAAATGGCAGAAAATAAGATATTTGTGATGGAAAAGGAATGAAAAGGTAAGAAAGAGTATGTTAAAGATGAACAGTTGAATTTCTGACAGAGCTGCACAAATCTTGGGTGAACGTAAGCGATGTATCCATTACCTAACGTTACCAATCACTTCACTTGCCCACCTTCATGTCGGCTGCTTCTATCCCAAACTTCCTCTGCCTTTTACTTTACCAACCCTTCTATTATTAACACTCAATTCCGAGCTGGGATCGGCAAAATCATTCCACATTTTTAGTTTGATTTATGCAAAATTCTTAACTAGGTTTCCGTCCAATCAATTCGGTTTTTTTAAAGCTGCATTAAAGTTTTACATATGATATCCATTTATATTATATGTGTACATATCTTTACAAAATTATTTATCAATATATAAACTCAAACCAATTGAACCGAATAAAACTAAATTATAATATTTTAATCAGTCCGATTTAATTCAAAAATTTAGATCTTAAATTCTTAATTTATCCGGATTAATTTAAACCGAATCGATCATTTGTATAGCCCATTATTTAAATATTTAAAAATGCTATATAACTAAAAATTGAATATGAAGAAAAAGAAACCACGTCATCCTAATAGACCCCTTGAGAATGATTTCTTTTCTTTTTTCTTTTATCCATATAATGTATATCATACATGATTTTATTCATTACCGACCCTATTATTGTATTTTTTAAAATAAAAAATCGTTAATAATATTTTACATAATGATGTATTAAAATTCATAAAAAAAAAAAAAGCAAAGAATGAAATTAACCAAGTATTACCAAATTTTACTCACCATGGCCTCGCGATAAAATTCAGTACAGAAAGAAAAACACATTGCCAAGTGATGCAATATATGGCCAAGTTATACTCACCATAGCTTCACGATAGATATGAGAATTCAGTTGGCAAAAGTGCCAACATTATTAATTTCTTTTTAATGGAAGCATAAAGGTAATGGAATATATGTATATTCTCCCAAAACTACAAACTTTGGTAATAATAGCATTGATTTGAAATTATCCATTTGTGTGGACAAACAAAATATCTCCACAAGCTTTCAACACAACAATTTTTATTTCATCTTCTTTCTTAGTTAGAATTTCTGAAGACAACTTCAGGAAGTGATAACTATAAAAATGTCATTTGTCAAGACCCAAACAGCCGGCCCAATACACTTGACATGGCCCAAAACCCATCAGCAAAAAGCATCAAGCGTGAGTTAGAAGTCAAGGCGGCGGTCACATGACGTCCGATCGGACTGATGGGACAACAAGTCCTATCAGTCCACTGACACAAGGCAACGCTCACGCCCTTCACCTGCTCCCTATCGCTTCGCCACTCACCTGCTCCGACTACCAATTATCACGCCCCAAGTATTTAAGTGCAACTATCTTATCTCATATAAATAGCCCAACGCACAGTAGCACCGGGTATTGAATCTCTGAGATTCTCTTCTCTCTCTATAAAACTACTAATTTAAGTTTCGGAGTGCTCACACCTGGTACGACCGGGCACTATTTCTTGCAGATTCCAAGCATCCAATCGGTTCTCTCCCTCTTTCAAATAAAGACCCCAACATTTTATCAGGAAGAAAAACTGAAAAGTAATTAGGAGAGAGTATATATCATCTCATCGAAATTTCTATTCATTAAAAGTTCAAGGCCAATCACAAATTTCAATTTTCGTGAATAAATTCGCTAACCAACTATAAATTACTTTTGCCTAGACTGAATCAATGAGATCATATGAGCTAATCCAATAGCAAATTGCCGCATAAAAAGAAAATTACAAAAAAGCCATATCACTACAAGAAAGTGACAAAATAGCGACGGAAATTTAGCGACGGAGTCATTTCCGTCGCTAAATAGCGACGGATTTTATTGTCCGTCGCTAATTAGCGACGGATTTTATTGTCCGTCGCTAATTAGCGACGGAAATTAAAATTCGTCGCTAATTAGCGACGGAATTCAATTTCCGTCGGTAAATAGCGACGGAAAATAAAATCCGTCGCTAAAAATGGCGCCAAGTTTTCCCACCAAAATTGCCGACCGATATTTGCGACGGTTTTTATAAACCGTCGCTAAAAATAGCGACGGAAATTAGTTTCCGTCGCTGAAAATAATAAAAAAAAACTTAATTGTATTTTTAGCGACGGAGTAAAAAAACCGTCGCTAAAATTAGCGACGGTTTGAATAATCCGTCGCTATTTTTAGCGACGGATTAAGGTTTCCGTCGTTAAAGATAAAAAAAATTAATTTCTCTCTTTTTTTAGCGACGGAATATGCTTTCCGTCCCTAAAGTTAAATTAAATTTCATTTCCCTCCCTTTTTTTAGCGACGGAAGATGCTTTCCGTCGCTAAAGTTAAATTAAAATTCATTTCCCTCTCTTTTTTTTTCTCTCTCTCTCTCTTCTCTCTCTTTCTCTCTTCTCCCTCTCCTCGCCCCGCATTCAACAGATGTTTTCGTACAAACAAAATACCAAAAAAAAATTGTCCTTCTCTCTCTCACTCTCTCTCAGTCTTCTCTCCATTTTTGATTCTTCACAATATCCATTTCACGTCCTCTGTGTGAGCAGTTAAAATCAGAGGGAGAAGAAAGTTAAAAATAGAAAAACGGATTTTTTTTTTCGAGCTTTCTCTGTTTTATTGTGTAAAATCGTTTCTGCTGTGTAAAATACTGTATTGGTGGTCTGTTTAATTGTTGAGTGTTACAATGACGGACACGACAGATGATATAGCGGAGGAAATCTCCTTTCAAAGCTTTGAAGACGATTGTAAGCTTCTTGGGAATCTTCTTAACGATGTGTTGCAGAGAGAAGTTGGATGCCAATTCATGGAGAAACTTGAAAGGAACCGGATCCTTGCTCAGGTTTTATTTATTTTTTTTTAAATTTATTTTTGTATTTTTGGATTTAGTTGGGTTGAGAATTAAAAGGCTGTTTATTTTTACTTTTGAGAACTTTAAAATCTTTCTATCTTTTTCGGGTTTCTATCTGTTTATTTTCATGATTTTGTTTTGCATGGTTTTGTTTGGTTGCTGAGAAAGGAGAGGAAATACCGTGAAACGAAAATATGATACGGGTCTTGGCTTTTGTGATGTTTTTCTGGAAAATGTAAAGCTAAAATTTAATGAACTAACTAACTGTGTACTCTGTTTTTACCCTTTGTAAATATTTTCTACGATGAATATCGCCTCATATTTCTTATTATAAGTGTATCATTTTCGGGCTTTTTTTTTTGGTGTTTTCTGTTTGGATGCTGAGACAATTGTTGCCTGTTTGGATAGAGAGAAAACAGAGAAAGAACAAAACTATTTGTAGAACTTGTCTTTTTATTTTCCCCTTCAAGAAACAGAGGAAGCTAAATTGTTATTTTTAATTTGATACCAATATATTTCAAGTTTTTAGTTAGATTTCAGTCCATCGATTCCATTTGTTTCTTTCCAACATGGTTTCTTTATGTTACTGAGGTCTGAGACGAAGAGCGATTTCATATGAATGGATTATCATCATAATCAAGATAACTATTACAGACTCAATATTTTTCCATGTTTTCCAACTAAACCCATATAAATTATTTATTTATAATTTGTATTGTTATTATTATTATTTATTTATGTTAATTGTATTGTTATTATTATTATTTATTTATAATTTGTATTGTTATTATTATTATTATTTATTTATGTTAATTGTATTGTTATTATTATTATTTTTTTAATTTGTAAAATTTTCCGACGGAAATTAAATTTCCGTCGGGAATTACCGACGGAAAATCAATTTCCGTCGGTAATTTTACCGACGGAAATTTAATTTCCGTCGGTAAATTTCCCGACGGAATTTTTTCCGTCGGGAAATTTGCCTACGACTAAATTGCCGACGGAATGAATTTCCGTCGGCAATTTAGTTTCCCGACGGAAATTCCTTATTTTCCGTCGGGAATTTCCGTCGGGAAAAGCTATTTTTCTTGTAGTGTATGCATAACAATCACTTGTGTGACTTGTTTTTTTGCTACGTAAAAATATGTTATTGGCTTGATCTCTAAGCAATCTCTAAAAACATGTCATTAGCTTAATCTACGAGCAATCTTCACAAATGATCTATATATTGGTACTTTAAAAGGTGGCGTGTAAAAGGCTTAAAACCTATCAAATGGCAAATGGTAACATCTTCACTTCGACGAAAACTAACTATGGTGTCGTCACATGGCATTAGTCAAACGTTGTCAATGGTAGTTTTCTGCTTTCTTCCAAAGCGGCACCACCTTTGGCGGACAAAATTATCTTATAAATGCAATCAATCGCCACTATTCTCACTTGCGGCTCTTTTTTAATCACTAATAATGCCATTTACATATCTAATCTTAAACTATTAGCTTGAGTAACAACTAAACAATTCAGTTATTTTCTTGGACAATGGGAAACATAAGCAAGACAACGGGACAAAGATTTGACTAAGGCAAATTGTAAAAGTTTTTCCCGAAATAGGGTAGATGTGAAAATATTTATGGGAATGGGGGATATTTTCGTCAAAGCTGCAGGATTGGCCTACGGCTTATGTCAGACGACATCAGATGCCGCAGGAGAACCCTGCGGCATCTGATGATGTCACTGGGGCAACTGAGTCAAATCACGCAGGTAGGGAGCAGCTCCAAAGCTACTCCCTGCGTGCCTGCATGGAGGTCAGTCACGCGTGAACAGTATCACGCGTGACTGACATCCCATTGAAGGGATAAATGAATGAAATTGAAGAAATGGCAAACGTCCGACCCCTTTATAAGGGGTGGGTGTATTCATAAGGCAGTGTTAAAAAAATTGCTTTCGCTCCTGATGTTATAAAATTTTCATTCGATGTGTTTTCGGGATAAATTTTGCCCAAATTCTCTATTAAATTTGGTAAGTATAACTTTTTAGCAATTATCAATTATTTATATCGTTATTTTATATTTTGTGAGTTAAAAATTTTTTTAATCAAATATTTTACTGTGTTATATTGGTTTTTGTAAGTATTTATTTTAGCGTGTTGATTACGAATAATTTTAAAGGCAATCATAAGGCAGTGTTAAAAAAATTGCTTTCTCTCCTGCTTTTATAAAATTTTCATTCAGTGTGTTTTGGAGTTAAATTTTGCCCAAATTTTCTATTAAATTTGGTAAGCATAACTTTTTAGTTATTATCAATTATTTATATCGTTATTTTATATTATGTGAGTTAAAAAAAATTAATAAAATATTTTACTGTGTTATGTTTGTTTTTGTAGGTATTTATTTTAGCATGTTGCTTACGAATAATCCTAAAAGCAAGTTATTATTTTGAGCTTTATTTGGTAAAATAAAATACAATAGGAAGAGTAAATAATAATAATGAGACAGGAAAAAAATTAATAATTATAGAACAGGAATAAAAAAGTAATATAACCTAAATAATATGTGCGGAACCATCTATTTGTTAATTTTATTTGTGAAAGTTATAACGTAAATATTATATTATTATGTCAGCAAGATTTTCAAATATCCTAAGGACGGGTGAAAATTGAAATTATCTATATTTTTATGCTGAATGCAATATTTAATTTTGTAATATAATGTAATAATAATTTCATGCCTAAATGAATGGGCTAATGGAGAATAAATTTTGTCATGGTATAAAAATATGGTTAATTTATAAATATGTGGGGAATAAAATTATTATTATTTGATTATATGTATTATTATTTGAATATGTGATTGTTGAGATATTGGAGATGAAAATAATGGTATTTTTAATAAAAATATGGAAATCAGATACTTAAATCAATAGAAGTGTTTTTTGTTTGTATGGAGTAAAGTAGAATAATAATAATATATTACGTTGTAGAACGGATTTATAATTATATAATTTTGGTAGAAAAAGTATGAAATATATTAATAGTTAATATTTTGATATATTTGTGTATACATTAGTAAAAATTGCAGTGAAATTTGTTCGTATGGCGAAAAAAATGAATCAATTCGAAAATCGACAATATATAAATTCGGGTCCAATTGTCGGTGAGCTGCTGAAATTGCATGGGAAATACCGTGCAGATGCTGTTTGGAGTAATAATATATGTATAGATACGAATCCAGTATTTTAAACAATTACTAATTTTTTACAAAGTACATAATGATAGACAACTGTGCGACTGAAAGTATTTATCTAAATTTGCAGGTTGAACATGAAGTTTTGTTTGTGCGCCGATCCAGTGTGGAGAGCCACTATAGAAACATTGATCCAAGGATAGTGCCATACCTTCAATTGGCAGGTTTTTACGGTGTAGCGCAAATTGTAGTACTGAACGTAGACTGTCAGTTAATAATTGCACTTATAGAAAGGTGGAGACCGGAAACACACACTTTTCATCTTGCTATAGGTGAATTGACAATAACACTTCAGGATGTTAGAATCCTGACCGGTCTACCCGTTGAAGGAATGGCGAAACTGATCTCCGTGCCCCAATTTGTTCTGTACTAGGACTATCTGCGGCATTACATCCCCCGCCCGAAATTAGGTCATTCGACCTACTACCTGATCTGATCCCAAATATTGATTTACTGATAAAATTACCGACTCGCCGGCCAATTGACCTTCTGGGTTGACTCATAGAACTAGTAGGTCTCTGGCTTACAGATCGTGGTAGATCACCGTACCCGAATCCTCCACTTGTCCCTATTCTGTTCATATCACCACGCATGCAACTGGCAGATTGCTTAGGCTGAATAGGCACATCTTCCCCTACATTTCGATCTGATTGTCGTTGTTGACTTTCAGTTACATTATATCTTGTATCGGCATTTTCTCCTCCGTACTGATGACTTTGGGATAATAGTTCGGTATCATGTCTACTAACAGCTTGCATTAGCTGACTTCCATCTACATACATAGGTTGACTTGGACCTACATCAATAGTCGCTACATTGCTAGATGCATCGGTTTCACTGACCACAATAATTAATTCCACCACCGTATAATCATCATTACTTATTAGATTTTCATATATCATCTCAACATCGTCATTATCCACTACATCAACCAATGTCCAGTCTATTGAACCTCGATTGTACATTGGATTCTTGTATATAATTCTTGAAATCACGTCATTTATCCCCATTCCCAATTTAACATGAATTTTATGAAGTAATTCAGTAAAAGTAGGCTTATTCCTAAACCTTAGCCTCCTTGTAATGGCATTTAGACCTGATATATCATATTGAAATCCTCCTGATCCATAATTTATTTCGCCACCAGTGTGCAAATAAAAGTCTGTGTATGCTGCCATCTTCAAATTTCCTATAAGTACAATTATGAGATTATTAATCTTTAATTGGACAACTCACATTTCGATACTTTATTCCATTACTTAAAACAACGTTACATTTATTACTTATTAATAAATTAACTCATTACATATTATCAACCAATATTAATAATAATAACAATTAATATAATATTATTATATTATTTTATACGAACGCTCAAATATTATTACACCGTATTATTCCACATGACTACTTTGTTTAACATGCAAACACAAAGTTCATTACATTGTACAAAAATTTAATGAACGTAGTGTACAGGCCACATATTATAATTGTAACACTTACAATAAATTTTTTGTTCCACTGGCATCGTATCTCTAACTTTTAAATATTAATCTTCGCTAAATTCCATTTCATCTTTGACAAAAATCAGGACTAACTCCTCATATTTTGTCACATTATTGCTATTCCATATTTCCATTAACGATTTTAAATAACATAATGGTATAGTCATGTAAAGAGTTTCAACCATTTCCGCTTTCTCCATTTGATATCCCCTCATTATAATTTCTTGCAGCCTTTTATTAACCACAATAATATGATTGAACATTGTTATACCATATCCCACTCGACAGTTATACAACTTCCGCCATTTTTGTGCGACCATTTGCTTAGCAATATCGCTATCATAGCTCTTGGAGTTAAATATGTGCGTATCATCTACCACAATCACAATAATTAATTTTTTAACACTATAATCAAAACTATTACAAATTATATTACATGCTAATACTCATACATTATAGTAATAAAATACGTTCATTTAAATAAATAATTTTCAAGACTCACGCTGGTTTTTCTTACTCAATTCCTTGAATGAATCCAACAAAAACTATTTCAAATCATGTTGCATGCTAAAATTCATACATTACAATAACTAAATACTTTTATTTAAATAAATCATTTTTAATACCTTGAATCTCCTTAATTTTTATGATGAATTATTGATAATGTTATCTAACTGCTCTCAAACGTTGCTCTCGATGCAAAAATATTGAGTTGCTTTCGGTATTGCGAAAATGTAATTGCTTTCCGGAACTTGCGTCTTCAAATTTACCCCCTACTCATAAATGCTATTCTTCCCACCCTATTTTAGTAAAAAGTTTTCCTTTTCACCCTAATTAAATCTTTGTCCCCGGGACAACGGTGGATAATGGAACTGCATCAAATTAATGGGGGGTACAAGTAGAATCCAATCTCATCGCTTCAAGTATACCTATACTAAAGACAAAAGCTGCATCTTCTTTTATAATTCCCACCATCTTTTGGTATAATAAATAAACCAAAAGAGGAGGAATAAACAAATCTGCATACCTATTTTATGCATGCAGATTACAATTACACATTGGCACCATGTGAGAATTAATAAGAGGGAAAGAGTACATTAGAAAGAACAGATGTGTCAGTGAGATGCTGAATGAAGCTTCCAAAAACTTTTCCTTGCAGCCAGAATTTTCTCTCTCCCCTGTGATTCAGGTTCCTTCTCATGTATGGTATAAGTCCACCTCACCGCATGAGCTATGTGAGCCACTTTGTCTATGACCTCAGGTGAGTCGCGAATCACAACTGTTCCTTCAGGACGTAATATTCGATCCATCTCCACCATTAAATCAGCAAGGTTACATCTGCAATAAAACTACTGGTCAGTGAACTTGCACCCTTACATTCAAACTTCTTTCCAAAAAGAGCGGGTGCAATTGTGGGGCTGCACATATATACCCAAGGTTGAAACTAGAGACCTATTATGGGCCTTAAAATTGCACTTAAACCCATGAGAGAAGGAAACTAGCAAACATCACCACATTTTATGTGAATAATAGCACAGATCTGTTGAATGGGACGCATGTCCCCCTTTGTATAACTGGCATTTCTATTGTTTAATGCAAGTGTGGTTTGATTTCAAAAAATAAAATAAAATAAAAATAAAAAAATAGCACAGATATAGAGCTATGGATTTTCAAAGATTTAAGATTTGTAAGTTCATCACAATATATGCAAAGCATTGCCCTAGGTGAATCACAACCAACACTGGACATGGATTAAAAAAAGGAACACTGTAGCACTTCATTCACTTGATAAAAAAAAGGAACACTGTAACAAACAAGTTATACATGCATGTTTATAGTAGCCACAATTGGGGAAATATTTATTACATGTATCACCCTGCACCACTCAATTTCTGGCCAGTGTGCACGTCCTTCGTCTAATGAATCACGAATAATATAGATCAGCAACTAAGAAGACACATTATGGAAGAATATGCTTCATGACATAAATGCAGCATGTAAATGTTGTTAATTAGCAATGATTTAAGCGATGGATATGAAAAGCACATGAAAGGTGTTCTACCAAAACTAACATATTAGAAATATATAAACCTTAAATCCAAAGCAACTTTTTAAATATAATCAAATAAGATAAAACTAGTAACGAATTTAAACAAACTAAGGATAGAGTTCCATAATACCTGCTCTTGCTAGAACCTGAACTTTTTATCAGTGATTCAATGCTGGCTACATGAATGAGATCGTATGTACGGGGATATGTTGAGAATGGCTCACACCTGCACCATTAAATTACAAAGCCGATATTATCCACAAAGTCATCATGACTAACGGTAATGAGATTCAGTACATTTATTAAGTAGGTCAAATGACAAGGAAGAAAAGTTAACTTCTGGCGAAAGATCACAATTAGGTATGGTATTGAACAGAAAAATAAACAAATAGTAAGTTTATATCTGTAACAACCAAATTATCACCATCTTGTACCATATACTATAAATTAGAAATCTGCCAGCAATTCAGAGCACGGCTAAATAAGAGCAGCGGCACATTTAATACAAACTGATAATTCCATTTTTAAACCAATTAAAAACATGGCACAGCTAATGAAGATGCTGAATTCAAAGTACTAGAGAAAAGCTCATTCTTTTTGTCTGTCTGACCAGGCAAAACTACACCCTCTTGGCATAGGCTCAGTACCTCTCAACAGGTTTCTTGCCACTTCTTAAACAGTTTTGTAGATTAGGAAGGTGAGCTCATTGGTGAAGGAGCAAGTTCATGTTATAAGCATATTCATTTTAAATTACTCACCAATCATGGTAGACTCCAATAAAGCCACGATCAAAAATTACATCCAAAGTCAACAGCTTGCCAGCAGGAACAACATTCATCACCCACAGAGGGTCAGATGCAAGTGCTGCTGCAAAACCCCCAAAAATCGCATTCATGTCCATGACATTGCGAATGGCCGGAGTTCCTAACCTCACATTCAATGAGCTTTTGTAGTAAGCCACCCTCCTCACCCAACGGTGTGTGTCAGCCTCAAACAAATCAATCCCATTTTTCACATGCATGGCCCTTGAAGGTGCTTTTGTAAGCCTATCTGGCCACGTAGGAATTGTCCCAACAGCCAATTCCCCTTTGACAGCAGATATCCTACTCACACATTTCTTTAATTTGAAATACCTGCAATGCAATTGAGATTAAAAAATAAATCCTGGTTTCGTGAAAACAAATTGCATCTAAGAGTTACAAAGGAAAATTTCATTACATATGCATATATGGGAGTGAACGCGTGCCAATGTGGCTAAACCTAAGTTTCTAACCCTTCGCACATAAGTCTCAAAACTGCACATGCATTGCAACTACATTACCAGGCAAGACTTGGGTCATCAGTTTCATCACAGAGCTCAAGCCCAAATTCGTTTTGGTTGGGAAGGCATGAATCAACAGTAGGCTTTTTCCAGATAACAGTGTTCCCATCAACGGCAATCAGCTCATAGCACAATGCTCTTGCCACGCCCTGGAGATCTGCCCATTCCTTGTCTTGTTTGGCCCACTGCACAGGAGGACCAGAGATGACTACATATCCTCCAGGACGAAGCAATCTATCCACTTCCATAAAGTAAGTTGCATCTGCAAGTGGAGATTTCATAGTGAGAACTGCCATCAGAGCACGCAGAAGAAAGCAATACACAAGGCATCGGGATAACAACTAACTGTAGGCTGTAAAAGGGATCAAACATCGAGAGCAGTGCACCAAGTCAAATGAGAAAGCAGGAAATGGGAGTCTGCGAGTGCCAAGCATGGCAACAAATGCTGGAATTCCTCTTTCCAGGGCAAATTGTATCTGTGATTTGTGTGAATCTCTAGGGGCAAACGAGAGCGCTAAAATCCCTTCCTTCAACAAATAACCTCCAAAACTAGCAACCTGCAAAAGAATCAAATTGTAAAGCTTTCCAAATAGAACTATATTGATGAGCTATAAGTTAAATAAAGAGAATTCGTACCCCACATCCCATATCAAGGGCAGTTCTCAAAACTCCATCACTTATAGGGATATACTGTCCAAGCTTTTCAATGTAGGGTATGGCTCCTTCAGGAAACATAGTGCCACCGCCAGGAAAAACGAAGTATTCCCCTTCCTCTTTCATCCATCCCTGGTGCCCTTTCCTGTCCGCAATTTTGTTATGCGGCATGTTGGCATGCCATATCTGCATATTGAATAGTGTATATGTCAAGCACAACGACCATCAGACAACAATGATGAGTTCCATGGACAGAGAAGGGATTATTAAATGAAGCTAATTAAGCGGATCACTAGTCCAAATTCAAATCAAATTATATGTAGGAACGCGGAATCTATTCAAGTTCGCAGCATTCATATCATAAATATGTAAAAGGTTAAGAATTCATCTTTCTTGGTTAAAGATCAAAAGGGCTCTCATTTCCTGCGATATCTACACCATTTTCCTGACAATTGAAAATGTAGTACGAAGGAAACTAAAGGGATACCTTATGCAAACTCTGGGGCCACTGAACCGGCACCTTATATCCAAAGGGGGGAGGGATCAAGCAGAGAGGAGTCTCCTCAGGGAGCGGACAGTGACGCTCTCTATAAAAATTCATTTCTCTACTGAGCTGGCTATTACGCCTGGGATCCTCACATGGCATATGATCAACGGAGTCCGCAGGGCAAGCCTCGATTGGCTGAGGATGGCGACCCGCCTCGATTAGCTCAACAAGGCGATGGCGTTGCCTCGGATCCGAGGTGGAGAGAAGCAGAGCCTGCCGGCCGGAGGCAGCGAGCGAGTCACCAAGAGGAGTGAAGACAAGAAGAAAGAAAAGGAGCACTAAGCCAAAGAATGCAGCTGATACAAGGTCGAGCAACTTCCACTGCCTAGGGTTTCGCTTGGAAGCAGGAAGATTGACGTGTCCCATTTGAGGGTGGCAGTGGTGGAGTTGTTGGATCTGATTCAAAGTATAACTCGCAATCTATGCATCGTCCACACAAAGTTAATATGAATTCTCTTTGTGGATCAATGGGGGGAATTTTGATAATTTTGAAATATGAGAATTTGAATATTGAAGCAGGGACTTGAGTTGAAGATCGAGACTTGATCTTTCTAAGCGAGGGAATGAGAAATGTTTCTTACTCAGTCTCTTGCTTTAGTGGAGATATAATATCCGGTATCGAAGATGGAAACAAGGAGGCGCTCAAGGTACATGGCGGTGACGGATTTGGAGGTGCACGTACGGAACTGTTGCAAAGTGAGGACAGCTGGCGTCCAAATACGCCTCGTGACAGACAAATAAAAATGTATTAAATTCAATATCATCAGCACGGTTGTTTGCTTCATGGTTCATAATTCATAATTTCATATCCTACATACTTCTTTGAACGAAGGCATCTTATCCAAGATTAATGCTAGCTTTTGTGCTTCGGTAAAATCCCAAGTCTTATATTCCAGATTAAACAGGTGCTGCTCCACTAAATCACTATCTCAAGTGTGTTGGTACCTACTTGCCAAAAACAAGTAGTATTCGGTTTTTGATTAATGTTTTTACCAGGTTCAAATCATAACAGCCGATTATGCATGGTTATGGCGGTTCAGACGCGTACCTAACGGATTGCTTATGAGAAATCAAAGCAATCAACACCGCTTCAAGTTCAACCACCACAACTGCATACGCTTGCAGCTGTTGCAAGGCACCTATTTGAGATCCACTACTAATTAAACTTAAATCTTTTTCAATCAGTAATCATACATTGAACAATAACCAACACGGAGAGCAAATGGTTATGGAATTAATGTGAACGGAATAAGAAAATTTGTAACCGAAATTTCCAAAATAATTCCAAGCATATACAAAACAACCCCCTCCCAAATACTGACAAATGGCAATTGTTGCATATGCATCCTGCTTTCTAATACCACGGCAGCTGAGGAAACTTAAACCTTTAAATATTGGCCATGCTCCAATATCCCAGTCTCATTGAAATAATTGAAAGCTTTGAGACGCCCTAAAGAGGCAACCTGCCATCTTCAAAAGCCCAAGAAACAGACTCAAAATAATGTTGGTCATGCTTCGATGTTCCAGCTGAATTAGAATTCAAAGTTTCCTAGAAGCCCTAATATTATATTCATGCTTGATGAGATTCGCCCTCAACAACATTGCCCGAACATCCCGATCAAATTCACTGCCAGTTTGTAAGACCCGTTGGAAGGTGGCATTCCTTTGATCTGCATGTCTTGCATATAGAATTTTGTTATGCGAATCAATCCTCGCCTGTCAAGGAATAATAGTTTGATAAACTGACAAGTTAGTAGGGAGACCACAATACTATTATCAGCACAAAGTTCAACATAGTTGACAAGAATCCCAGGATACAGAGGTCAGGAAAGCCCAGTCCGCCATATAACAAAATGGAACCAATATCTCAACCTCTTTTTTGCAACAAATCTAACCAATTTATTTAGAAAAAGAGACAGCAGTGAAACAAAAACCTGTATTTGATTGTCTGCAATCAAGGCTTCTAGTTCTTTCTCCAGCCCAGCAACACTTGTTTTGAAAGCATTTGCCATCATGTGCAAATCAACAGACACAAACGGGTGTGTATACTGAATGAGGGCTTTGTTACGGATTTGATCATACAGAGTCTCAACATGATCATGCAAATGGATGTCAAGCAACAGATTTGCCTTGAGATTTCCCAGGTAATCCAGACAAGAAGCATAACGACTGTGATAGAAATGAAGAGAGGAGACACATGCATTAGTAATCAGAACTTCGATACAATAATCAGCAAGGAACATACAGGTAATGATAAGTGATTAAAAAAAAGGAGTTAAGAAATTAAAAATGGAAAGGAGAAGAAATTCCATAATTAGAGCCACAAAGATTAAGATCAGCAAAAAATCACAAATAATTTAGGCCGCCTAAACACATTGGGATAGCTGCAAGTAAGAAAGAAGATAATGGGGGGTTTTTTTCCTTCTTTTCTACTACTCTTCTTTGGGGGAGAAAGAGGGAGAGAGAAGGCAGGGAAGGAGAAGAACGCCAAACAGATAGTTTAGCCCAAAATAATGTTCAAAGACCGTCTGTGTAATTGCTATGTATTTTGGTGTGAAATGATAATTAGTGCACAACTGATGGCTCATAGGAAAAATACAGCAACTCTACAAAATTTTGCCAAAATTCAACAGCCCAAAATATCAATGTAATTGGACCTCAAGTAAGCAACATGAGTCAGTTTCCTCTAAATTGCACAATATATAGTCCTAAAGAAGTTTAGAATTTTCATTCTACAATGTCACTTCTCTTTGCTTCATGTAATGAGATGTCACAATATCATTAAAAAACAGCACATTAACATAAAAGATATCACTTGAAATGCGATAGTAATTTACCTCGAGTAAAAATCATGAATAAGCTCTCTCACTTCAGGTACCAACTCCAAGAAATTGCGGAAGTTGAGATTGTCTATAACTTTGTTCTGCCAATACAAGAAAATAAATCAGAAGTTACAACTGAAGAACACATTTACACAACATTGAAATTGAATATACTTAAATGATAATTAAATACCTTTAGTTCTGTGCGCTCAAAACTTGCAAGTGCACAAAGCCCTCCGTATGTTGCAACATCTTGAGGTGCAATCACCTCAGTGTATGATGTACCCAATTCAGGAGCCACTTCAAGGAACTATACACATTAAAAAATAGTATGTATGAAAAGAGAAGCCCTTGCACCAGTGACAACATATACATGAATTTAAAAAGAAGGCTCTAATGTGACAGCCTTGAGTTTGAGCACATATTGGTTATGTTCAAATGCTTAAAAGAACTTTACCGCTATGTGCCCAGAGATTATGGGACACAAAACGAAGAGAATAAATCTGTATGGAATTAACTTCAGTATCTTTTTCTTACAATTTCGATGACTTAGATCCTAAAAGAATGTACAATCAAAACATTTCCATCAGATATTACTTAGAATATAGAGCAATCTTTTAAGAATTAACTCCACTGTCGTTGGGCTAGTACCAGGGATCGAGTGTTTGCTATACAAGGCAACATCATAGGAATTCTGTTCCTAGCCTATTGGATACAAATAGAGTAGCACACATGCATTTGCGCGCGCAAAAGGAGAGAAAAAAATGTATCAATCACATAAGTCGTCCTCTCTAGGGGTTGGAGATCAAGAATATTGGGTCGTGGTAGGCTCAATGATAATAGTGCAAGTAACACTAATTTGCACGGAAAAAACGGATGATATATTTGTTTGCAGAAACATTTGAAAGTAGGCTCAAGGTAATGAAACAAGTAAAGTGGCCATAAATGAACAAACAACCTTCCGAGCAGCAAGCTTATACTTCTTAGCCTCCAAATGAGCTAACCCAGCAGCACAGCGTAGTTTTGAAATTGTGATAGGGTCAAGGGCCTCAGGAGTTTGCTCTGCCTTGCTAACATAGCTAGTGACGTGAGTAAATTGCCCCATCTCAATGCTTACAAGAATTGCACTCATACACATGTGAATAATATGCTTTGATGTAGTACAATAGTCACGGGTACGAACATAACTTTTGAAAGCATCCCCGAGAGCACCATGAGCATAATAGAAATCTCCAAAATCATTGTACCCCATTCTTATACTTTCTTTAATCAAATTCGTCTGCACAAAAACAAATAAACCTAAAATTAGGGACTGGAGAAGGCCAGACTAAATGCAAAAGTTAATTTCTGATCCAAATTGATATAACGCCGCAGCTTGCAAAAAATGAGTTAGAGATATTTTAAGATTGTTCATAAGAAGGTATAGCAAATTCTACTTCTTAACTAATATTATATCTAAGAAGATTGATCAACAGAGTGACTGAAAGAATGTGATGTGAGATGTTATACTAAATGAGGAACAAAGCATACTCTCCAAGAAGAAGCTCATTAACAATATTAGACTGAACTTATAACAAAAAAAAAAAAAGGTTTCTTTAATTAGCAGAGACACTCTTTATAATCCTCAACCCTAAAGCCTCTTTGCTAAACCACCGCAAAAAACAAATTCAGCCTATTTGCTAGAGAGCTGTCAATACGAATTCAGCCTAAAACTGGAAACTGGTGCTGATAACAAAACAAAACATTATGATCAAATTGCTCCAATCGAAACACAAATAAATCAATAAAATTACAGGAACACACCCGATAGAGAAACCGAAGATCCACTAGATAATGCTGAACCGGTTTCTAATAAGTTTTCCAGTGCACAACAGTTGTTGCTCTAAGGTTAGAACTCAAAAAAAATATAAGAAACTAAATGAAATAATCAACAGAGATTGATGGCACGCATAGAAAAAACCTGACTCCAAGAAAACAACCCAACTTAGGCATTATTAAAGGTTTTACCCTGTAGGCATTGAGTTCGTTCTCGAGCCTCTCCTTCCTCTGCTCGGCTCTGCGATCCACCGTGTCGCACCACGCGCTATCCATCGCATAATTTGGGCCAAGTCTCCCATCAATTTTCTGCACAACTTCACGGAACAGCTGCGTATTCTCGCCCTTTTTGATCTCATCATAGGCCATTCGTAGCGCCTCCAATTGCATCGAGGGATTGTCGCAGTGGTCGGCTATGAAAAGAAGCCGCGTGATTTTCGTCCTCCCGGTGTATAGCCCCGCGTAAGCTTCGATGTCAAGTTGCTCGCCGCTGATAATCGGCCTGTTACGACTGGGACCGTCGCCTCCGTTGGCATATATTTCGTCGTCCGCCTCCATAGCGATGACCGGCAAATTGGGGATAGGGCTTTAGGCAGAAGTGGCCGGCTGCTTACTGATCTTCTCCTTTGCTGCTTGATTCTCATCAAAGTTTCTTCCTCATCGCATCGACGTCGTTTTGCCTGTCGCATTAATTTATATTTTTTAAATATTTAAATGAAAAGCAAATATAATGTTTTGAAGTGGTTCCTAGGCTATAACTCTTATAATAATAAAATTTTTAATTTTCAATTTATAACATAAAAATTGTTTAATTTTAATTTGTACAATAAAAAAAATTATTTTGATCTGCTATTGTAGAGTTACAACTTACAAGTCAACACCTTATTTGTATTGATAAAAATTTTAAAACGCGACATTTATGGATAACAGTGGATCATATATTTTCAAATGATCCGATTTTCATAAAATAAATTTTAATTGTGTTTAAATTAATGGGTTTGAGATGGATTCAAATATTGATTTTACTACTTGTATCGGATTTGAATTTATGTCTCTGGATTTTTGCTACCCTAACTAATTTACAAAATTAATTATTATTTAATTAAAAACAATAACTATACTCCTATATTTACATAAAATTTAATTTTTAATTTTTAATTTATTTTATTATTTTATTATATAATTTATATTAGAATAAATTATGTAATACGCGCTTTATTAATTAAAATCTACCACTAATAGTAAATATATCGATAATTTAATTAAAATTTATATGTTGATCGGATTTCGGTATTATCAATAATAGTAAATGAGTTTGGAATGAGTACAAATTGTGTGAGAATCAAATTTAAATTTAGGTACAGTTACGGTGATTTATTTATTTTTACAGGTATTTTATCCATCGCTATTTCTATCAATACTTTCAATATTAAAATTAAGTGTTTACGTATAAAACCTACAATAACATGTTATAATGATTATTTGTAATGAGAAATCAAATTAAATAATTTTCATGTTACATATTAAAGATAAATGAGTTTATTATTGTAAAGGTTAGTCACTATAACTGTACAAATTATCCTATTTTCAAAGATGCAATATATTTATTAAATGTGGCGTATTAATGTGACACACCTTTCTCTCTCTCTCTATCTATTTTTTGTATTGACATGCTTTTTTTGGTAGAGAAAAAGTGATCAAAACCCACAATACCGTAAAACTATAATACAGCCACATATTAATGCTATTAGGAGGAGTTTTAAGAACGTAAAGACCAAAGCAAAATTGGTACGCTAATTTGGATGAGAAATTAGCTCTATTTTTTTGTTTTTTTAATTGAGTTGCTTTGTAGTGACATATGTTTATCTTCTTCTTCTTTTTCTTTTCATATTGTATGATGTCAAAATCAATGTCACGGGGCTTCATATAATTTAAGACATCTTTTTCTAAACAAATTTAAGGACATCTTTAAAAAAAAAAAAAAAATCTTGTAATGCAAATTAAATGCTAGTTAAAAATTCCAAAAAAATAGATATATGAACAACTAAAAATAAGACTTCATTGGTCATTCGGAATCCCACGTCGATAAGATGTTGATTGGGTGTGTGAGTTATAAGCATATAGTAGTGAGTTTTGCAGTCAGCAATTACCTGCAAAACTCTACTGCTACAGTAAGTTTTATGTTCATATTATAAAAAAAACAGAAGCCGTACGATGTGCGAGCTTCACCCCGATTTGGGTAGGCTCGCTTACCTGGGCCTATGGGTATGGACTGGTCTTTCGGGATTCCACATTGGTAAGATGTTGGTTGAGTATGTGAGTTATAAGCATGTAGTAGTGAATTTTGCAGTTAGCAATTGTCTGCAAAGCTTCACTGTTACAGTAAATCTTGTGTTCATATTATTAAAAAAAAAAAGACTTAATTGTATATCTACTTAAGGGTGAGAAAAAAATCGGTTGTTGTGGTTAACCGGTAAAGAAACTGAACCGATAGATTTATGAACCGATTGTAATTAACTAGTTAATAGTTAGTGTTTTGAAAAAATCGATATTAATGGACTGATTAATAATTTTAGCTCATGTAACCGGTTAACCGAACTGATATCCGAATTTTTAATTAATTTATTAATTATTCAATATATCCATATTTAGTATTTATTATTATTTTTTGATTTATTAATTTTTCAATAATAAAAATAATAATATATTTGAAAAGTCATATAATATTAATATATTAACGAAAAGTTATATATGTGATAAACTTTTATTTCCACACACACAAAATTTTTTATCATTCAAACATTTTAATATATATAATTAATTCCTGATTGTAATTAATTTAATAATTTTAACTATTTAATTAAAATATTTTATATTTAAATTATTAAAATTTAATATGAAAAATAATATTCAATTAAAATGTGAAATGTTAGTTTTAATATTCTTATAGGTAGCATTTAACACTTGTAATTTGAATTAAATATATTTCGTTTTAAAAATTAAAAAAATCGTTGCAGTTAATAATTAATATTTAATAAAATTAATAAATTGTAATTTTTTCATTTATTATATTTTTCTATCTTATGCATACATATTGACACTTATATTTGTAATTTGAATATTATATTGAATTATATTTTGTTTCTAATTTTTATTTTTAAGTATTTTGGAAATTTTAATTTTTTTATGAATATGTCTTAAAATTATAGTGGTTAACCGAAATAATATTGGTTAACCGATCCGAAAATTTGAAACCGATTGACTGATTAACCGATAGTAACGGACTGATTAATGGTTAGTAATTTTAAAAACTCGACAGTTAATGGACTGATTATTTTTGGGACTCATGAACAGATTAATCGGTTTATGCTCACCTCTATATCTACTACTATGAAAAAAATGTTCTAATTTGTTTTTCATGTCTTATTGGAAGAGTTAATTTACTTTTGGCTTACTTTTTTTTATATATATATGATTAGCTTTTAAAATTTCAATTTTTGGCTCCAAAATGCATTTACCCTTAAGTTTTTTCGTAATTATGTTTTTATTACAAATTAATTTATTTGTTTTTCCACACATAACTTGTTTTTATATTTAAAATATATTCAAAAATTATAAAATCTCTCAAAAATATTTATTATCAAACTTTGATACCAATCAAAGTCAGCATGCTATATTTTATAATTTTTTTGATTATTGTAATTGAAATTATAAAGCTATTAAAAAATTTTGAATTTCTTTTAGAAATTGAATTTTAAGGTTTTTGAGATCATTTTTTCATATTCATTATAATATTCTGAAAAATTATATGTATTTGAATTTTATGTAGGCCATTTCATATTATCGGTAATAGGGGTGAGCAAAAAAACTGATGGACTCGGTTAACTGAAAAAAAATCTGAAACCGAACCGATTGATTAGTTAACCAATTGTAGTAGACTGATTAATGGTTAGTGTTTTGAAAAAATCGATATTAATGGACTGGTTAATGGTTTTTGACTTATGTGACCGGTTAACCGAACCGAAATCGAATTTTTAGTTAATTTATTAATTGTTTAATATGTCCATATTTATTATTTTTTATTATTTTTTAATTTATCAAATTTTCAATAATAAAAATTAGAATATATTCAAAAAGTTATATAACAATTTATTCTAATTAAAGGTGATCATATACATTTTTTTCATTATACTAATTATTTTAAAGTTTTTAAGTTTTTTTAATTGGCTATTAGTAAGTATAACAATTTATCTAATTAAAAGTGATTATGGACCAGTTAATTTATTTACTTATTAAATATTAATTTTTAAAAACAAATTTGTTTATATCCACAAAATATTTTTATTTTAACAACCATAATATTATATTATAGTGAAAAAATTTTAATTTTTAAGTAGCTTAAACATTTTAATTTTATTTATGAATACATTTATAATTATAGTGGTTAACCGAAAAATGTTGAGCAACCGGTCCGAAAATTCGAAACCGATGGACTGGTTAACCGATAGTAACGGATTGGTTAATAATTAATGTTTTGAAAAAAAACCGATATTAATTGATTATTTTTTTTTTTTTTTTGCTCGTATCGGTCCATGCTCACCCCTAATCGGTAATGATTTAAAAGTCACTAAACTATACAATGCATTTTTATCATAAAAAAAAAAAAAATAGATTGAAGAATCTTCGCCGACATTTTAGGGTTCAAATATACTATTTAAAAATTCTGACACTTAAAAGGGCATCTGAAACTTTAGGATAAATTAGAGGTGAAACAAATGTTTAAGGATATTCAACCGAGAGTAAACATTGGGATATATTAACAACTTAAAAAAAATATAATCAAAGTTAATGTTTTTCTTATACCAGATTCCACAATTGATTATCTATGTGCAGCTGTTTTTGACTGTGCGAGTACAAATCTTAATGAAGAATGGTTCATCTTGGTTAGCTCTTATCATTTACATCTTTATTTGGATTTGAATATTTGAACAGTTATAAAAGTTTGAAAGAGAAAAGAACAAAAAGAAATTTCAATTATGACATGTACCCCCATAAATAGGTAGTATGGAGTTTTGAGATACATAAGTCCGTTGATAAATGAAATTGCTATGACAATTTTTTTTTTTTTTGAAAGAATAGCTATGAGAATTATTAAATTACATGTTTTTTTAAAAAAAAAATTTTCGCACATGTATTTATATTTACATATTTTGATTTATTTGGATATGTTAATTCACTTAAACATATGCTCTCCTATTATTTTTGATATGTCATTTTTATTATTTTTACTATAATTTAAAAAATATTAATTAGAGTTAAATTTATAATAAAATTAAAAAATTTAATATATAAATTTAAATTTAATTAGTTTTAAACAAGTTCATTTTCATTAAAAAATATAAAATAAAAAAAATTCTATTAAAAATTTAAAAGTATTAAATAAATAAAATTTTAATTTTAGCCGTGAAACAAGTCATATGCAGTCAAATAAAAGAAGCATTTAGTATCATGCAAATAAAGGCAAGAGTGTATTAAGCAGTCGTTATAAGTGTGAAAGGTAAAAAATGGATCCCGGCTGGTGGGAGATTTTGAGGTACTTAATTTCAATTTTCAAGTTGGAGAAGTGTTGAAGAGCTAAAAAAAAAATTAAGCGGCCATATAGTTGTCATTCAAAGAATAAAACAAGAGTGATAATTGCACGCCAAACCGATTCCTAGTTTCCCGCTTACACTGCCACGTGCCATAAGAAGAAAACCGCTCCTCAATCCACTCTCTTTTCGCGATAAAGTTGAATAAAGGCGCGCAACAAGATTCTTGCTACTCTCCCACTCCTACTACTCATTTTATAACAAACGGACCATCATTCACCTCTCTCCCTCATCAGATCCGACACTCTCTCTTGAAATCCACGGCAATGGCCAGACCTACTCGAGAATCCATCGACACTTTCACCAGAATCACCGGCGCCTCTGAGTCCGTCGCTGTTCGAAAGCTGGAGGTGCATTTTCTCCATCATCCATTTTTTATCATGTGATTCGATTATAATCTGCTCTATTATGATATTATATCAGCTTCAGCTGTTTGATTCCATTCTTTGATTTGTTAAGATTTTTTTTATTTTTAATTTTTTTTTGCAAGATCTGCAGTTACAGTGGTATTTTGTTATTTAGGGCTTTTCTGCTTTCTTGTGAGTTTTTTTTTTTTTTTTTAATGTTCGAGTAATGCGCGCAAACTACTATAATGTGTTCTAATTAGCGAATCAGAATTTGTGAAAGTGTGTCTATTCAGAAGTGGATTTGGCACGATAAGCAGCTTTTTAACTTTTGAATGCATTTCCGGAGTTTAGTTAGTTAGTGACGCTTTTTTTTTTTTTTTCTTTGTAACAGAAATGTCAAGTGGAAATTTCAGCTGAATAATTTGCATCATAGGAGAAATAATCGATTTTAGGCAATTATTTTGCAGGTTGACTGTCATGTAAATTTCATATCTAATCTCAATTTATTAATATTTTTAGACCGAATCGAAGTAATGTAATCAGCTGTTGTCATCCTCATCTTATAACAAGTATCTGGTGGTTATAAACATGCAGGTTTCTTTGTAGTTTTGTCTTTCCCTTTTTCTTTGAAAGCTTGATATTCATTTGATCTTTGTTTGATAGACTCGGAATGGTTTCACGCAGCAGAGAGGCTCCATTTTGCATGTTTTTGGATAGAATTGTGAATTTGCTTGCTGGTGTATCGTTAATGACTAACATTTTGAAATATAGTTAAGGACTTGTATGAAGATTCCTACATTTAAGTTTTGTGTGGGATTTAGTAACTTGAAAATATTATACATCCAAAGCCCACAAGATTTGATATCTTCTTAAACTTCTTTATAAATATTTAAGAAGTTATCATGTAGTTAGTGTTATGTGAAATCTCACGATCCCTCTTTCCATTCTGTTTCTCTTTTAGTTGATTAGTCCAAAGCAAAACTTGCATATTATTTGTTTAATTCAAGTTCACCTGTAGTTGTTCTATTCTATTAATAGAATACCTGGATCTTATTGTGCAAGTCCCTGGCTAGAATTGCACTTTGGTAAGAGCTTTAGGCTGAAGGGACTTAAGGTTTTTGATATTATTGTTATAGTGGTTCTCAATCATTTTTTTTTGGTCAATTTTATGTGACTTTCTATATTCGTTGACTTCCGCAAGGTCTTGTTTATTTTGTTTGGTAACCAGGAATATGGAGGCAATCTTGATGGGGCTATAAATTCATATTTTGTTGAAGATGATAAACAATTGTATGGCATTCTATTTTGAAAATATAAGTCTCTTTTTATTCAGAGCAAACTATATTTTTATGCAACCTTGGGATAGTTACACATTTTACTCCACGTCTGTCCCTATACAGTACGACTGTCTCTCCTCGATACGACTTTACAGACACAAGTATTCAAAGACAACCTAGTTCGCGTAGGACTTTGCCACTTCTCTCTGCTGTTAGAAGTTTTAAGCCTTCACTACTACTTGATCCCAATTATAGGAGAAATCTTTTCAACCAAATTGGTAGTTCTCTTTCAAGTATTCATGACCCACCGCATTTGCGCCAAGGAGAGTTCAACAATGGTTATGAGCAGCCTTATCATTCAGGACCAAGGCCTACATTTGAGGATGCAAATGGGGATTCATTATCTCCTGGTCATCAATTTCATGAAAATGTCTCAATGGATCATCAAGCGTATGTGCATAATAATGATATAGAAGAACAACTAATTCAACATGCCATTGAAGCTTCAAAGCAAGAGGTAACGGAGGGTCCTTGAGATAAGCAACATAGTTCGTCAATGCATGTCAAAAACTATAGTAATCTTCCTGGTTTATTTCTTAGTTTTTCTATTAAAGCATTATATTAACACAGGACTCACCTCGTATTCCTCAGAGGCGGCTTCACTTGGAAGACGATGAGCTTGCTCATGCAATATCGTTGTCTCTGAAGGTTTATCATTTCTTTCCAAATTTGTTTTCTTCTTATCTTTCTTTTTGGTTCCTTTTAACATAAACCGTGTTCAGACAGCTGAACATGAAAAGGCAACACGTGAGCTGATGGTAGAAGAGGACCCAAGAGAAATGGTAGTTCGTGCATCAGGTAGAATGGCTGACAAAAAGAAAGAGAGCAGATTTCAGGTATTTGCTTTGGCATGATAGTGAGACATTGTCACACTATTCCTTCACATTCGTTGCTCATTGTAATGATGATAAATGATAAAACCTAAACATTGGAACTTCGTTAAGCTGAAAGAAGAGCAAGAAAAACCTCTAAAACATACTATGAACTACTAGTTCTCCCTCCTGAAATTTAGTTTTTTACTTAAACCCTTTAACTTTTGTAATAATAGCTAGGAAGCTCATCATCTCAAGGGGGAGCTAAAGATTTGGAAGAACAGTCATTGGTGAGTCAAAAGCCTATAACTTTAAGTTCCCACATACTGAAAACTGAAAAGCAAGAATAAAGAAAACAGTAAACTTGACACTCTTACTTTCTCTGCTAATTAATTGGTTTATGTACTTTTGGCATTAAGTGGGGTTGCTTTTCCTCCAAGGAGCTTGACGAAGCAATGCTTCTTGAGGCAGCCCTTTTTGGTGAAAATCCTGGAGAGGCTCCATTTCAACATGCAACTAATCCCCACAGTGCTTCGGGTCAAAGCCCCCATTCACAGCGGGAATCCTATCATCCATCTCCCTCACTTATGAATCAGCGATTACTGCGAGAGCAACAGGTACTCACTGTTTCACTTTTGCCATTAGGTTGTACTTTTAGTTGAAGTAATGTTTCCAAAATGATGGTGAAATACGTTGCTTGCAGGATAATGAGTATTTTGCATCTCTTTTGGCTGATAGAGAAAAGGAAAATAGTGCTTCGAAGAAACCTGAAACTTCTTTTGAAGGAGAAGCACAAAAGGAGGTGCTTGAAGAAGAGGTAGTGGGTACATGTATTGAGTTCTGCTGTTGCTGGGAATCAGTTTGGTTCTTCTGTTATAAGTTTGTGGTGTTTATTTCTCTTGGGTATCTTTTTTTAAATGTTCCTGAGATCAGTGGTGATATACCTCTTATCCTGGAGACATTATTTGAGGCCATCGTCAAAGTTCTTATTAACCTTATTTATATCCTCTGTATCTTTATGAGATTAGAAATTTTCATTTGCTTTTATTGACTAAGAAGATGGTGGCCCAAATCACCTCGTATTAAATTCTTCATGATCTTTCTAATTGAAAGTGGAATTTCAGTACCTGTTTTTATTGATTATATCTGTATTAAGGTGATTTCTGAGGACTATACTTATACAAGTGTAGCACCACTATCGGCAGGAATGTGAAAGATTGCTAGCTGCAAAAGAAGCTTCACTTCCTCGGGAACCAGAAGTTGGTGATGTGAATGCAGTGACTCTTCTCGTTCGTATGCCAGATGGCAGCCGCTGTAGTCGTCGCTTCCTCAAGTCTGAGAAGCTTCAGGTAATCTTTCACAAAATTTTAGCAATTTTACATGTCTCAGACCTTGTTAGACTGACTTTCTTTTGTTTTTTGTTGTTGTAGTTTCTTTTTGACTTTATCGACATTGGTAGAATAGTGAAGCCTCAAACTTATGTGCTGGTAAGTGTTTTCTAATTTTCATTATTGCTTAAGAGTCTCGACCCTCACTAGACCATTAGCTCGAACGAATAGAAACAGCTGTCATATGTTCTTCAAAAACTCCTCAGTGACCTAAAGGGGTGATGCATTATAAAATGACACCTCAAGTCATCATATACCAACACTATTGACTAGGGATTTTGGAGATATTACACTCTAATTTCTAAGTAATGGCTTTCTTTTGAAGCTTTCTGATTGCTTATGGGTGAATTGAAGCTGTTGGTTGGACTATACTGCTAAAGCATTTTCAAGGGGATTTTAGACGTTCTAATTTCTGACGCCCTTTTGTTCTAAACAGGTGAGGCCATATCCTAGATGTACTTTTTCTAGAGATGATTGCTCATTAAGTTTGCATGAACTTGGTCTCACCAACAAACAGGAAGCCTTATACCTGGAGATTATATAGCTGTCTCAAATTGTAAAATTACAGAACAAATGTAAGATCCCATCAGTGTTTTGGATGCCTGTTATCTTTGTTTTGGAGCAACAGTAAGGTGATTAGGTTTAACCAAACTATAGCCCATGGGCCCGTGGCGATGATTGAGTATGGAACCAAATGTTGAATTTGTCCCAATGATGTAAATATTGTTTGACGAGTTCATTTTAGAAGCAGTTGGCCCATACTCATCATTATTTTACTCTCCCTGCATTTGATTATCTGCGTAGTCTACACTAAAATGTTGAGGGGGTGAGCAACGGTTGGTTCGATTTAATAACCGAATCGAATTGATAAAACGCAAAATCGAAAATTTATAATTTGAGCAAACCAAATTGAATTGAAGTTACGTGATAGTCGAACTCAAATCGAATCAAAATATTTGATTGGTTCGGTTTGGTTAATCATATAATCGAAATTTTAAAATTATAATTAAAAAAAATTGTCTAAAAATTATATAAAATTACAAATTATAAAATTAAAATAAAAACATTGAAATTGAAAAAAATATGAGTCTAAATTAAAGATGCAATTTTAAAATACATAGTACAATTCATAAAAATAAAAATATTATTTTAATTTTTAAATATAAAATAAATAAACTAATAATTTTAGGGGTAAATCGATAAGTTCAATTTTAAAATTCTAACAGGTTCGGTTAATTAAGTTTTGATTTTAAACAAAGTTTGCTCACCTCCTTGCTGAAAAGGAGCACATTTACCTAGTTATCGCGGATCCAACCCAGCCGCTCTTGATCACTCGGACCAGTTGAATCCATCGTAAAACCACAGGGTACACCTACTGTGGCTTTGATATACATACCAGCAACTTAGATTAAGTGTCCATGCAGTTCGTGTTCATCTTATGAAATCCACGTAGAGATTCAATTAAAATGTACTGAAATTTGAGCAGATGAGAACATCAATACTATCTTTAATAGAATTACTTTACAAAAAAATCAAGGATGTGCAATTCCTCATCGAAGAAACGAGGGATTCAAGAACCATTGAAAGAAGCACTTTGCCTGTGACCCTCGTACTCAAAAAAAGAAGGTGGTGGGTTGTCAAAAAAAAAAAATATTAAAAACATTTATGCCAAGAAGGCAATCTCTATGAAAGTGAAACTGTTTGAGATGATTGTTGATTTTGGGTTGGGGATGGTGCAGTCCAATATTGCTTAACAGCAAAAAGGATCTTCTCCCTCTCATGGGGACTCTTTTCATGGTCTGCAATTCTGGCATCCCATTGCATCCCATCTACTATGCTCTTCACTTTTAACACTATATCTACATCATCTCTTATCATTACAGTCCCTTCCGGCCTTAAGATCCTATCCATTTCTAACAGAATATCCTCCATTTCACATCTGAAATCCAAAAGTTTTAAGTCAATCAAACGCAGTTAATACATGCACAAAAATCGAGTCCAATAAAATTCGGACCATTAATCATACTGGTATGATTACCTATCTTTGTAGAGGCTAAAAATCGAATCTGCATGAATAAAATCATAGGTCCTTGGATAAGTAGACATGGCTTCACACCTACAAAGAGATGGATTAATAGTGGTTTAGCAACACGCCGATAATTAGGACAAAATGCAGCACTTGCACGTAAATTCTAAAATGAAAATCATTAGGATAAAATATCTATTAAAACAAAAGACAATCTATGTACAAAAATCTGGTTTTTTTGGAAGTTATTAGAAAAGGAATAACAAAACTTCAAGTAGTGTGGTGGGGGTCCTACTTGCTACTTTTCACAAGTATTATGTGTCCTCAAGCAAACCCCCCTTATCTAAATGATGCCAATTATGATTGAATTATAAGCTATTCTTATAATAACAACATACCAGTTTTGGTAGGTTCCAATCAAGCCACGTTCATAAATGACTCCTAAAGTATTGAGGTCTGATTCAACAGGGACAACATTCATAACCCACACAGGATCATCCACTAGTGCAGCTGCAAAGCCTCCCAAGAAAGCATTCATATCAAGTAAATTACGATATCGCCCTCTGTCAGCCAATTGATGATCAATTTCCTTATAGTGAGCTACTCTTTCCTTCCATAACTCTGAATTTTCAGAGAAAATTTCTGCTGTAATTCCATTCAAACTTCCACTGCTAATCCTTGGAGGGATTGCAGTCAATCTTTGAGGCCATTTTGGTAGCTCCCCACCTGCTATGTCTCTTATGTTGGATACCACTGGCAGTGGGGTTAAACAACTCTCCATTTTGGTGTACCTAAAAAACAAGGAAAAAACAGTTGATATATCTTATTAATGGAAAAGTGACATCTACCATTTGATTTCTATTTTTTTTCTTTAATATAAAGTAAGTATTAATTAGAAAAGAAAAAGACATGAAAAGGGTAAAATAGAAACTTCAATTAAAGAAGAATTCCATTGGCCAGTTTGGCATTGCCTTTATTATCTAATTGGTTATGGTGCGAATCAACATTGACAAGAAATAGAAAAAGGGAAAAGCTTAGAGCAGTGACTTTAAGGCATGAGATGTGCCTAAAGAGACACATGCCAAACTGGATCCAAAGAAGCCAAAAAAAAAAAAGAAAAAGAAATTACCAAGCCATGTCAGGATGCTGGTGTGAGTTGCAAAGAGAGGTTGCTTGAAAACCTTTCTATTGGCAATACAATGAATGTGATTAGTAGGTTTTTGCCAAATAGCAAGATCATTTTTTTGTTTCAACTTTTTCCAGCATAAACTTTTGGCTAATCTCTCTATCTTAGTCTGTTCATCTTCAAGATCTTGTTGTGTTCTATCCCAACCTTTCCAATGTTTTTCCCAGTTTATTGGAGGCCCAGACAGAACCCAGTAACCCCCCGGTCGAAGAACTCTATCCACTTCCATCAAGTATTCTCCATCTACATGTCATGAAAATTAATTAGTAAAATTTTATTATATCGAATAAAAAAGGATTTAAAATCTGAAATTTGCATGCAATTAATTACCGTATGCTCCCCAGGGTATTAGGCAACGAGAGCAATGAGCCATGTCAAATGCTCTCGAAGGATAAGGTAGCCTAATAGAAGCAAAAACGCCAATTAGAGCAGGCACTCCTCTTTCTAGTGCAAATTGTACTTGAGCTTCATGAGTGTCTCTTGGTGCAAACGACATTGTTATGATGTTCCTTGACAACAGGTATGCTCCAAAACTTGCTACCTAAACGGTTAATCGAAAGTGCTGATCATCAGACTTTGACTTTTTAACTTTTTAGATGAAACTATCGCAAATTATTTGTTGGAATCCATCAATTTTACTTGAACTTTTAAATAAGCAGCAACTTATAAAACAAGACATATGAAAGTGGCTTCTAAATTAAGAGAGTGGTAGTTGCAAAAAGTGTGATTACAGTTTGATAATTAATTTTTATGTCTACGTTACTGCTTGGATCGTTACTTTTATTGGTTACATTAATAATATATATTGTAGTTTTATTTTTTGGACACTTCTTAACTATGCTTTATCGATAATACTTACTAATACGACCTAATTAAGAGCATTGCTACCAAGAATTTTCATAAAAAGAAAACATCTAATTATATTTTACAAATAAAAATTATTTATTTTCTATCAGAGAACAAATTCAAGTTATAAATAAGATGAACGATCAATTTCGGATTTCCATAAGTATATATATGTTAATTGGCCTAAAATATATAGTTGACCTATATTATATATGTACTAATTCCTTCAACATGCATGCTCCAGCTATAATCTACCTATTTCTAAGCTGTCTGTAAATCCATTATAGCCTGTACTTACCTTTTAATTTTGATAAAACAATTATTTTTCTGAAAAATCAAAGTGCATTTGTTTCCAACTTAACTCATCGCTATGTTATATTTTCTCAAGTTAAACCAACTCAGAAATATTATATAAATAAATAATTACTAGGTCAGAAATGACAACTACCCTATGCTGCTCTGCATTTCTTAATTGTAATTCTAACTATTAATTATCACCCAATATTCTACGCTCTTCTTCAACTATCCAAATATCAATTCAGAAAAGAAGTTCTTTTATAGTATATATATACAATTAACACTCTGGCCCAGTTGCCTTGTTTAAGAAATTAAATTGACAAAAATGATATCTCTTTTTTTGTTTCGAGTTGTAATAATTAATAATATTCTTATTTCCACGTCACTTTTTATTATCTGTTCAATAAAAAAATGTAAAAATAAGTAGGGAGAAGAAATTTCCTAAAAAGAAAACAAAAAGAATCTCAACACGCAGCCTTTGGTTGCCGTTTGTAGACAAGAAAGCCGGCCGACCATATCCGGCTAATATAAACCAGCGATTCGAGAAATGAACCGGCCGGTTTTATCATTAAACAAAACAAAAAAACAGAAGAGAAGAGAAAGCGAGAAACTTCACGTACCCCGCAACCAGTATCAATGGCAGTCCTTATAGAGCCGTCTTTGAGATTGATCAAATTCCCAATATCGTCAACATAAGCATCGGCACCACGAGGAAACATAGTTCCACCGCCGGGGAATCTGAACCGGTCACCTTCGAACCGAACCCAATTCTGGTTCTTTTTCTCCACTGTCAACTCCTTATGCGGAACATTAGCATACCACACAAATTCTCTACTCACCGGCCACCGGAATGGCACTCTGTAACCGTACGGGGCCGGCACACGACACTTTAAAAGCTCATTCTTTTCCGGGCAATGTCTCTCCCTGTATATCAATCTGTTCCTATTGAATTTCAAGGAGCGTTTAGCGTCCTCGCAAGGGGTGTACTCGGAGTACCTGGAGCCGCAAGGCGGGAGGTGAGGTGCACGCGCCACCGTGAGCGGAGGGTCTTGTGGCAAGTGATGTGGGGAGAAGTCGAGAGTGGTGTTTTTTATTGGTGGTGCGCAGGTGAGGAGAACAGCGGCGGTAGTGGGCGAGTTTACAAGAGGGATTCTACCTCTAGAGTCTTGATAAAAGCCTATGAAGTAAAAGAGAGTGCAAAGAATTGCAGTGAGAGTGAGTTTGTAGAGATTGGTTTTCTTTGCATTAAAGGAGAGAAAAGATGAGGGAATCGCCATTGAAATGGAAAGAGTGAAGCTTTTGAGAGAGAGAAAATGGGAGACAAGATTGGCGTTTTGTTTTGTCCGTGTGTTTTTTTTTTGGGTGGGTTTAGAGAGGGAGACGGATGAGATTTTTATGACGTTTTGTTAAGTCGTCGAGGAGGGTGGGGTGAGAGCAGGAACACGCGTCTACGCGCTTCTCTCGTGATTTGGTTAAAGAGGATGAGAATTATACATACATGAGCGTGTCTGAATTTATTAATGGAATGTGGGTGTTTAGTAAGGTAAGTTTATATGGGGGTTGATTTCACCCATGATCACTCAACTTATCACTTATCGCGCAAAAGTAACCGACTTTTTTTTTCTTACTTAAATGTCACTGAACTTTTAACATTATTACACAAAAGTCATGTTGACCGGAATCCGGCGACGACTCTTGCCGGATTGATAAGTTCAACAAATACTACATTTAAATTAATTTCACTCACGGTCACTAGACTTATAATTTATCTCCCAAAAGTAATTAACTTGTTTTTTTTCAACTTAAATGTTACTGAACTTTTAACATTTTTGCAAAAAAGTCATCAATCCGGCAATGATCGTCGCCGGATTCCGGTCAACATGACTTTTGTGCAATAATGTTAAAAGTTCAGTGACATGTAAGTAAGAAAAAAAAAGTCGGTTACTTTTGCGCGATAAGTGATAAGTTGAGTGACTATGAGTGAAATTGACCATTTATATGTGTTTGGGTTTGGGATTCGGATTCAGATTTTTCATTGCAAATTTAAAAATAAGAAACATTTAAAGAAAATTAAAACCAAATAAAAGAGATCCTATTCCTATATATATAGCAATAATAGGATTTGGATTAGAGTGTGATTGTTGGAAGTAACGTAAAACTACTAACATAGGTCCATATGTCCTTTTCTTTTGGATTAAATAGACATCCGAATAATGTTGAAATTTTAACATTATAATCTAAATTTGCTTTTGTTTCTTATGCTTGTATATTCACAGGGTTTTAATAACCATAACTCAGGAAATCCTAAATAAATAATCTCAAAATTCTAGATTATGAAACAGATTATTTTCTATCATGCATACCTCATACCTTTACTAATTTTCATAACAAATGTACGTGGAATTATATTTTACAATACCTCATTTTCTTTAATTAATTCGTGGATGCACGTATAGCTTATACTTATAGCATGCAAATAATTGAAGCGTCATGTGATTTGTTGATGCAAATTTAAGAGCATATGCTATTCACAATTCATAATTTAGAAATAAATAAAAAAATCAAAGTCAACTTCAACATCTTCTAATATTAAATTGAAAGACTTCACACAAGAGAAATCTTTAATATATAGTCTATCATTTCTACTAAGCACAGAGCCACAGCTATATTTCTATAGACAAAATAATTTATTAATTTGGGAAAACGTCTTTAATTAGTCCAAACCGGGGCACATTAATTTGAAAAATACACATTATCAACCTTATGCATATAATTAGCCGATTAATTCAATCACATTAGCAGAATTGTCCTAATCCGTACGTATTAACTTGTATTTTTCCTATTTAAATAAAATATTTATTCATTGAATCGATTATTCTTTACGCAATATATATGAGTATTGAAAACCATAGAAAAGGATAATCGCACATGTTGGTTAAATTACGTTGATTTAATGGTTGATTGGGTTACAGTGATTGTAGATAGACAACTCGCCATTTACATAATATATCATCCAAAATGAGTTGTTGGTTGATACCCATGTGAATTTTTGACTTTAGGAAACTGAATCTATACTATATTTATAAACACATAAGAACCATCACATATTTCGCTTAACCAAACTTAATTTCATACACCAATCCTATTATTTTTATATACAATTATAAATAATTATTGGTGGAATTTTGCTCAAATCTGTCAATATTAATTGATTTCTTTTACTGATAAAATTTAGCTTATTTAAAGAAAATAGATGCAAAATCACACAAGTGGGAAAGGCATTAAATGATAGGAATGGGAAGCGAAGTGCGACGAAGAGAAGTTGAGGAAGCAGAGGCACTGCTTTCTAAGCAGATAGTTTCAAGTTTAAACCTGTGTGGGTGATATCATCTCATCATTATCATCTTTCTGTTTCTATTTTTCAGCGCTCCGACCAACCCATAAGTTGAAATTCACGACCTATATTCTATTATACTAATAAGTAATAAATTATACGCATTTCCTCTACATGCACGCCATGAAAACATCACATCCTAACTTTCTTTATAATTACTACTCTCTCTCCCTTTTTAAAATAAATTATTCCGTTATTTTTTTATTATTATTTAAAATATAATTAACTAAAAGATTTATTTTTAATGCTTATAATAATCAATAAATATAAATTATTAATTATTCTATTTAAATTGTCATTTTATCAAATTAAAGTATATAATAATTAATTGTTTTTCGTTTTTCAAATTTACTATTATTATTAATAAAGTAAAACAGCAGAAAATTATTGAAAAATTTAAGGACTATATGAAATAAAGAGTATTAAAATTATAATCTATTATAGTTCCTGATAACCCAGCAAATATTATTTGCTCTAAGGCCCATCTAGTCGGCCCATCCAACTGGCAAGGCCCAAAGCCCATCAGCCAAAGGTATCAGACACGAGCTCCTAGGCAGAGCACATGACCGATCGGCTGATGTGACCGCCAGTCCCATCAGCCGCCTGACACAAGGCAGCGCCCATGTCTACCACCTGCTCCTTGTCATGTCGCCGAATACCTACTCTGACGGCCAGTAATCACTCCCCAGGCACTCGAGTGTCCCTCAACTACCTCGTATAAATAGCCCAGCCAACGATGGCTCCAGGTATTGAATTCACGACATTATCTCTCTAAAGCACATCTTCTCTCTAAGCTACTAACTTAAGCTTCGGAGTGCTCACGCCTGGTCCGACCGGGCTCCTCTTATTGCAGGTTTCTCTCATCCGATCGGATCGTCTTCTCTCCTATAGATAAAGACATATTTGGATTTATCATTTGGTGCTTTCATTGAGAGATGGCGAACTCAAGATCCAATGAGAATACGGCCCCCATGGACCTCGACCATGACGACGACACCCGTGCCATTTCAGGCACCTCGAGAAGGAGGGAGGCGCCCACTAGGCCCCCCATAAGGACAAACCTCCTTCCCGAATTTGACAATGCCACTACAAGGCAACCTGAGGACACCCCTCTCACGGTGAGGGACATGCGTGCCATCCTCAGTGATTTTACTAAAAGCATCGTACAGACTCTGAAAAAGGGTAAGATGCCCGATGTTTCTGAAAGAGCCCAAGAGGATTTCCTCGCCGGCGAAGACTTCAGAAGAAATAGGAACAAGGGAGTCATTATCAATGAATCCCGAGTTCAGGGAGCCAGGAAAAAGGCAACCAGAACCCCAGGCAAGAGCGACAAGGGGAAGCAGATAGTGTCTGCAAGTAGGGCCTCTCCCTACAGCAACAGGTCTGCTACTGTGTCTACGAGGGATGATGTGTCCTACATGTGCACCCCAAGTCGCGGCCAAACGAGAAGGCCCAAGGGCGGGGAATCTACCGCTACGACCCTAAGCAAACAGAATCAGCCGAACAAGCAGGACCAGTGGTTTATGCAGAAGCTGAAGCAGTTTGGTATCCTCGCGCCCAAAAGAGGCACGTTCGAAGGAAATACTTGTGGGAACACTGCCTCTCCCTTCTGCAGAGAGATCACCGATGCTGAGCTCCCCCCCAGGTGGCGAGATGTGGTCATGGAAAGGTACACAGGCAAAACAGATCCTGCCACGCACTTGGCAGAGTACTTGACCAAGGTACAGGTCTATACTTACGACGAAAGAATAGCCTGTAGGGTTTTTCCCACCACTTTGGGAGGGGATGCACTGACGTGGTTCCATGAGCTGCCCATGGGATCCGTTACGTCATTCAGACAGTTAAAAGAGCTGTTCACCATGAGGTTCATTGTGCAAACACGCGCGCCTAAAACGGTGAACGACCTGTGCAATCTTTACCAAAGAACCGATGAAAGTCTTCGAGACTACATCGACAGGTTTCAGGCCACCATGTCTGAAGTAAGAAACGTCAGCGTGGAGATGGCGACTACCGCCTTACAGGGCGGCACCACTGACCGACCACTTTTCGAGTCGCTCACAACAAGACCCCCATCCAGCTTCGCTGAGTTAATGGACAGGGCTAGGCAACACATCCAGTTGGATGATGCTCTCAGGTCCAAAAGCAGAGGAAGGACCAGCGTCCTGGACCGCCTACAATATCCGGACAATCGCTCTACTCAAAGAGCCTCCGCTTCCGATCGGACAGCCAAAGGCCAAGATGGAGCTCAAAGTTCCAGAAATTCAGGCCAGGCTAGAGGATCAGGAAGAGACCGGAATCCGCGTCCAGACGACCAGGCAGAGAGGACATACACTCCTCTCAATGCTACCCCGACCGCGGTGCTAATGTGGATTAAAGAGAAGCACCGCAGAGTCAACTGGCCCAGAGACCTATCCGGAAGAAGTCGGGATGCGAGGGACCCGAGCAAATACTGCGAATTCCACAGAGACGTCGGTCATTTAACCGACGAGTGCACTTCGTTAAAAAAAGAAATCGAAAGGCTTATACGCCGTGGGGCCCTCAGGAGATTTGTAGGCCCGGCCAGAGGGGATGAACCCTGCAGACAGCCGAAGCCTAGAAGGGACGATCCTGACTCAGACGACGATGAGCGCAGGAACCCCAGAAATGCTGATCCGGGTAGGCCTTATGCGGGAGTAATAAATGTGATCACCGGAGGATCATCATACGGAGAGAATCTCCCCAAGAAAGGGAGAGGAAAAGGCGTTTACCTCTCCCGACAGGCAGAGCAGCCTGCCTCAGTCACCATTTCCAGCGAAGACGCACGAGACGTCCTGTTTCCACATGAGGACGCTCTCGTTGTAAGAGCTCGGATAAACAATTTCAATGTAAAAAGAATCTTGGTGGACAACGGCAGTGCTGTCAATGTCCTAACTCTCCAGGCCTACCGAGCCATGGGACTTCCGATCGGAGAGCTGAAACCGAACGCCACTCCTCTGATCGGCCTGGGCAATGCTACTATCCCCGTGGCGGGCTCTGTAGAGCTTTTTGTCGAGCTCGGCCAAGAAGCAATAGCTCATGCTTGTAAGGTAATTTTCATGGTTGTCGACATGACATTTGCCTACAATGCCATTTTTGGCAGACCACTGCTTTTCCAGACCGGAGCTGTGACCTCCATCCGATACATGGTGATGAAGATTCCGACCACAAGAGGCGTCGCCATCTTGAGAGGTGACCAGAAAGCATCCAGGGAGGCTTATATCACCATGATAAAGCAGCAGCGAGAAGCGATGGTCGTAGAGCCGGGCCTGGAACAGCAAGAGCAGGCGGAAAGGCCCAGGATGGACCCAGCAGAGGCCACAAAGGCCAGGTCGCTAGATAAAGGCAAAAATGTTCAGGTGGGGACAAGCATGGATAAGGAAACCGAAGAGGCCATTATGCATGTCTTGACCATCAATCAAGCGACCTTTGCCTGGAGGCCAGAAGATATCTCTGGGGTAGACCCCAAAATAATCACCCACAAGTTGAATGTGGACCCGAGCTTCCCTCCGATCCGCCAAAAGCTACGAAGGCACGCACCCGATCGGAGGAAGTTCATTTCTGAAGAGGTGGATAAGCTACTCAAGACCGGAACCATCCGAGAGGTAGAATATCCAGAGTGGCTGGCTAACGTGGTGTTAGTCAAAAAGAAGTCTGGCAAGCTGAGGATGTGTGTGGACTTCACCGATCTCAACAAGGCATGTCCCAAAGACAGCTACCCCTTGCCCAGCATAGACCAGTTGGTAGACGCCACGGCATGCCATGCCATTTATTCTCTGCTAGACGCATATGCTGGCTACCACCAAATCCTGATGTGGCTCTTGGATCAGGAAAAAACCAGCTTTATCACAGACGACGGGACGTTCTGCTACAGGATGATGCCGTTCGGACTGAAAAATGCTGGAGCCACATATCAGCGCCTGATGAACAAGATTTTTAAAGACCAGATCGGGCAGAATGTCGAAGTATATGTTGACGACATGATCGTCAAAAGCCGAAGCGCCGAGGAACATCCAGCCGATTTGGCAAAAGTTTTTGACACCCTAAATAAATTCCAGATGAAGCTCAACCCTGAGAAGTGCGTCTTCGGGGTACCATCAGGAAAATTCTTAGGATTCCTAGTCTCTCAACGAGGGATTGAGGCAAATCCAGAAAAAATAAAGGCCATCCTCGAAATGCAACCCCCCAGGAGCATAAAAGACGTCCAGAAGCTGAATGGAAGATTAACAGCCTTGGGACGATTCATTTCCTCTTCAGCCAAGCGCTGCACACCTTTTTTCAAGAAGTTAAGGAAGAGCGAAACTTTTGTCTGGGGGGAAGACTGCCAGCAGGCCTTCGAAGAGCTGAAGGCATTCCTCACCAACCCGCCGCTGCTCAGCCGACCGGTACCAGGTGAAAATTTATACCTGTATCTAGCTACCTCTAAGGAAGCTGTTGCAGGTGCTTTAGTCCGAGAAGAAGATACCCAACAGCTACCCGTGTACTACGTAAGTGAAGTACTCAGAGGTGCCGATCTGAGAAAGGGACCGGTTGAGCAGCTCATTATTGCCCTCATGATGTGTGCAAGGAAGTTGAGACCTTACTTCGAGGCACACACAATTATCGTCCGATCGGGTCACCCTCTAAGAAAGATACTCCAGACGCCCGATCTGGAAGGCAAAATGGTGGGATGGGCGATTAAGCTACAGTCCTGGGATGTCAGATACGAGCCCAGAAAGGCTATAAAAGCCCAAGCTTTGGCAGATTTCATCGCCGAATTTGCGGGTGAGGAACCACCGAGTCAGCCCAAGCCACAAAACTGGGAAATGACAGTGGACGGCGCGGCAAACGACACTCGAGGAGGCGTCGGCATAGTAATAAAAGGCCCTTTGGGCATCACAATAAGGTACGCCATAAAGCTTAATTTTAAAGCTTCTAATAATGTGGCAGAGTACGAGGCGCTCCTTCAAGGGCTGAGACTGCTCCATGCAATCCGACCGGAGTCAGTAGCCATAAGGAGCGACTCCCAGCTGGTCACCAGTCAAGTTCTGGGGACTTTCGAAGCACGTGAGGCCACGATGATCCAGTACCTGGCCAAAGTCAAGACTGCTCTCGCAAAACTGGAAGAGGCTGGATCGGAATGGGTGCTACATAAAGTCCCGAGAGACCAAACTGCAGAGGCCGATCGGCTAGCTAAGATGTCTGCTTCCGCACAAAGCGTCATAGAAGAAAACATCGCCGTTGTAGACCAGACTTCCTCCTCCCTAGACGAACCGGAGATGATGGAGATCGACCAAGAGAATGAAACCTGGATGAGCCCAATTACACAGTTCCTCCAGACAGGACGACTGCCCGAGGACAAGGACGCAGCTCGAAAGGTATCTCGAAAATCTCTCAATTACTCCATCATTAACGGCGAATTGTACAAAAAGCTTTCAGTCACCCTTGGCTAAAGTGCGTGTCGGAGGAAGAAGGGGACTACATCATCAGAGAGCTCCACGAGGGCATATGCGGTGCGCATGAGGCAAGCAGAGCCATGGCGAGAAAGGCCCTTCAGACGGGATATTACTGGCCTAGCATGCTCAAGGATGCCCAGGAGAAAGTAAGGATATGCCCGCAATGCCAAATTCATGGCAGGATCATAAGGCAGCATGGAGCAGACCAACAGCCGATCGGAATTGCATGGCCATTCGACCAATGGGGGATGGACATCTTGGGACCTTTTCCCCAAGGCAAAAAGCAGATGAAGTTCCTCATAGTGGCAGTAGACCACTTCTCCAAGTGGATTGAGGCCGAGCCGGTAGCCACCATCACAGCCGAGAGAGTCAAGAGCTTTACATGGAAGAACATCATCTGCAGGTATGGCTTACCCAATGTTTTTATTGCAGATAATGGCAAGCAGTTCGACAGCTCCATCTTCAGGAACTTTTGCCAAGGCTTGAACATCAAACTAAAGTTCACATCTGTCGCTCATCCCCAAAGCAACGGAATGACTGAGGTCTCCAATCGGACCATCTTGGAGGGATTGAAGAAGCGACTGGGTCAAGCCAAAGGCAACTGGACTGAAGAACTGCAGAGTGTCCTGTGGACATATAGAACGTCCCCCAGGACAGGCACTCATCAGACGCCATTTTCTCTTGTTTACGGCTCCGAAGCAATGATTCCCGTGGAGGTCGGCCTCCCTTCTTACCGATCGGCCCTCTACTCCGAGCGGACAAACACTCAAGAGAGATTCCAAGACTTAGATCTCATCGAAGAAAAGAGGGAAGACGCCTATGCCAGGATCGCTGCCTATAAACAAAGAGTAGCCAGATACCACAATGCTAAAGTAAGGTCTAGAACCTTCAATGTTGGTGATCTGGTACTCAGAAAGGCAGAACTAGGCACGGGAAACGCTGGAGTGGGGAAACTAATGCCAAATTGGGAAGGGCCCTATGAGGTATCTAAAGTCCTAAGCCCGAGCACTTATAGGCTCCGAACTATTGAAGGGCGAGAGGTCCCCAGAAGCTGGAATGTCGAAGTACTCAAGAAGTACCATGTCTTATAATGTATCAGAACCTGGCAATTGCCTGATTAATAAAAAGGTTCCTTCTTTCATATTCGTTCAATTAATGCATAATTTAGCGTTCTACGATTAGGCTTGATGCCCGTTTCAAGCTACAAAAGCGAATCTAACGTGATGGAGGATCTTACCTCCCCGAGTATTATCCGTATTATAGAGGATCTAACCTCTCTCGCTCGGTTATGCAATTGTTATGCAATATTACGAGTATTCTCGGCTATGCAATTCTCATGCAGCTCGACGAGTATCGCTCAACTCGATTTCGCAATAACTATGCGACTCTACGAGTATCATGTAGCTCAGCTATGCAAACCTCATGCAGCTCTATGAGTATCACTTAACAAAACGATCTGAAAGAGACAGACTGACCCGATCGGTCACTTAGCTTCGACGCTATGCGAATTCAGGAAGTACTTGTGAAATTTAATGCAAATTCTAATTACGAGTTTTATTTAGCTCGATCATATTGCAAATTTTAGTACAAACTTATGTGTATCTTGATTTACAGAATTAGGCAATCTTATTAATACAAAATGCCTCCAATATACAATTTATAAAGAATCGTTACAAAGATAGAAAACAAAGGAAAAAGTAAAACTGATCTAAATTCCTAAACTAACTATCTATATTTACCACCTCCACCTCGCCAGGAGGGTCAACAACCTGTTCAACGATCGGATCGGCCGTGGCTTGAGAAGGGTCGGCAGCTAACGGTTCAGATACTGCCCCCCCTTCAGAGACAGGCCCAGTGGAAGAAGGCGCCACTGGCTCAGCTTCAGGTGCAGGAGGGACCTCCGTTTCGGCTTCAGGGATCGAAGACACCACAGGCCCCACTTCAGATGGAACCTCTTGAATAGTCGGCAGAACTGAGGGACCTTCTCCAGAAGTTCTCTCAATGACTTCCTCCTCGGGAGCGCCTTCGTCGTCGTCACTGCTTGGAGGAGCAGGCAACGAGGCCGGGTCATCCATCCATGACAGATCCGCCCCAGGGAAGCGCTGCCCAGCTTCATGAACTAGCCGAGACAACAGCCCCACCTGGGTGTCTGCCAACTCGTCGATCAGGCGCTCCTTTTGGTTGGCAAGTTCTATTTCAAGAATCTTCGTATAGGAAGCCTCGTTCTCTGCCGCCGACGTCTTCAAGGACTCCACCTCTGTCTTCAACCTGGCGTTCTCAGCAACCAACTCTCTGCATTCAGCATCCAGTCGGTTCGCATCTGCCTCGAACCGCCTCAGTTGTCCACACTCTGCGGATAGGCGGGCTACTTCGCCCTTCAGCCTGTCGGCCTCGCCCTGCCGAGCTTTCAGCTCCCGGGCACTCTGGTGAGCCTCCTTTCTCAAGGCTACTGTCTCCGACTGAGAAGCAGTATATCGCTCCTCCAGCTTGGCCACCTTGGCCCGAAGGTCGGAGGCCTCTTTCTTAGCTGCTTCACAGCGTGTGTTCGCCTCCGCCTTAGCTGTGGCGCCCGACTCGGCCCTTCCTTTCCACAGACCGGCCATCATGTGCAGCCGCTGTGCCCTCCTGGCAGCCTGCACAAAATCAAGAATAAATTCATCAGACACAGAGGTGTAAATTAACACCAGAAACAAAACGACGAGTCCTTACGTCTATTAATTGCTGATTGATAGCCTGAACCTCTCTGTTGAGTTGGCTAGCGTCCACGGCGTCCCGATGATCTTCATCCCGGAGAAGACCACGGCAAATGAAGTTGGCCACTTGACCCACTGACCATTCATCGCCAAAGTTCTCCCTCAGAATGTCCTTCATGGGAGCCGGTCGCCGATCGCTAGATCGCCGTGGAGATTTGCCACGTAGAATGGTCTTCCCTCTGGCGGCAATCATTGCGTCGGTCTCGGCTATCATCTCAGCGACTTTCTTTCTGGCCGCTTCATCGGCTCTTTTCCTCTTTGCGGCCTCCTCCGCCTCTCTGATCGCAGGACCGATCGGCTGATCATCTTCATCCGACTCATCCCGAAGAGTGTGGCGCTTTGGACGCACCGGCGGAGGAGGGGCCTCCCTTCGAAGCACAATCGTTGGCCCGGCTGCAGTAGAGATAGGTCCAGTGGTCGTAGTTGTAGCAGCAGGGGGCGCCGAAGAGATGGGAATGGCCGCAATGGCCGGAGTCGTTGTAGAGGCGCCGGCCGCCCCCCTAGAAGCACCAGCAGCTGCTCGGGATGATTGCAGCTCTGACGCGGGCGCGAGCTTCCTCCTCTTCCTCTGCTCTTGAGCCCTCCGCTCGGCCTCACGTTTTTGCTTGATCTTTTCGCCGAGCTGCTTGGATGCATCACTCCCACCAGCCATCTCAGCTGCACAACAAAAAATAAGCGAGATAAGTTTTTGTACACAAATTCTCCTTATAAAGCATAAATAAAACGCAATGCATTATGATGCATAATGCCAATGTTTTCTTCACGGCCCTAATGCTCACGTTCTACGTCCTCTGTGCCTTCAGAACTGGAAGACCCGAACAGGGTAGTTAAGAGCAAGCTGGACTCGAAGGGTTTCCCATTCCTGGCGACGGCGGTCATTAACGTTTTAATGTCCTGTTCAAAAGAAGGCTGACCGACGGCTAGGTCATTCAAAGCCTTGACCCTGACAGATCGGGTGAGGCGCACCCCAAATCCACCTTTCCTCCCCATCAGGAAATACAGTTCTTTGTACCCTTTCATGGAGGTGGGGACGACCATCAATTTCCTCTTGGGACGGCTTGTAAAGAAATACTCCGTTCCGTCGCTCCGAGACGAGATGTAGAAGAAGTGGGTGAATAGCTCCAGAGTTGGCGCCACCGATTCGGCTATGCAAAGAATTCTGAAGCACGCCACCGATCTCCAACCGTTCGGATGTAGTTGGTTGGGGGCGAGATCATACCCCCTCAATACCGCCATCTCGAAGGCGCCCAGGGGGATCCTCAGGCCTGCATCCAGGCTCCGAAGATGGCAAATGAACCATTCCCCATTGTCTTGCCCAAAGGGCCCCTCCGTCACCGCCATCGACTCAGGGCAGGCCAACACCTTTATCTCTTCGGAAAGGCCATATGTGGAGGGAATTTCGGCCACCTCCTCAGCAGTCAGGCGAGAATGCGGTGCGACGGCTGGTTTGTTCTCGTACCACTCCAAAAAGTCTGTGTCTAAGGCTTCAGCACTACTGGAGGCCATCTTTAATAAAAGGAAGAAAAAAGGGCGCAACTCTCTCTTCTAAATGGAATGGGTGCGGAAGGAAAACGAAAGATGAAATCGCAGAGAAAGCAAACAGAGGAGAAAAAACTTACTTACTTGATGAGGAAGAACTCGAGAAATTTGAAGAAGAAATAAAGGAGTAGTTGCAGAGATCTGGAAATCAAAGGAGGATTTTGACAGAGCTTCGCTAGGGATTTCGAAAGTAAAGAAAAAACGCTTCATAGAGTCCCCTATTTATAGGCTGGCGCCTCTCGAAAATGCCAAACGACGCACCATTCAGCAGATGCCACGTGTCGAAAGACATCACGCCCCTGTGAAGGACGAAGCGTCGCCCTCGGTACATGCGCAACATTAAATAAAAACAGCTGTCTAAGCACGCGCGCCTCTTCAGAAAAAGCGCGCCAGTACGCGTCTTCGGATCGGGATTTTCCAGACCAGATACCATCCGAGCGGACCAACAACAGCATTTCTATGCCCGATCGGACCCGTTGAGGGGGGGACAAGTGATAACCCAGCAAATATCATTTGCTCTAAGGCCCATCTAGTCGGCCCATCCAACTGGCAAGGCCCAAAGCCCATCAGCCAAAGGTATCAGACACGAGCTCCTAGGCAGAGCACATGACCGATCGGCTGATGTGACCGCCAGTCCCATCAGCCGCCTGACACAAGGCAGCGCCCATGTCTACCACCTGCTCCTTGTCATGTCGCCGAATACCTACTCTGACGGCCAGTAATCACTCCCCAGGCACTCGAGTGTCCCTCAACTACCTCGTATAAATAGCCCAGCCAACGATGGCTCCAGGTATTGAATTCACGACATTATCTCTCTAAAGCACATCTTCTCTCTAAGCTACTAACTTAAGCTTCGGAGTGCTCACGCCTGGTCCGACCGGGCTCCTCTTATTGCAGGTTTCTCTCATCCGATCGGATCGTCTTCTCTCCTATAGATAAAGACATATTTGGATTTATCAGTTCCAATTTCTCTTAATAAAAATTATTATTATTGCAAACGTACAATTATGTACTCATATTTAATCATGTGAAATCGAAGATATAGAGTGCGGGGAAAGGAAAAAAAAAAATGGAAAAAGGCGAATTATGCTTTTCTTTGTAGAGGGGGATATCGATTTCTCAGTTGTAATTTAGTTAGATTGAAAAGAATTTCGTGTAGGAGATAGTTATGGGTGGGCCCCAAGGACCCATCTCATCAATCATACGCCATGGCCCCATACAAACCCTCTCCTTTTTTTAAGTTTGTTAAAATTAGGTTGATTTTGTTTGACCTTTTACTCAGTCCATTAAGGATGAGTAAAAAACTGGACCAATCAAAATCGAATTTTTACTTAATTTATTAATAATTTAACATGTCTATATTTATTATTTTTTAATTTATTAAATTTTTAATAATGAAAATCAGAATATATTCGAAAAATTATATAACAATTTATTTCAATTAAAGTGATCGTGTACTTTTTTTCATTATACTAATTATTTAAAAAATTTTAAATTTTTTTAATTGGTTATTAGTAAGTATAACAATTTATCTAATTAAAAGTGATTATGTACCGATTAATTTATTTACTTATTAAATATTAATTTTTAAAAACAAAATTGCTTATATCCACCAAATATTTTTATTTTAACAACAAGAATGTTATATTATAGTGAAAAAAATTTTAATTTTTAAATATCTTGAATATTTTAATTTAATTTATGAATACATTTTATAATTATAGTGGTTAACCGAAAAATGTTAGGTAACCGGTCTGAAAATTCGAAATCGATTGACTGCTTAATCGATAGTAACGGACTGATTAATGGTTAGTGTTTTAAAAAAATCGATATTAATGGACTATTTTTTTTTTTTACTCATGGACCGGTTAACCGGTCTATATTCATCCCTACAATCCATGCACTCATTGTTTTTCATTATTTTTTTTAATTTAATATATATATAATTTTATTCATTAAGGGATTAATAATAAATTGACATATAAAAACAGTTTTTCATATTTGATCGATTTGTTTTTCTTTTATCTAAATATATAAATGCACTATATATGGAAAATTACAGTTAGTAGTGGTTAGGGGTGAGAAAAAAACTGGTTAATGTGATTATCCGATCCAAAATTGAACCGATAGACTGATTAACCGATTGTAACGTGCTGATTAATTATCCGTATTTTTAAAAAATCGATATTAATGGACTGTTTTATTTTTTTTGTTATGGACCGGTTAACTGAACCAAAAAACCGAAGCATGATCACCCCTACAATTTATTAATTTTATTTCACTATTTATTTTTTTTATTACAAATTTTTTATTTCATATTTTCATATTTAGTTATTTATATTTCTTTAATTTTCATTTACTTTAAAATATATTTCAATTTCATTTTGCTTTTTTTAAAACATTTTAGTTATTTATTAATTGTTTAATATATTTATATTTAACATTTCTTATTATTTTTTGATTTATCAAATTTTCATTAATGAAAATCGAAATATATTTGAAAAGTTAAAAAACATAAATATATTAACTAAAATTTTTAATAATTTTTACATACCATAGTGGAGGCCCATAAAGGTCCAACTAATAAGTTCGAAGTTTGGGTTTAGTCGCATCGATTTCCTAGGAGGCCCGGCCGAACAGTGACTATATAGCATCAAATTCTATCCTGAACTTAAATATTTCAGCACTTATTTTATGCTTTGGAAATAAATAGTGTTCGCTCTTCGATTTATACATATTTACTGTCAAAAGAAACATATTTTATTTTTTGAATTTAGTGGCAAAATTGTAATTTTGGGGTAAAACAGAAACAATTTCCATACTCAATAAACTCAATCGGCTCCGAGATTATCCTATTGAGTTGGCTATCTATATCTACTAGACTACTAGGCTCTTCCTGACTGGATTTTGGGTGGCTGTGTGGGACCACCATTGAATCCCTGACGATGTGTTGGGTTGTGCCGCTGACTCCTTTCCACCGCGGCCTGACTGGACTTATTCCAATTATCGTTAATCCCTCACTTTAACATTCACAAGTGGATCATTGTCCTTTCTTTTATACTTATATATTTCATGTACAATTATTATTAATCTAAAATTCATAACATTTCTTTTCATCCGTTGGATCAAAATATTTATTTTTTATTTTTTAAATATAAAAACAACTTTGTCCATGGACTACTAATTTAGGTAAGACAAATGGAAGAAAGAGCAAGAAACAGGACATATTCTCATAGAAACTGATACCAGCCGCCTATTATCCAACACAAGCCAAGTTTATGCACTGCGTCTTATATGTACACGTGTCAACATTTATCCACTTAAAGCTATACACGCGCTTGCCACCTAAGATAGACCGTGTATGTACGTATCTAAACAGCCTTAAAACATCCGACTTCTATTAAGAAAAACAAAATAATCCATTACTGTGTACTCGATAAGATTTCAGTCTTAATCCACTCACCCGACCCCACCCATTCATAGAATCTTTATAATTGTAGTAATTTCATCTCCTTCCATTTTTTGTTTAAATTTGTTTTCTTTTTGTAATTCCAAGGACCCCAAGATTTGGGTATGGGGGCCAACGTATCTGCTGCTTTGTGTTGTACGGACGAGAGTGAGGGTCCATCTTCGAAGCCGAGGCTGGGAGATATACCAGAGAGTTGCATGGCATTGGTTTTGATGCGTTTAGACCCAGTCGAAATCTGTAAATTGGCGAGATTGAATAGGGTATTTCGGGGAGCTTCTTCTGCTGATTTTATATGGGAATCGAAGTTGCCTTCTAATTATGGGTTTATATTGGAGAAGTTACTGGATGATGATAAATCTTTGGCGGATTTAGGGAAGAAGGATCTTTATTCAAGGCTTTGCAGGCCTAATTCTTTTGGTGGCGGCACAAAAGTATGTCTTGTGTCTCTGTTTCTTTCTTTCTTTTTCTCTGTGTGCGTGCTCTGTTTTTGGAATGTTTTAAAATTAATGTTTATGCGCAGGAGATTTGGGTGGACAAGAACAGTGGTGGGATTTGTTTATCCATTTCTTCAAAAGCATTAAATATTACTGGGATTGATGACAGGCGATATTGGAATCACATTTCCACTGAAGAATCAAGGTGATAAATTTTTAATTTTTCAATAATCATATTCAATATCAAAATTGGAATTTTAGATTCTGATAGATTGGTGGTTTGATGGATATATTCAGATTCCAGACAGTTGCATATCTTCAACAAATATGGTGGGTTGAAGCAGATGGAGAGTTAGAGATGGAATTTCCAAAAGGAACATACAGCGTATTCTTCAGATTACAATTAGGTAAACCTTCAAAGAGAATGGGGCGTAGAATTTGTAACACAGAACATATTCATGGCTGGGACATAAAACCAGTCCGGTTCGAGCTCACAACATGGGATGGTCAACAAGCTGTGTCGCAATGTTATTTGGACAATACTGGGAACTGGGTTGATTACCATGTAGGAGATTTTGTGGTTGAGAATCCCAATGTATTGACAAAGATCAGATTTTCATTGACGCAGATTGATTGTACACATACCAAAGGAGGCCTCTGTTTAGATTGTGTTTATATATACCCCAGTTGGCGTAGCTTTTGCACTCACAATTGCCCAATCTTCAAGTCAGCAGGATCATGAGTTGTTTTGTACAGATTTTGTGCGTATATTGTGTTTGTAGCTTTGCATTGGCTCAGTGGATGTAGATTTTTTGGTGTTGAAATTTCCAATTGATTCTTTGAAATAATTAATTTTGAGTTAGCTTCCAAAAATAAACTCATTTGAATCAAATCCTTGGGTTCATAAACGTATTCCTTTTTCCAGTATAATCGATCCATTCTTAATTTGTGAGCATATGAAAAACTAAAGGAATAATATATTAAAGGGCAAAGGTGTAATTTTACTCTAAACTATTGGAAATGGAATAATTTTGTCCATATACTTTTTTTTAACCCATTTTGCCACTGAATTTGAATTTTTGGTTTGTTTTTACCCCTGAATCCATGTTTAAGGTGTTAATTTATCCCCAAAACTAATGAAATTGCCATATAGATAACAGTATAAATGATAGCCAATTAACACGTGACACGTCAGCAAACTCTTTCTCTCTCCAAATCATCTGCCACGTGCACTTCTCTTCTTTCTTTTTCTCCTCCTCCTCCTTCTACTTCTTCAAAAATCCTCATGTTTTTCTCCTTTTTCTTTAAAATCACTAGTTCCCAAATATTCAAACACAAAACTTCAAAAATAATAAAAATGAAAAACAAATATTAATAGCAAATTCTAAAATTTTACCCCTTAATTATTTGTTTTTAATTTTCAAAAATTAGAGAGAAAGAAAAACAAGGAGAGACATTTTATCCCTCATATGCAACTTCTGTCCAAAGCAAATCGGATAAGATTATGATTATCTAAATGCAATTTCCACCGTTCAAATTGAAAATCAAGGCGTTCCAACCATACTCACCAAAATCAGCCTGATTTAATGGCAAATGACTACTCAATCGTTAAAAGAGTTAAAATTGATTATTGTATACAATATACAGAAAACAACCTTTTTTTACAATAAAACTCAACTTTTAGACCTCCAAATGCAATCTCTACCATTGAAATTGAAGATCAAGGAGTTTCGACCATGTTCACCAAAATGCAGTCCGATCTAAAGGCAAATGGCTGTCAGGTAATTCTGAAAAATCTAAGAGGAAGAGGAGGAAGAGAGAGGAGAGGATAGGGGCAAAATTACCACTTTCAGATAATTCAGGGATAAAAATTCAGCTTAATGTTGCCACATGTGTGTCGATATGTCTCAGTTTCATTGGATGCTGTTAATTCCGTTAGACACGTGAAAAGTCAATTAGTTTGAAGAGTAAATTCATACCTTAAACCTGAGTTTAGGGGGTAAAAATATATTAAAAATTTGAATTTAGGGGCAAAAAAGGCTAAAAAAAAGTATAGAGACAAAATTATCCAATTTCCGATGGTTCAAGAGTAAAATTACACCTTAGTTTTATATTAGAAGACATTTGCTATTAGGGATGATCATGGGACAGAGATTCCCCGTCCCCGGTGGTGACTCAACCCGAACGGGGAGGAAAATTTCTGAATTTTTTCCCTGCGGGAGCAGAGGTGGGGAGAAAAAAATTCCCACCCTTGAATTCGGGGTGGAGACGGGGAAAGGGGTCCCTGCCCCGTGGGGATCCCCGCCTCAAAAAAATAATATATATATATATATATATATATATATATATATATATATTTGAATTGTACGAAATGTTTACAAATATTTATATTTTAATTGTATGAGATATTTATAAATATTTGTATTTAAATTGTATGAGATATTTTTAATTTTAAATTATCAATTATTAAATTTTACAAGATGAATTTTATAAAATATTTTTGATTCTTATTAAAAAATTTTATTAAAATTGAATATTTTTATCAGGGACAGAAATTTTTTTTCCCGCATCTCCAGCTGGGGCAGGGATGGAGATGGGGACGGGAAATCCCCACCCCTGAGCGGGGCAGTGGCTCTCTGCCCCGTGATCACCCATATTTGCTACCCACTATTTGTAGCTGGCAGTAGATATCTAAATCCTTAATGGACCTAATGCAATTAGTAGAGTCTAGGCCCAAAGGAAACAATCATGGCTGAGGTGAGTGTTTTAAAATCATATTTTTTGGTTGGTGATAATTATACAGCATATTTTATTAGACAATGAATTCTGCCTGCTGCATTCTTTGAATTTTAAGCGAATAATGCCTTCCGTCAATCTAGACATATAGGGACTTTATGTGAATTAAAAGGGTTAAAATATTAAGTGCGCGCATCGAAATCATCTCATTAAATAGATATATTATGAATCAAAATTACAGTATAAAATTTTAATTAAAATTTTTAAAATATAAAAATTTAATAGAACAAAATTAAAGTTGAGGGAGCTAAAGATGGAATTTGCAAATTTAAAATAATACAAAGAGCTATAGAATTGTCATAAATAAATAAATTGAGTTATTTTAGTCGAACAAACCGATTAGGCAAATCAATTCGAAAAAAAATTTTATTTAAACTTTATTTATATAAATTATATATACCAATTTAATAATTTACTACCATATATATACATATTAATTATAATTTTTTAATTAATTTTATATAAATAATATTATATTATTAACTCGATTTAAAAATTGATGAAATAGAATTTAGGTAAAAATGATTCTTAAATCAAAATAAAATAATCTGATGGAGTTAAAATTTACCAAATAAATTTTTAATAAAGGACAATTATTAACCGGGGAAAAATAAAATAAAATAAAATAGAACTTATTGAATAAATAAATAAATAAACAATAGGAGGCCATAGCCATTGTACCCAGCTCAGTCTCCGCCTTCCATTTGTAAGCCATCTTTCTCTGCATATCTATAATCACCACCAACAAACTTCTTTTCTCTCTCTTCAAATTTACGGAAAAGATCATCTCTTTCTCTCTCTAGGGTTTGGAATTTCGCGCGATGGATGCCTCTCTTCCTCGAGAAAGGTTGGCATTTTGATGTCCTTCTTCTCTATTCAATCTCCACCTAAAGCTCTTTCTTTCCTTCTCCTATCCTTCTATTTTTCTTTATCCTCATCATTTTTTTTAAAAGTTTTCCTTTACCTTTGTTTGAACTTTGATTCCTTGCAGTGTCTTATCTTGATTTATCGCTATTTAGAGAAAAAAAAAACAAATTTTCTTTAATGGTTTTCGTTTCTATTTTTATAATACTGCTGATGCAATCCCATTTCAGTCTATAATTATAAGTTTAGTTTTTTTCCCCTGCTTTTTGTTGGGTCCTGTTGCAGTTATCAATCAATTTTAATTGATACTGATTTTAGTAGGAAATGTTCAATTTTTTGAGAACCGGGAATGTCCTTGACCTTGAGTGTTGAATTGGTTTGAGGGATATGATAAAGTTCATATATTTATGTGAATTTTGAAGTCAATTTCATTTTCTAATATGAGTTCTTTGCGTGGCTCTTTGAATTTTAGTTTGTCCTAAAAATAATGCCCAAAGCACTGATCCTTTCTTTTCTTACTTATGTGAAATTATTTTTATCGATGGCGTTCAGTAGCAATATACTACCTCTTCCTCGCTAGCAATTTTTCTGCTTTATATGTGAGGCCATTGTGCTCGAGTTCTAAGTTGGTTACATGCTTCAGTTGTTTTATGTAGGATTGATGTGATTGTTTTGCATAAGGTTTTTGTAATTGTACAAGCATTAACTCTGAGAATCCTGAAACTTGCTTCGGAATTTATTTATTTAAGCACTCAAATTTTATTTCGTATTTGCAAACAGGTGGTGAAGTTCAAAAAGGACGTAAAGGTTTAGTATTTTGGTGGACTTCTTCATTTTGCTTATTTGAAGCAAATATTGATTGTGCTAAAAAGGCAACTAGCAATCTTGTGTTGCATAAATGGAGAAGTGTGTGGATTTCTTCAACTGGCTTGACCAGGATACTTCCTTGAAGATTCTCATGTATTTGGAGGATCCTTCTGATCTTGTTCGTGCTAGTACCGTCTCCCGCTCTTGGCGACAATTTGGTGGGTAATTGCATAGATTTATATTCATTTATCCTTTCAGAAGTTTTTTTATGCCTTTAAGTCCATGTGAAAACCGGTTGCAACTGAATCGTTGAACTTACTGTTTCTTTATAGGGTTGCCAACTTATTATGTTCAAATTATTCCTCTCTTTTTGTCTATCTATTCACTAATTCATGATTTCAAACATGCACCTCTCAAAGATTAATTCCATGTATTGTCTCGTTAGTGCTGAACCTCGTCACATTTGCACTCTGATATAATGCCAGCCAATTTGAACTGTTCTTTATTGTTATCGCAAGGCAACTTGGTTTAGATATTTTGTTGAAAGCTTGTTTTGTATTTCAGTAATGCTATTGAGAATATTGATAAGCTGAGTTTTAATAAATTTTGGTGTTTACTTGTTGCTTAATCTTTATTTTATTTCAATAAGTGTGGCCATTGAAGTTTCGGGTAGGGTAAGCCCCTGTGCTGTTTAATTTGTGTTTTTGTTGCTATCCTTATTGACTTGATGTTAAATGTTTTCCAGTGATTGCAAATGGTCTTCTTAAGCAGCTATGCTTGCGAATGTTTCCTTGCTTGCATAGAGTGGATCATGTTGTTGAACCAAACTCGGGGGTAAAAAATCCTATGGGAGATGGATGCAGCAAATCCATGGAATGGGAAAATTTGGAGAGGGAGCACAGAGCTTATGCCTTTTTAGCTCATAGTTGCTCATCTTTTACTCTTAGAGGGTGCATTTCAGATGCAATAAGTGCTTCTAGCACCGATAATTATCCAGAGGAAAGCATTCATAATACTCTTGAACCAAGAGATATAGTTGAGAGGAGAGCATCATACTGGTCAAGTACAGGACAGAGTAACCCTGCAGTGCCTGAGACACTAGTGTATAAGTTGGTTGCTGACATTTGTGTCATTACTGAAATCAGTGTACAACCATTTCAAGGTTGTGAACTTTTTGATGTTTAGTCAATATTCTGAATTGTTTTCATGCCTTAAACTTTTCCTTTACTGACAAAAGGAATGCTATTATCAGCTTTTTTTCAGTTGGGTTCGCCTATTTATTCTGCTGCATCAGTGCGCTTCCGGATGGGTCATCCCAAAGTGCCAATGGATGATGATACCATAGCCGAGCAATGCGATAATTGTGCTCATGATAAATTTGCATGGACTTACACTTCACCAGAGTTTGCAATGGCTCAGGTGTGTCTTACTAGATTTATGTGTTCATTATTTTAGGCTTTGGCTTTATCTGTTTTTCTGTAGCTATAAGGATCTTATGAAAGTACATTGTGGCTCCCTTGACTTTCTCTGTTCTTCTGGCTGTGGTGTGGCATGTTATAGTTTTCTTGCTTAAGTAGTATATCTGTTTCTTTCAGAATCCTATTAAGATAGTATGCTATCACGAAATGAGACATAACATACCCCTCAACTTAAATGAGCACCCTGTTGAGGTGCAACTTTCAAGAACTTATCGATGGACCACTGGCAATCAACTTGGTACTTCTTCTGATAAGGACAGGAAATTAATAGAAAATTGAGTATCTTGCAGAGCACTACCCTGCATAAACTATACACAGTTGCTTCATGTAGTTGAAAAATTGTTGGAATTCCTCTGTTTTCTTCAGAGATGATACTCTGTTCTTTCCATTGTGGCTGTTTTACTGGATTTGTTTTTGAATTTACCTCAAGATAGGTTTGTATAATGATTTTTTTTTTCAATTTTTTGTTGGCTGGTGTGGATGATAGCATGTAGGAAGAGGGTATGTGTAGACTAGCATCTATTCATCAATTTTTTACTTAATGCTTTTCCATAATCTGGGCAATAGAAACATCGCCTGACAACATAATTATGAACAGGAAAATCGCTTGCAGAAGTTCACGCTTCCAGAACCCGTTCTTTGCATTGGTGGAATTTTGCAAGTTGAGCTGTTGGGTAGGGTTCAGAGGCAAGAAATGGATTTTTTATTCTATATATGGTTTGTTTTCCCTCTCTTCTGTGTTGGTCTAATTTGACTCTGACTAATCATGCAATAATTGTCATTTCTGTATGCATTGTCTATCACGTGCAATAGTTACTATGATCTATGGTTTCTGATATTAATGTGCTATATTGTCATGCTGCAGCGTATCCCACGTTCAAGTCATGGGGCGACCCTTATCACCTGCATTTGGTATAGAAATTCTTGACCCCTCTGGAAAGTTTGTGTTAAAAGCAGAGTTACACACAGCAAAACATACCCGAGAATGGACCGTCTCAGCAAGTTAGGGCATATCTGGAGGGACGAATTAGAGGTCTAGAGCAGTTTGCAAATTTCCTGCGGGAACAAGGCCTAGTTGGATTCAAATGAAGAAGAGGACGAATTGGAAGAAGATATGGCCCTCTGAGCTTATTTACTTGTAATAAAAATTGTTAACTTTCCCTTAACTGAAATAACAAATTTGGGATGTAGACCTCATAAACTCCTTTTCTGAAAAACAAGATTTGCATTTGAAGTATAATTTTGTTGATTTGTCCAGATGCCTTTTTCTGCTGCAAAGTCCACAAATTGTGTTTTCATTCAAAATTATCTTTTTGTTAGCATTCATGAATTGGATGAGTTATGCTCTCATAGTTAAATGAGGCCTTCTCAATATTTGCTGATTAGTTATCTTGTGTTCCTCGCATAAATTACTTCCATAGAACTATAATTATTTCATGAGTGAATGCCATGCATTTCAAAGAATTTATTGTCAAACTTTTTAAAATACATAGTATATAAATAATAATATATATATGTTTTTCTTGGAATTACAACCGTTACAAATCCTTGTAATCAATTTGCTTGTTTTTTTTTTTTGACAAATTTGATCCCATTGATTAAGGCCCAGTTTGGCAAAACTTATGAAAACAGTTTTTTCAATTGAAAAAAGTTGTATTCCAAAAAGCTGTATGTCGAAAAGTAGATAATTGTTTGGTAAATAAAATTCAAAATGACTTATAAAATTAAAAATAGTTGTTAACTGTTTGGTAAATAATATGATTAAAAATGGCTTTTTAGAATAAAAAAATAAAAAATAATAATTTTGAGTGGTAGGATAAGAGAAAAAACAAAAAAAAAAGATTATATTAGATATAATTGTCATTATTAAATAAAATAAAGGATATTTTTGTCTAAAAAAAATATTAAAACTGCTGCCCTTAAAAGCTGAAAATCAGCTTTTCTGAAAAGCTCCAATTTCTAGCTTTTTCTAATAGCAGGTTTTTTCACTTTTCAGAAAATTGATTTTTCTAAAATCAGTATTTACCAAACACTTATTTTTGTCTTATAATCAGCTTTTTATCAAATAAGCAGCTTTTTAACCTTCCAAAAGCAATGCCAAACAGGCCCTAAATAAACTAAAACATCAATGGCCTAAAAGGCAAAAATTTATATTGATAATATTCGGATCCTTTCTTAATTAGTATTGACTTTGTCCTAACACGAATCAAACTTTGATTACTGGAAAGAATTCAACTGCAACACAAGCATTTCCTGGAAACACGATTGCCACCCACCTAAACGAGCAAAACCATTGATGGATAGGGATGTTAACAGAATGTGGCAATTCTAAGCCACTAAATACCATTCCTTTATTTCTACAAATCCAAAAAGCATTTCTCTCGAACCATAAATTTACAATCTTGAAGAGATCTGAAATAGCGATTTTAATTCCATCTTGTTCCATGTTATTCTTTTCTGTGAAATAAAACAAGTCTACAATTGTATAAAAACAGAGAAAATTAGATTAGATATTCGTGTCCACTGCAAATGAGAGAATTTCAGCAGTAAACAAGTGACTGCTTAAAACAACAACCGGACATCCTTGTTGCCAACATAAGAAATCGAAACCAATGTTTTTTCCATCCGCATAACCTACCAGGAATCACTAACAAAGAATGAAATTGAAACCAGAAATGACATAAAATATATTATTGCCACTGCAGAGAGCATAATGAACTGTGACAGCAACCGAGCTAAGTAATTGGCGTTAAATAGCTTCGAGGTCACCTTGAATAGCTTACACCAACAAGATTTTATCTCACAAGTTCAAATAATTATTTAAATAACATAACTTCAGAAGCCAAACAGATTCACATCTTCACGAGGTCTTGGCTTTGGGTCGTGATGGAAGTAACTGTGCAACAGAACACAGAAACCATCAGTACATAAACTATATCCATCCAAATTTCGGGAATCTGCAAGGTGATCTTTTCAAGCACATAGATATAATACAGAATACAAACCTGATAGCAAGAGATCAAAGAGGTAGTGAATCCAAAGGCTCCTGTTACACGAGGGGTAACTTTCTTGGGTGCCAGTTGAAGGAGCCCAACTGCAACTACAATATCCATGGCAGACTTAATAAGGGCCAGTGACCGATCATTCGACTTTTGAAGTTTAGCACGGTACTGCTCATTCTGCATTCACAACATCAGCAACCACAAAGCCATAAGGACAGAATTCTGTGTAACAGCAACTGCAATGGTCAGCAACATTGAAATTATATGATAAACATACTTGATATTTATCAGTATTCTTAAGCTCCTTCTCTAGCTTCTTCATTGATGCAGATAGCCTTCCGAGCTCTCCAATCTGATGTTAAAAGCATGGAACACATCACACAAACAATACAGCAAGCCAATGTCTTATTTTAACGAGTTTTAAGTCAAAAATTACGAACCTCAACCAAGGTGCTACAGACTGAGGATCCCATCCAACAGTAGAGCGATATCCGGCCAATTAGCTCAGTGCGTTCTTTGTTCTATCGAAAATAGCAACACTTTCTTACTTAAATAACCCCAAAAATGGAAAAAAAAATGGAGCCTACAAATACAGATGAAAAATGCATTACCTTGTAGATTCCAGATCTACCAAGCCAAACAATTTGATCAAGAAATAAGAAAGTCGAGAGCAATGCATTTTTGGACTGAAATGAGCAGCAATTGATAAAGTCAATAGAGGAACAACTATAAGAAAGTCCATTAAAGAGCTACCAAGAATCTATCTGTACCTTTCCCAACAAAATGAGAGGAATGGGAGTTCCTTGAGGGACTGGACTAATAAGAGCATGGAGATCATTGACAAACTGCGATTCAACACGGTTACACAGCATATCATAAATCATACTAGAAAGCAACAAAATAAGGCATAAATACAAATCCAGATTGCTAGTACAAAAGAGAGAAAAAATAACTACAAAAATCAGCTCCTGCTTCAGCAATTCAATCATTGAACTTATCCTTTCCAGTAATACAGAAAAAGGAAAAAAAATCTTAACATCTGAACCAAAGTACCTAGACACCTAGATAACCAACAACGGCAGATGAAATGCAACCAAAACTAAAATGCTAGATACGCCATGAAAACTAACCTTAAGAAGACGGAAAACCTTCCGGGCCAAACTGGTATTTTTGTCAACAGTCTGGGCTGTACCAGGCTGTCCGTCACTCAAAAATTTTGAACCATATTGAATTGCCCTACATATCTTGTCTCTAGCTTCTGCCTTGTTCAGGTATAGAACCAGTAGACCAAGTTCTGCTCTTGTAGCATCCAATGTACTCATATTTTATCCTGAAGTCAGAAAATAACTCAGCATTGTGTGGGCAAGCAACAAATGCAGAAGTAACACAGAATTCACAGTAGAAAATGGAAAATGCACGTTGGAAGATCGAAAGATGGTGCAGACATTAACAAAACCCAAAATTCAGCTTTAAACAAGTAATTTCGTGACTTCCTTCTCTGGATTTTTAGTGGTGGTTCTGAAGGTGTGGCGCTGAATACTCCAATCAGAAATTTCTAGTCTATGCATTTATATGAAGCCAAGCTAAACCATAAAAAACGTTTTGAATATCAAGATGAATAATGTAAAGTTAGCACGGGATAGCATGAATGTTCCACTCGATCCCTGTCATAGACTCATAATTCTAAAGCACAAGCTCAATTGAATTCATTCTTGACCAGTCAAGGATAATCACCATACTCACTGAAAGTTGAAAATTTTTCCTTCCTCTTGAAGTCTTAAATTGAGATGATTTCATCGGATTATCAAAAGCTTCTCATACCTATTCTCATCAAAGCTACTAAACACACTCAAGATATATTTAGATTAAAAAAAACAAATGGCAGGTATGGAAAATTGAAATTAATTAAGTATACAATGACCAGAACCATAATCTAAAAATTTTTCTGAAAATAAAGACCGAGTACTGAGCTACTCAATATATATTCAATACCATAGTCTTAATTCTAAATTTATGTGATAAAAAGTAACATATCCTTATGTAGATGAATGGTATCATAATTTTACTGTATATGTCAACAGAAGTTTATCTGAAATTTGACAAAGGAGAAAAGAGAATACCACCATCAAGAAAACAAAGAATTCGTATCCAGAAATCCATCAGTAAAAGAGAAACGAGCTAAAAAGATTAAAAAGACCATAACTTTACAACAAAGATCAAAACTTTGGAAAACACGATTAACAAATAGTAACCACGTACTTTAGTTTTGCGATAAAAATTGAGGATTTGAAAGATTGACAAGTACACAAACCGAAATAAACGCCAACATATATACCTCAAAAAGAACACTGCGAACAGATCAGCAATCAAAACGATTTAGGGTTTCGCAAATTGGAAAAAACGAACAGAAGGAGAGGGAGAGAGAAAAGTGTAATATTACCGAATAAAGTGCCGACGGATTTGGCCTCGAAAACCACAATTTTTCTTCAATTTTCTCTTTCTAATAAAAAAGAAGGAAAATTTAATCAACCAGAAAATAAAGAGATAGAGCAAAGCTGAGCGTCAGCAAGCTGTGTCTCTTTTTGCTTCCCCGTGTAAACTAGTGATAGACCTCTGATAAGGGCTTGTTTGGCACCCTCTTTTCCTCAACAAGAAAACAAAAGAGTTTTACTTCAGTATTCAACAAACACGTTTTATGTTTATGTTTCGTGTGTGCCCATTCTTTGACTGTTGCTTTTATGGATAACGACCACACGTGTCGTTCATTTTTTTTAATCAAAACCATTGGTTAAGATAGATCTGATGGCTGTGGTTGATAGAGGGTAAGCTTATAGTGTATGAGATTGACCAAAACAGGGTTATTGGTGTATAAGCTAACAAATATTTGGCTTATTAGTAGAACTAAGGTTTATTTCTCAAGAATAAAATTATTTAGACTAAAATATATAAATATTTAGAATGTAGAGTTTTCCTTTTAAAATATTTATATATTTAATCTTAAAAATAGGTAAATTACTGATAAAAATTATATCGCATTACATCTTATAAAATATGTTATATGAATTAATTTCGAGTTTTATGTAATTCATTCAAGCCATTTTTAAATATTACTATTTTCCTAATTTTTAGCATTACAAGACTTTAAAAAAATAAAAAAAAAAAACTTTCAATTTTAATACAATGATATCAATATATATTCTGTCGAGGAAGAAATAAATGGTGGTGGGCGGGTGGGGGTGTGACCTTAATAGCTGTAACCAACAATATCTTGTATGATGTCATTTTTAGTTTCTGCAGTGATTGCCCATTCTGCTCTCATTTAATTTGTAGGATCAGATTATAAATGACATTTGTTTTTATTCTTTTAATAATAAAGAATGGAAAGGCTCATTTTACTGCAAATTTCAAAATCTGCAATATTATACATTTCATTTGCAATTTGTGTATGTATAGACTTAAAATTGATTGTCTTGTATGACAATTTATCATCAATTTTCTCTTATCGTTTAGAATCCAAGATGCTAATGAAACACAGCCACCACATTCTATAATCCCTCATCAACCTCATCTATCCACAATTTCATGCAAAATAACATATACATCAATGCTCTACTTGTCACTACCATCTGATTTTTTGAAGACAAAATCATGGGACCAGAAACTGGATCACATCAAGGCTGTCTGTAGAAAAGAAGATGCGCAGAGGAATCTCATAGCTTCATATAAATATATGATGATCAGCACATATTAGAACAATTTTAATTCTCGGTTTCCACTACCTTGCTTCATACAGACAATGAAACACAAACTACATTAGGGGAAAATGTAAAATCTTTATCATACAAGTAGAGTTACAACTTTTATCTATTTCCTACTGAACAAACTTCTTAATTTCCCTCTTTCCAATCGCTCGAGCAGCTTTTTAGCCCCCGGGATGTCCATCTCGGTCAGCTTCTTGAGGTAACCAATTGCTCCGTAGGAAATCATCAGCTTTTTACATTTCTTACTTGGAGAAAGAGTTGCTAGACAGGACACAGCATACTTCTTTGCTGTGTTTTGTGGACTTGGGTCGAGCAATTGGACCAGATTCGGCACGCTCTTGTCATTCTTCTTCACTTCTCTGCAATTCTGCGAAAGGGTTATTAGGCTCGATATTGATTGAGCTGAAACCTCTCTGACACTGTTTGATTTAGCTTCCAGCAATTTGATAAGCAGAGGAATGCAGCCAGCTTCACCCACCAATTTTTTCATCTCTGTTGCAGTGCAAACGCGACAAATTGCAGATGCAGCTGCTTGTTGTGCCCCAAGTGATCCAGATTTAAGGACGTGAACCAAGCGAGGAAGGAAACCGTGAGATACCAACATTTCCAAGGAGACTGAGCTCACCAAGTTCCTTAATGCCCCAACTGCAGATTCTTGGGGCAATGGACCGTCGAGATATGCTAATAGGCTTCGGATTCCACCTTCTGAAATCACCATCCTCCTTAGATTGTCATTGCTGGCAGTGAGATTCTGCAAGCATTCTGCTGCATATTCTTTAGATCCTAGTAGGATCCCACAATCAAGGAGATTGATCATTACTTTAACAGTCCCTTCTTCAGCTAGAATTTGTCTAACCTCGGGGACAACCGATATATTTTTCAAAGTACAAGCAGCTGCAGCCTGTGATACTGAATCGCCAATTTGACAAATTTCTATCAGTGGTCGAACTCCACCGTGTCCAACAATTGCCCTAGCTGTTTCTGCTGACATTGACAGTCTCTGAAGCGAGATAGTAGCCTTTTCTTTACCCACAGCGCTACCTGACTCAACAAGCCTAATGAGAGGCGGCAAAACACCTTCCGAAACAAGCCAATTCTCACAACTCCCAGATTCTGCAAGCGAGCAGATTACAGTAACAGTCTTTTCCCGAATACGAGGGGATGTTGCTGTTAACAACTGGACTAAAGCCGCGATATTGCTCCTCCCTAAAACAGCCAAAACAGTCTTCTCATCTTCTTTCATTACCTCAACAAGGCTATCAAGAGCTCTGTGCTTTGCTTCCAAGTGCCCGATCTGTAACCGAGCAAGCAATTCTCTTATATTGCCATGAATTGCAGCCTCAAGTTCTGTTGATGAACCAGCCACAGATAAAGGCAAAGTAACGTCACCAAGCACCCCAGTTTTGATCAAAAGTCCACAATCTCGTAAATTCAAATCCAATTTCCCTGATAAAGCATCAAGATCGCTTTGCATCCTTAGTTTCCCTTCATACTTCTCGCTCATACATAAATCTGCCAATTCAATTGCTTCTTTAAGTGTTCTTGACACAGCCTGCAATTGCTCCTTGCAGAGTGCGTTCTTGGAGAAGCAGGGGTGGCTCGACAAATCCGATAAATGTGCAGGGATCTGCTCCAACTTGGAAATTATCATTTTCCACCTACCAGGAAACCCATTAACCTGTTTTGCCCTATCAAGTGCCAAGGGAACAAACTCTTGAGCATGTGATAACCAGTCTTCAACTGATTGAATATCTTCTATAACTCCTTTGCCTCTATCTTCCACCATGATTTCTAATGTGTTATGGATCAGATTGGTACGGAGAACTGCACCGACTGAATTACAGGGAGAAGAAAAAAAAAAAAAAGAACTCTCAATGTGATGACCCGAATAAGAAGTAACGAGGAAGAGATGATATTTGCATAGAAAATTCAAAGGGAGTGGAGCAGTTGCAATCATCAAACAATTTTAAAACAAAACAATAATTAAAAACAAATAGGCCTACATCAAGTGCTTCCAGAATCTTGTAAAATCACATATAACTTGTTTCACTGAATACAAGACCCGACCTAAAGATGCCCACACGAGTTATAACAATAGCTTTTTCAAGCGATCATTAAATGCCAACCAAAGTTAATTGCACAATAATGATAAAATTAAAAATTAAATAATGCAGATCGAATCATGAAAACAAAAGGAGTTGCTTTTAACTGACTCAAATCAGCCGTCCATTTAAGAAAGCAGTAGGCCTGATCATTTCCCATACCAAAAATACCCTTTTGACTGTCATCTGCATTGTATGAGCACTTCCCTCGTTGTCAAGGGTATTGTAGGAAGTGAAAGGGGAAAAAAAAAAAAATCCAAGATAGCTACTTTAATTTTCAACCGTGAAGAAGGTAGAATATGGTATCAGATTATCTTGTGGGCATAGGTAAGACGATCTTATGGTGGAGAATTTCTGGAGAGAAAGCTGGATTCTTAGCTGTGTTGCCATTTGTATCCTCATAAATAGAGGTAGCTGGTTGAGTGAGCGAGAAATAGAGACTTTTCTTTGAAGAGACGATACAAGTCTCTATCAACAGTTGTATACAAATCGAGTGTATTTAAAATTTTAAATTCATCAAATATGGAATAGACGGACTAACCCCACTCAATATCATGAGACAACGCTAAGCACTATACGCTTTAAATAAAATACCTCAAAGGGCTTTGACTCTCCTCAACGTTCAAACCCTTTCACCATTTTCAGTCACTGCCACCAAACAAAGGCCTGAATTATCTCTTTCTCTCTCTCGGCCTTTCAGTATACAAGTGAAATAAAAAAACAGAAAGAAATGGAAACCCCCAAAGCACCAATCGATCGCTATCAATTAGATAAGAATTTAAAATATAAAGCTCAAGCACAAAAACATAGGTAGACAAGAACAAAAATTATGAGTAAAGCTTCCTTCTTCAAGAGTAGAGAGCATAAGAAATAAACAAAATCCACGTCAAGAACCAACCTTTAAGCCTCAGGAACTAGAATTCGTCCTTTTCTCCAGAAAGCAACTTGCACATAGCTTGATCTTCAAAACTATGAAACCCTCTCTCTCCTTTTTCTGTTTCAATTCTAACCAGAAGATGCTTCTAAGGATCAGCAACCAATTAAAGCTTTGTCTTCAATCTTCAATCTCTCTCGAGCTGGAATGATACCTCCAAAATCTGCAATCAGCACCACTTTTAAGCTTCAAAACAAAACGACGTAGCAAGATTCCTCAATAATCAGAAATGCCCGAGTAGGCCTTTTTGTTTCCTCACAGAGAAGCAGACACCGAACGGTCGAAATCTCATTTAAAAATAAAATAAAGCAAGAGGACCCAGCATCGGAAATTTGAAAAACTCACTAAAAAAATTCGAGCTTCTCATACACTACCAGACCCATAGCATAATGTCAATCGCATTCAAAAATCAAACCTTTATTTGAAATGCTCTATCTCTGTCTCTCTCCTCTTCTCGCTTAGAAGCAAATGTGTCAGAGGCTGGATCCCTGTCTGCTTAGATTCTGAAGAAAAAAGCATTATTTTTTTCACCTCTGCTCTGCTGTGAATTTAGAAAGAGAAAGAGAAAACATACAGTATTGGAAAGAGAAAAGACTCATGTTTGAGTTGTAGATGCTTAAATGTCGAACATTACTGATGATCTTACGGTTGCAATTGTGGGTCGTGCAGAAAATTCGACCGTTTCGATTGGTTGGAATTTGAATGTGCTTTTCGAACTTTTACGTTACCGAGAAGCTGAGGTGGAGAAAATTCTCCACGTGTGAAGCGGGGACGGGCTATAGTGCATGCGTGTTGAGGACTTAGGTAGGGGCACGTGTAAAACTAAACTAAAAGTGTCTTTTTTTTTTTTTATTTTAGAAAGGGAAGGGCTAGGTTCTCCATCAAAACAATAAGATTATCTAATAAGCAAAACAATAAGATTATCTAATAATCATTTAAATTTGCTTTACGATGAGAGTATATAAAAAGAACACAATTAAAAATGATTTTATGTAATTTTATTTAGCGTATGAGTTATAGACAATCAGCAGAAAGCGACAACTTTACATTAATCATATTAACCACTCCAAAATTATCACTTTTAATGATAAATTGATGGAGATCCAGATTCTTATCAAGTTTTATACCATAAAAATCAGCCCAAATTTCAGCACGAAAAATTATTCCAGCAAAATCTTTCATCCAATCTCTCAAATGATTTCTGCATAAATCATATATGAAAACAGTGCTCAAATCTAAAAAAACTGAAATATCCGTGTTAATTTTTAAGAAAAACGGTCTAGAAGAAGTCTACGTATGATTAAAGGGTTGTTTTTTTTTTTCAAATATAGGGTACTAGTATGATAATATACAAAATTATTATTTTTTTACAATAAATAATGTTTGACTCGAATTCAATTAATTAAAAATCAATAAATTTTTAATTATTTGAATTTATATAGTTAACATAAAATTGTTAATCATACGAGTATGAATGTCTTTTTCTTTATGTGTGTCGTTATTGATTTTATACAATTACTTAGTAATATTTTGGTTATTATAAATAATTTGATAATGTGGAAATCAAAATTAAATAATATTATTTTAAATTTTTATAAGGTTTTAAACAAAAGTAATAAAAAGGAAAGAGTTTAAAAATAATTTCAAATTGAGAACCTTTTCTTTTTGGTTTATCAATTTTTGGAATTCATAGAGATAAAAAAGGATTTAATTATATTAAAAATAATGAATATAATGAAATAAAAATCCATAAATCCTAAATCCTAGACAACACATGAAAGTTTAATAATTCATAAACCATTATATTATTGGCTTGTATTAAAGTTAGGTTGTTCTCAAAGTCAAAATAGAAATTTTTATATATATATACAAATAATTTTTTTATGTTATTCGACAAATAGGAATATGCACAAATTTAGAAAAAAAAAAAATCGGATAGTATAATAATTAATGATTTTGCATTTGAAAGTGATATTAATATAAATAGAAACGGATTAGATTCAAAATTTGAATTGCATAATAGTAAGTAAGTAAGTAGGCGATTTGGTGGAATTAATAATTGTGATGATTTGATTTGATTTTGTACAATGTTACACCTCCTAAAATCAAATCAATGATAACGTTGATGATTGTTAAGCTCTAAAGATGACAATTTTACCCTTTTCTATAGCTTTTTTTGAGGATTAAAGATGGAGCCAAGCATCAAATGCAGTTCCAGTTTAAAAACAGAAGAAAAGAAAAGAAACTAACGCAGTCGAAGGAGAGAATGCTTTTATAAAATAGTAGCAGTTAAAAAGTAAAATAAAATAAAAGATAATTGGTGAGAAAGAAGTTAAAAAAAATAATCACAGGTGGAGGGTGTACCAATACGCGTGGGCTGTCGTTTTGCACTTTCGTACCTGAAACGTGACGCTGTCCTCTGTCGGCTTTAAACAACTTTTCTCCTTTTAAACTGCTAATTTTTTTTTTTTTAAAAAAAAAAAAATTTTTTATATATATATATATATATAAGAAGTAATAATATATTGCTATACGTGAACAAAATATGGACCCACAAAACATTTGTAATAATACATGGGCTTCTAATGAATTAGTAGACTGACCCTGATGGTAATGGGCTCTCAACAAAGCCGATATTTTCCCGCAATCCTGATCCACCAGAACATGCCAAGCCACGAAAATTGCAAAATGGAAAAAAACAAAACGAAACAAAAACCCAGATGTTTTTGCTATAGAATAAAGGTATTTTATACAAAATATAATGTACAAACTATGTGCAAATATGTTATAAATATATTGATTTTAATATTCACTATTTTATTATTATCATATATATAAGGATGTTATAAATATATTTTTTAAGCCCTCGCTACACATATCCACCAGATAAATACAAATAGACATGTCTATTCCTAATTTACTCAATTATTGATATATTTAAATATATTTGAGACTGATCAGAAGCGCCAACCTTTGAGTTATTACCATTTATCAGTAACCATGATTAAGATTGACATGAACTTAATTTATAGCTCAAATGCTGCATTTTTGTCAAACCGTTTTTTCACATGGGCAATTTTATCTCTAATATTTTTTTATACAAATTTGTCAATAATATTTGTAAAATGAGAGAATTTTGTTCTCGCAGTTACTTTTCGCTAAATTTGACAATTTAATCGTTAGTTGACGCATGCATTGAAAACGTCATTAACACGTGGCGAGCTCGTGAAGCACAACTATGGATACGAGAAAAATTACTTTCTCCTCTTTTTCTTTTTCTCTCCCTCGCTCAGATCCCATTTACAATAACTGCATAACCAATTCCAATTGCAGAGAAGTCACAATGGAAACGATAGAAATGGTCATAATGATGATAATCGCAACAATGATGATGATGATAGCAATGGCAATGACGAAAATGGCAGCAGCAGCGATGATGATGAAGAAAATCAGGTTGTTCCATGCTCTTTATCGAGGCCAACGCCGGCGGTTTGGAGTTCCAATAGTGATCAAGAAAGCTCTGAATGTTCACATATATCAAGAAAAACATTTTCATTGAAGCGATTCAGAGAAACTCCATTCCTTATTTCTCAGGTAAGTTTTGCTCTGCTAAATCTTTAGATTTTAAATTATGCTTAACAATTATCACTGTAAAAAAATCATAAGAAATTGTTTTGTTTTTAAAGATCTAAAGGGATACAAGTCAAATGGATTAGATTTTCTAGGGATAAACTCAAATTCAAGGCCATTGAAAGCTAGAATTCTTGAAAAAAGCCAAAAAAAAAAAAATCTTCAAGAAATCCATTCCCTGTTTCTCATGTAAGTTTTGCTCTCTAATTATTTCTTTTTCTCCCTTTTTGTGATGCTACTAATATTTTCTGAAAAAAATTATAAATAATCATTACCATAAGTAAAAGAAAAAATATTAATTTATTACAATATGTGTTATGTATTAAAAAAAAATTGATCCTACTTTAATCAAGAAAATAAAAGAGAAAAAAAAATCCACGTGTTGGTCAATGTCAAGCTATTCTATGGCAAAAATTGGGTCATCATTTAGAATTCATCGGAAAGAATAAGGCGAATAGGGGTCTAGATCTCGTGAGAAGTAATGGTGGATTTCTTGTTGTACATAGCAAGCCTGATTTCTAAATGGGGTTTGATCGACATCTGTGCATGGCTACAAGAGAGAAAAATTGAGGAACATTATGATTTAAGGACAGAAAGGGAAGAAGAGGAGAAAGCAATTTTTTTTTTTTTTTTAGGCACAGGTGTGCTTTATGCGCTGGTCATGTGTCGAACACATATCCAATGTATACACGATACATGTTTTACTCTATCTGTATCAACAATCAACTAACGGCTAAATGGTCAAATTTAGTAAGAAGTGACGATGGGAGCAAAATTCTTTCATTTTACAAACGTCAGGGAGGGCAAATTTGCCTCAATAGAAATATTAAAAGCAAAAATTGTCTCGCAATTTTGCTTTAATTTATAAAAGAACCTTATGCATCGCACGTGCCAGAGGAACGCAGAAAAGGGAAAACATGTTTTGAGTTAAGGACAAAAAGGGAAGAAGAGGAGAAAGTAATTTTTTTTTTTACTCGCAGGTGCTTCACGAGTTGGCCACGTGTCGATTACATATCCAATGTATATACGATACGTGTTTTACTCTATCTGTTTCAACGGTCAACTAACGGTTAAATGGTCAAATTTAGCAGGAAGTGACGATGGGAGCAAAATTTTTTTATTTTACAAACGTCAGGGAGGACAAATTTGCCTCAAAAGTTATTAAGGGCAAAATTGCCTATTTGAAAAATATTACGGGCAAAAATGCAATTTTGATCTAATTTATAAAAAAACCTTATGCATCGCACGTGCCAGAGGAAGTGAATAGGGATGATCATGGGGCGGGGATTCCCCGTTACTGGTGGAGACCCGACCCGAACTGGGTGGAGAATCCTCGAATTTTTTCTCCACGGTGGCGGGGTGGGGAGAAAAAAATCCCCACCCTTGAATTCGAGACGGTAACGAGGAATGGGATCCCTGCAAAAAAAAAATATATTTTATTATTATTATATATATATATATATATTAAATTTTTAAGGTTGAAATTTGTCGATATATAAGTTGTCGAAATGATATTATTAATATTTGAATTGTATGAAATATTTACAAATATTTGTATTTTAATTGTATGAAATGTTTATAAATATTTATATTTAAATTGCATGAGATATTTTTAATTTTAAGTCATTAATTATTAAACTTTATAAGATAAATTTTGTGAAATATTTTTTATTCGGATCGAAAATTTTTATCGGAGTCGAAAATTTTCATTGAAACTGGGTATTTTTATTGGAGACGGAAATTTCCTGGGGACGGGGATGGAAACGGGGGATTTTTTCCCTGTATCTTCAGCAGGGACGGAGATGAAAAATCCTCGCTCCTGGACGGGGCAATAGGTGGAGAGCCCCTCCCTGCCACAGCTCCGCGATCGTCCCTAAAATTGAAGAGAAGGCACTGCTTCAACACGCCCCTCCACCAAAAAAAAAAAAAATATAAATGGCAAACACGTACAACTGTACACTATAATTTGTACTACAAATCATCATCGTACAAGTTATTGAATGTTACTATATATCTCCTCTCTTAAAAGATGGCTCGACATTTGACAATCAGCTTAAACTCATTACATTGAATTTTTTTTTTTTTTTTCTTAAACTCATTACATGATTTTTTTTTATGTAATAAACTAATAATGATATATTACCTATTAACCATTTTTTTTTCAATCAATTCATTATATATTGTATTGACTTGATTTATAAAATTATCATAAAGTCAGTTTATATAATATTTACGTACTCTATTTGGAAATTTCTTGTTTAGATTTGAGTTAACCCCAAGGATTTATATAACACCAATTTCTTTCTATTTGCATAAATGAAAAGGTAATTAGTTCCATAAGTTATTCACTATTTAAGTCTAATCCAAGTGTTACTTATTTAATTCAAAGCACTATGCATTTGCTTCATAGACTTCATGAACTAATTAACTCAAGTATGCATTTTTCAGTAAGAAAATTTATTGTTTTGTATATAATCATTTCATTATTGAACCAATAGGTAAAGTACTTTTCTTATAATATTGAAATTATTTTTAAAATTAGGTTTCTAATAAATAGTTTTATCTAAAATTATAAAGTTAATTGATTTGAATCAGCCATAATTGTCATGCAGTATTTTTCCATATATAAAAATCTAGCATTTGATTGGACAACGAGCATTAAGTCCTTTAAATAACAGCAAGAAATACTATGAGAAAAATGAAAGGAAAAAAAAAATTAACTGGATATTACTGATTTTCTTGAAAACAGAAGTTACAGAGGCGATGCAGGGTTTGATATCGCCATGCAAAAACAGGCCTCTAATGGCTAGCCATTATCACAAGCTTATTAAATTCCAAATATCTTTTCCATTTTCTTAACTGTACATGCTTTGAAACTAGAAAAAAGTGTACAACATTTTGTTTTTCATTAAGAAGCAAAGTCCTTCAATTCTGACCATGAAATGGAGATCCACAATAAGTTGCAGATCCACAGAAAGACGGGGACCCACTAAAAGTAGGAGGAACCATCACAGAAGAGGAAACCTTAAACCTCTTACTCCTCGAACCTTCACTGTTACAACGACTAATCTCTGGGCTATCAATCCACCCTATCATTTGATCACCAATACTAACTTCTCCAATATCCGATCCATCTGAATCCAACCCATGCTGTCGAAACCCGATCCATTCGTTGCTACAATCCGAAACACTTGAAGTCTCCCAAGAAGAAGGCTCCTCCGCCGCCATATGAGGCGGCACGATAATACTTGGTTGCACCACTTTCTCCATATTCTTAATATCCACTGGCTTTTGGTACTGTTGGCCTCTAAAATGGAAAATACTAGCAAAAGTGAAGTGATCACTCACTCTGTTCTTCGTAGACTTACTCTCTGTGGTTCTAGCCATGATACTTTGTAGATTCTTGCTCAGTTTAGCCTTTAAAGAAGAGAAGCTGAGGCTATGCCGGCCATCGGATTCCGGGAAAACCCCACCATTGGTAGAACCTGACTGATTGGTAGGGTTTGGATTAATAGTCGAAGAAGCGAAATTGGTGCGAGCGTTCTCTCCACGTAAAGCACGAGCAGCTTCATCGTAAGCTCGAGCAGCTTCTTCAGGAGTATCATAAGTACCAAGCCATAGCCTCACACGCTGTGAAGAGTCTTTTATCTCTGCAACCCATCTCCCTGATGGCCTTTGCCTAACTCCAACGAATCTGCGAGGTAAAGATTTGGTTGGTTGGGCCGTGTTCTTGGTTGGTTTAGTGGGAGTTGTGGCATCAGAGTTCTCAGTTCCGGCCATTAGTACTACCAAGGTGTGACTGATATATTAACTTTGATTGGATTTGGAGGGAATTATTGGGTTGTTCATTCTTGTGGAAACCATAGGCTGTAGGGTTAGAGATTAGAACTATATGCATATATATATATATATTTATACACATACACACATACAAGCTGCCACTCCAACAAGTGATGAATGTTAATTAGTAAATACTACAGCCCTATCTCAATTATTTTCTTTGTTTTTTTGCTACTTAGCCTAGCTTAACTAATTAAACTTTTTAGTTTTTTTTTTTTCAAAGAATGTAAGCTACATATGTGCTTATAGCTTGGCTTATTATTGATTATATTCAATTACCGGCTTATCAAACTTGACTATAGGCTAAATTTTTAATAGAAAGAAAATGATAAATTTACATGATGAATGGTTCACTGTGGACTTGGTATGGACAATTTTTTTTTGATTTTAAATAATGAAAGATTAAATTATTACTTAAATGTGATATTTTATATCAACTTGCAACGTGATTCTTGTAATGAAGAAAGGTAAAGTATGATGGTAAATCGATGATAGAAAATGAAGCCAATATAAGCTTAGCTGAAAACGGCTTGATGACCGAAAATAGAAAGGAACAGAGGGAAGCGGACAGAGAAAAGGCGGACAAGTTTGTCGGCTTATAAGTGAAGAACGGGTATGAAACGTTGGATCTTGTATTTTAAAAATCCGGCGCCAAAGTTGGTTTATTAGTTGTGACGTGGAAGTTAATGTTGTTGTTTACTTATTGGAGATAGAATGATTTGTGGGGTCCACATTCCCCTACCTTGTCTTTTCTCTTGTTCCTATTTTCCTCCCACCAAATTCCCACTTTCTTACCAATATTTATATGAATCGATTCTCACATTTGTGTATATTACTATGCATGTTTGTCCCCTCATTTTCAATATATCAAATGTTATCCATAATTATTCAAGACTAATGAATTTTAATTTTGCAGGCTGAATCCATGTTTTTATTCGAATAAGTACAATAATATTAATAAATTTGCATTTTTTTCGACTTGAAATTTATACTCTAGCTTGATCGTTTTTGGAGCAACGTTAAATTAGAATTAAAGCATTTTTTTTTTATAATTTTGATTGTTTGTTATGAATTTATGATGAGATTCATGGTTTCCATTATAATGTTTGTCTTCATATATATCAAAGGAATGAGCTTTAAATTAGGTCTAGTCTATTAATTATATATGAGGGTTTTGCTTCGTCAGATTCCTTTAACTTTCATTCCCCTTGGTGTGGAAGAGAGAGGCTTGTACGCTTATGGATGGAATTTTCCCACATGACACGTGCGGAATTACACGTGTCACGCCGATATATATATATAATCCTTAATTTGCCATACCTCATTTAAAACATTACTAGTAGTATTTTTTTTATCCAAATCAAATCCGAATCCTATGCAGTACTTCAGTAATTAATTTTGACATAATATTAAATTATGTCAAGAATAATTAATTTATTCTTAATTTGAAAATTTATGTCCCTAATATAATTTTAATACATAATAAATATATTATACAGTAAATTCAAATCTTCTTTTATTTGAATTGTGGTTATAGCTAGGAAAAATAAGTTTTTAATTTTTGTCCAGTAGAAAAAAAAAAAGAGGAAAATTTGATGTATCATCTATAATTGGTATAAAAGTAATTCAGTAATGTCCAATTAAAGAGTAGCAGCAAGTTCCCCTGATAGTTAACACAATCAACAATTCTAACAAGTAACAACTTGATTGCGCTTCGATGAAATCAACTAATAAAATTATAATGATGATGTTTGTCGTTACCGTTATTGGATAGTAATTAAATCCAACTGGGTGGTCTATAATTCTAATATTAAGTATATAGTTTGAATCAATCTTCAACTCTACATATTTATGACCGGTCAGAAACTTTATTAGTATTATTTTTTTTAATGTCTTAAACTTGGCTACATCAACTTAATTAGTTCTCAAGGGTCAACCATAAAGCAACACTAAGTTACTCCCAAGGCTAAGGAATAAGATGTATTAAAAATCCAGAGGGTCTAAAACAATCTAATATTGCATGGTTTTATGGACATAATTACACAAACGGGTTTGGTGAGTACAAGAATTCCAACACAAGTTATATTGAAACAGTATTTAGTTCATATTTTTGAGACGGCTTCTAACTGTCTTGTGTTTAATAGTTATACCAACCATATTTACTTCTCTACCCCGCCCAATTTAAGTGGTATATTTCTACACTTTACTTTATTTTTATTCCATTTCAAATGTCTTTTTAGAAATTTGAAAATATTTTACACATCTACTCTTATTTATTATGTCTCCATTACATTTAGTAGAGTTAGAAATTTAACTTTGAACGTATAAAAATTAAATAAAATACTTGAAATTAGAAAATGACAAATTACTCAATTGTTAATATATATATATATATATTTTATAAAATCAAGAATTTTCAATTATTTTCTTATTTTTGTTGTTAAAGTGAAATACACTGCTCAAAATAGGACGAAGAGAGTAACGCTTATAAATGAGTTGATAACTACTTTTTATTTTTCCGAGCTTAAAATTTAGACAAGCAATTTGAAAAAAAAAAAGAAAAAAAGAAAAGCATTGTTGGCTTATATATATATATTAAGAGGGATGAGATGGCTCAAATTTATCCAAAGATGAGATGCATAACATATGTTTTTTCTCCCTTATATAACATCTATATATATTCGAATTTTGATTATAAAATATTTTTAAACATTTAAATGAAAATAATTTTTTTTATAGACAATTTGAATTAATTGAATAGTGAACTTCGAGTTTTGAATGAATTATATATATATATATATATATATATATATAGAAAATAGAGCTCGAATTTTGAATAAATTATACCGAAAAAGTTCCGTTCAGCGTCATTCTGCAAAAAATATTATTATTTTCGACAGACGGACTTGATGAGACAAAAATAAATAATAATAAAAAAACACCTTTCATGGTCCGAATAAGGTCAAGTGGAAAAGGAGTTTGTTTTCCCAAATAAATTAGTCAAACTTTGGAAACCTTACTTGGCAACAATCTATGCCAAACTAACCCACACTGTGCTGCACATATTGGTAGCATGGGCTTGTGAGAAGTGCAGTCCCACTCAATTGCTTATGGTAGCATTTGCCCTTTGCAAGTGTTTGTTTTCATGATTCTAAAGATATAAACTTAATATTTACTAGTTTGTAAAGCCAAAACAAATTCAAGTTGCTATATCCTACATGTTCATATATAGTCAAGTATATTGATGAAAATGCCAAGCCGCCAAAGATTTTCAGGATCATTACAGTTCCACGCACCACAACGAAATGAAGGCTCAGTCTTAACACCTTGCTACAAAGGATTGAAGAAATTTTATGTACAAGTCTATGGAATGGAAATTCTCTTACCCCAACAAAGAAATTGAATGCCTCTTCAAAGTATAAAAGCTAGCTTCAAGGATATACTGAGACTGCTCGCCAGAATCAAAATGGATATATAACTGTCTTAACTGCACTAATTTCTTTGCTTTACGAATGCCTTGATTCTCGTTCTTCCATTGACAGTTCTAGGTTCACAGGACCAGTGCTGGGATGGCCTTGGTTGCTAGGATTCCCTGCTGAATGCTGATGATCAGGCAGCAGCCGTCGACGAGAATGTTCAATTGAGGTCTCAGGACTATCAATAGACTGCACAGCGCTCATTGTTGCTTGTCTTATGTGTTTTGCTTCCAAAGAGTCTTGTACTGGGAACCGACAAACTGGACATGTAGATTGTTTTCTTAACCATACATCTATGCATGACAGATGAAAGTTGTGACCGCATTTGGGCATGATTCGCAATACTTCCTTCTCTTGGTATTCTCCTAAACATATAGAGCACCTATGGATAATGAAAGTACTGATCAACATAAGTCACAGTTTGAGGATTTCTTACTCTTCAAATATTCAAGAACAATAGCAAAAAGTTCAAGATATTAACTACCAAAAACTTGGGGAAGAACGAGGAATCCAGGAAAATAGACATAATCGTGATTCAGACCTGTTGTTTCTAAGATCAATCCTAAAAGTAGAAATACTTGTGCAAAGAATTAGTTGTACGCCTATTTAAGGATCATTGTAATAATAAGAAATACAGAGATAAATATGTGCATGTTCAAGCAGCCAAAAAAAAAAAAAAAACTATAGTTCCTCAAGAAACAGAAATGTTAATAGGTGACAACTTACTGTGCATCTTCCACAGAACTAAATGCTGAGTGATTGAACTTCATAGTGGGAATTGCAGCAACCAACACTGGTTCAAGACCATTAATCCGATGTTCTGGCTGCCATATAAGAGCAAAAGGTTAGAAAAAAAAAATCGATTTTTCTCATAAAAAAAAAAGAAGCTATATGCTAATTGGTTGTTTCTTTGTTTCATATCAAAGTAGTAGAGCCACCACAAATCAATCCCAAATGAGAATTCCTGAATTGGGGATCCTGCTTTTCTAATTGTCTGTCCTACTTATCCAAGCGATCAAATCAAAGACAAAACTGAGCTAACGAATTAATCATGCTTCTTAGGAGCTGTAACCACTAATCTCATTAACCCCGAAAGCAGCAATTTAAGACAATTCGCCAAAATCAGCAATTAACAATAGCTCAAATCATTTATTTTTGAATGCCATTGATGTAGAAATAGCTCAAATATACCCACCTGTTCAAGGTCAATCCTGGATTCAATCTCAAACATTTGCCTGGCTTGAGATGCTCGAAGTCTCCCACAAATTATTCTCGTGCAAACAAACACTATGAAGGTGGCACTCATTCCAAAACCAATAACTGTAGTGATTAAATTCATCCCGGAATCTAACATCTGACAACTCTAAAATTCAAGTTACAAATTGAAGAGAAGGAAAATACCCCACTAAGTTCTTCAACCCGAAGTAAAAAATTACAAGACCCACAAGCTCATAAGTCAAAATCAGTAGACGATGAGAGAAACAAGGAGGATAATTTTTTTTTTTTTTTTGTTAAAAACCCAGATCAGGATTGTTCAAGAAATTGCCATTCAGCAACGGCTGAATGCCAAGATGGAAAAATCCGAATCAAAGAAAAAGGTAAAAGGAAAAAAAAAAAAAAACCATATGGAATCCTAATCGCTTTGGGTGGACTCAAAGTTAAATCTAAGAGAGGGAGCGCATTGAATGGATGGTAGGGATGAGATCAGAGTTGAAGAAAGAAGAAGACAGTTCGTTTTCTTGCTATATGGATTTGTACTGGGTGCGGGGGCCACCGTTAGTGGGACCCAATGAAATAAATTCATATCATACGGTTGTGATTGAGGCGGGAGTCAGTTTTGGCGGGCAAAGAGAGTTGAACGGTAAGATGTAGATGTAGCCAAGATTCTCTCGGGAGTCATTTGCCGCAAGTCTTTTTCTTTAATTGGAGAATCTCTCGGGTAGGTTGCTTCCATGTTACTTTGCATCTCTTCTTTTATGGTGTTTTCTCAACTTTTTTACTTGTTTTGGATATAAATATAATAATTTCGGCCCTTTTCTTTTCAACTCTTCTTTCTTACATGTCCATTTTTACTTTCTCATTTAATTTTAGTATGTTCGGATAAGACACTTCCAGTATTGTAGGATTCCAGATTAAACCAATTTTCTTTGGTAATATAAATTGGATAAGCTGTTTATAACTTTGTCCAAAAATTTCTTTTTGACATGTAAGCAACGAAAATTATATAAATCCTGCTACGGAGGCAAATATCATTTAGTCCTATAAGATCCGCAATTTAGTTTTAGCTGATCTAATTGGTTCCCTTGACCGTGACCAAATTAGAGTACAGAGCTTGGAGCCTAGCTGATATGCACACTTGATTTTCAGCTTTTACTTGATGGAATGGAAAGATTTTCGTCTTCTAACAAGAAACCTCTTTCTTGAGGGTTTTGGATAAAGTGATTGACATTCTTTGGCAGATGTTGACATATTACCAACTTCTTATAACGCAAAAGTTCTCTCCTTCACCTACTACACAATGCCAATTGGTGAGCTACCAACAACAATCTTCATAATCTTGATTGACCATAAACAAACTGCTTTCTTAGCATTTGCTCAACCAGGTTTATTTTTTGAGTGAATCAAGTCAATTATACAACTATTATGTGGCCAAAGAGATGCTAATTTCACTCTTACAAGCTTTATCCACATTTTATCAACTAGATGTACAGAACAAACTCAAAAGGTAATTGCACAAATATCATGTAATCCTAAAATCCTAATATAAAAGTCAGCACCACAACTATTTGTCTAGCCAATTCTATATCATTTGTCATGACTTGAGAAGAACTATGCAAGATAGAAATTAACATTCTAACACTTTCTAACTGAATAATAGTAGGGAGGCACTGAAAGATTAGGCATACAAAAAGATCGTTTCATCTCAAATAAATTAGCATCCTTTTCACCTTGATTGACCTGCCATAAGCTAACATTAAATCATACACAGTTTATTACAGACAGTTCTAAAAACAAGTAAAACCTACTATTATCTATCCACGCAGTTTATCATGCGTGAATAGGAAACGAGAACAAGAACTAGAGTTCCATACTTCAATCAACAGAACACTTGTTGAGACTCAAATTCAAAGTAGAGTTCCACATTTCACTTGCCAAAACAAGAAATGCACCCACTGGCACCTTAAAATCTTTATTTCAATGTGAAATTTGCAGCACGAAAAGAAATATCAGATATTTTTCTGAAGGATGAGAAGCTACGAGTGAAAGCAGCTATGCAGTTTCATTTCAGCTTAATTCAAATGTTTAAAACATACAGCACAAATATTTTGATTTCCCTAAGTCAGGCCCTGAAGGCCAACTTCAAGATGATAAATCCATTTGAATAATGTGTCTAAGTCCCTCTTCAATCTTCACATCAAAATATATCAAACCAACATAAATATACATCACATCAATCAAGCCTCAACACAACATCCTTTGATTCTCTTCTATTTTCACATAGAAAAAAACACCAAAAAGTTGTAAAAATAAACAGCATTCTGAGTAGTATCATTAAACATTTGAAGATTTGAATGGAAAAGTTGAATTAATTTTACAGCTTCATACCAAATCAAACGCTCAGACAATAAGAAAATGGAAGATTACCACCAACATATCAGGTAAATAAACGTCCTTTAAAAGGCAAATAGCAGATTCCCACAAGAGCAAAATGCAGAAACAAGATCAAGAATCAGAGGAACAATCCACAGCTGTCCCTACGGGAACACGGATGTCCTTATACAGGCAAACATAGGGAGCATCACATCCCACATAAGGCCCAGTCCACCTGCCCTCATCAATGTAGCTTGCATCCCAAACTGAAGCATACAAGAACATGGGTTTCTCAGGAAAACCCTCACCATCCTTCCTCTCCTGTTTCCTCACCAACTTCCCATCCATCAGCCACTCTATTGAATTTGGACTCCACTGGATCACATACTCGTGAAACCCATCAGAGCAATCAAACCCAAGTTCATGAATCTGTTCTCTGTTCCCAGTCCCTGTATACAAGCAGTGCTTTCTCTTAAAATTATAATAATAAAGATATCATTCTTTTTTCCCTTCAATATGCTACATTCATTTTAGAATGAATAATCAAAGTCACGAATTGGGACAATGTTTTGTACAGTTGACTAATCAATTTAAGTAAAATTAAAGATCCCCATATGAAAAGAAGTAAAAGGTTGAAGACTTGCAAGTTCTAACCTGCAGTGTAGTAGTTGGTTTGGACAATGGTTTTGTCCTTGCCTAGAAACTCGAAGTCAATTTCGTCCTGGGATTTGTCGCCTTCAAGAGAGGAAAGATAGATGTTGAAGTTAAGGCCACTGGTGTTGCCTTTAGGGCATTGGATTTTGGAGCTAAATGTGCCATAGAGGAAGCGGGTGGTGCTGCGCCACCGGGCTCCACCGCGGTGGTCATAGGTGAGGGTGATGGAGTTGGAGACAGGGCAATGAGTACATGCCTCGGGGGTATAATCTATGGCGATTTGCTTGATGGGTTGGGTCTCATGGTGCAGAGCTGGATCTGCCATTCGCTACTTCTCTGATGGATCACTCAATAATTTCTCAATCAAAGTTTCAGATTGGTTCCAACCAAAAAAAAAAAAAGTTTCCAAGATTGGCAGTCAATGCTGTATAAAGTTTGCATCTTTATGAGGTGCTCCGCGTGGAATATGCTGCAAACATGCCTATTGCATCAGACAAAACGACATCGTTCGGTCTTTGTTTGGAGCATGAACGGTCTTTTACTCATTTAGTATAATTCTAGCACGTGGCAGCATTACATGACCTGACATCGGATATCTAAAATCTATCACCAAACAAACAGCAAGCCTCAATTCTTGTCACCACCGTAAGGACGTCTTTGATGAAGCTTATTGAAGCACAGCCAATAAAAACTTGACACCACGACTGTTTCGAGAAAAGGAAAAGCGGGGAGAGATAATGGCGGTGGCGCACGTGGGAATTCTTCCTTTCAATTCTTGCCTGCATCCTCTTCCCCGACTTCGCTTCACTAAAGGCAGACAATTTTCAGGTGAGTAAACAGGCAAAAGAATTGGCTCTTTTTATTGGATTCATTTGCATTATGAATTAGAGGTTACGGTGTATCAGGGCATGACCTTTGAGAAGTAAGGAGTTTACTAGTTCTACTCGATTTGAGTTACCAGGCTGCCTGTCTTCACTGTTATACCGTTTCCTTTTTTTTTTTTGTGGTTTGGATCGAAAGTTCCCAACTTTCTTGGAGATGGAGTATCAGTTTATTGTTTTATTTCATGAAATTTCTTTTGGGCAGAAAATAATATTTTATGTCAGTTAGATTGAAGTGAGTTGCAAATTGTGGCGTTCTTTCCTGTAGAAAAAACAGAGCATACCATGGATTTGACAATTGTTGGCTTCCTTTTTTTTTGGCGTCTAATCTTCCTTTTCGTTATTGAGCCAATAGAAGTTTCTTAAGTGTATCAATGATTCTTTCATCAGTACTGAATGTGTGCTTGTAATTTGTAATGCAATTTCAAGTCTCCTTGCTGTGAATTGGACTATACTTGAGCCAATTCATAATAGTTCTTGCTGGAAAGACTTAAGTTGGGCTGTATACTTATTCATGCTCGTAGTTCTTGTTGTAATAGTTGTTTACAGTTATTGATAATGCCAAGGTTTTGGATGTTATCAGTTGTTGCAATGAGTGGTGATCCAATCCGTGAATGGATTTTGACAGAAGGAAAGGCAACGCAGATTACAAGGATTAGTTCTGTTGGCGGTGGTTGTATAAATCTTGCAAATCGTTATGACACTGATGCTGGTTCTTTCTTTGTTAAAACAAATAGGTATATTATATATAATTAGGAGTTCAAGTACTACTGTGTTGCTTGTGATAATTAATTGTCGGATGAATTGAAACTTCATTATCGTGTAAATGCTGACTAGGAGTATCGGACCATCTATGTTTGAGGGAGAGGCTCTTGGCCTAGGTGCTATGTATGATACCAAGACAATCCGTGTCCCTCGTCCATTTAAGGTGAGAAGGCATTGCATTACTTGTGAATTTCCTAGTTACTTTTAGTTTTCAGATAGGAAGATAGTCTATGTCTAACATGTTAAACATTGTAGGTTGGATCCCTACCAACAGGCGGATCTTACATCATCATGGAATTTGTTGAATTTGGTGCATCTAGAGGCAATCAGGTAGATGAAGAACTCAGGATAACTATCAAATTTGATGGTACTCTATGGTTTGACTTAACCATTTCTGCATCCTCAGTCTGTCCTGGGGAGGAAGCTTGCTGAAATGCATAAAGCTGGGAAATCTGAAAAAGGCTTTGGATTTGATGTTGATAATACAATTGGAAGGTGCAATCCTTCGGGACGATATCATTTCTTTTCATTTTTGTTAAATTTTCTAATGCAATTTGCAGATTAAATTGAGTTTTGCACTGTTAATGAACTTGAACATTTACTAAGTAATAACAAATTCACATCCAAATTTGTAGCACTCCTCAGATAAATACCTGGACGTCAGATTGGATTGAGTTCTATGGAAAGCATAGACTGGGTTACCAGTTGAAGTTGGCATTAGATCAGTACGGTGATTCGACCATTTACCAAAGAGGTTACTCTCTTCACATCTGTTAACTTTTGGCTACTATCATATAGGTGCCTTTTGAATATACTCTGAAATGCTGAAGCAAGTAACGTCCATGGGCTGTTGGACTTGTGATTTGATGGAGTCTTGCTTCATAAAGTAATGTTGTCAGGAAATAATGAAACTATGCTTTATGTTGAGCATTTGCAATCACAGTTGCACTATTTAGTGCAGTAAAATATCAGACAAGCAATTTATGACTGCTGGGAGCTAGAATGTCTTTTGTTACGTGTGATGCCAATGTTTTATGTAATGAAGGTGCATTTTTTCAGGGATACTCATCTGATGTATGATTAACAGGACAAAGACTGGTTGAGAAAACGGTTCCTCTCTTTGAGAACATTGTGATAGAGCCATGCTTGCTTCACGGAGACTTGTGGAGTGGGAACATCAGCTCGGACAAGAATGGCGAGCCCGTTATACTTGACCCAGCATGCTACTGTAAGTCTGATGGTAATCATTATCTTGCTAGAGGGTGTTTTGTAGTGTGCATACTGCTTACCCTCACACGCACGGAAATATTTCTAATGCCCTTGGCATGTGGTTACAAGAATATGAAAAGAGAGGAAGAATATTACTTTTGGTCTATCCTGTCCGGGGATGTTAAAAAGTTTCTATCTTTTTTGTCTACAGATGGGCATAATGAGGCAGAATTTGGAATGTCATGGTGCGCTGGTTTTGGAGGATCGTTCTACAATGCTTACTTCGAGGTATAATTGCATTCCCTGCTGATTTGGATTGTTATTGTCTGTGGCATGTGTCAGGATTTCGAATCATACATTTTCTTTCTTTGTGTTTGCTTAAATTACCAGGTGATACCAAAACAACCTGGGTTCGAGAAAAGGAGAGATCTTTACATGTTGTATCATTACCTGAATCATTATAATCTGTTTGGTTCTGGCTACAGATCATCTGCCATGTCAATTATAGATGACTATTTGCGGATGTTAAATGTGTAAAAAACTAAGCCCAGAAGTAAGTAACATGCGTATATCTGTAGGACTTCTGCTGTTATTTAACAGTTGTTTTCGGCATTTTCAACTCCATCTTTATATGTTATTAGCTTGGAAGAGATTTGAATCTGTTACACTTCCAATGATTACCCCTTTTGTTTTTTTCCTTTATATATTCGAGTCAAATTTTCATTAGACAAAAAGGCAAAAGTATGAATCAGTCCAATGATCGTCTTCTTCATGTAAAATGCAAATTTTACAACTTTGACACATACAAGCTTAACTTCGTAATATAAAATGTAGAAGAGAATTATTAAGACAAGAGAAAAGGGAAAAAAACGCATTTTAACTGCTAAGAAATTTTAGAATTTCAAGTATATAATTAAATGAATTAATGAAACAATTTGGTTTTCATCTTGTAAATAAAATAGAAGTTTCTAGAACAGGAGTTAATGCGAGGCCTTGAAGATGGACTGATAATTCTCTTTCCCGCGGATGTCCCACGCATGGTAACTTTGAGTGGAAAAGAACGATACTTTCAGTACAGAATTCGAGAAATCAGAGAGGCTGCACTTCTTCTTCCACGAAAGTTTTTCCACAAAGAAGCTGCCTGTTAAGGAAAAACCAAAAAGAGACAATATGAACAGCTTACCATCGGAAACAACACCGCCACAAGTGGCATTGCCTGAACTTATACTGTCTTTAGAGCAAGCAACTCTCTTGGCTAAACAACTTCAGGCCACCACCGACCCAAACCATCTCCTCCAAATCTATTCCTCTCTCCATCAAGCTCAACACAATCTCTCTTCATTTATTTCCCAAACCCGATTCCCTTCCTTTCCTCCTCCTCCACGTCCCCACGCCTCCGATAACTCTCTTTCCTCCGCCACCGGAGCTGCTGTCGACGAGGATGGGGACGAGCCGATGCAAGTTGGTGATGATGATTATGAAGCTGGAGCTGAAGGGAATTCAAAGGCAATAATTGATAAGGTTGAAGAGAAGATGAGGGATTGCTTTATCAAGAACAAGAGGCCCAAGCGGCCGCTGTCTCCGTCGTCAGTGGCGGAGGAAAGGAGATTTATTGGTGATGGGGATGCAACGGAAATAAAGGGTTATGATCCCCATGGAACCAGGATGAGAGCTTTGGATCTTATTTATCAGTTTCATGGCTGACATTTATTCGATTTTGGAAAGGGACGGAGCAAAGTTTGAAGCTTTATGATTGATAAGTTGGCAGAGGCTGCTCAGAAGTTTTTGGGTTCTGTTCATTAAACTCTTTTTCCTTGAACTTGGATGATTTTTTTCTTTTTCTTTTTTTTTTCTTTTTTTTTTTTTTTTTTTCTCTCAGCATTTTACAATGCTGTAGTGTAACACTGAATACATAATGCAGCTGTAATTGGGGGGCAAAAATAAAGAAGAAAATTTAGAATTAATTTATTATAGGATTGATGCTGGGATTTACAGGCTACTATTGCATTACATGATTTTCACTTCAGCTATGCAATTCCGTCATGAATTTTGAAGAACGACCATTGGATACTATCTTATACTCCTTGAACATTTTTGAAGTATGATGTGCCTTATTTTGATTCCTCTTCAGCCGTTAATGTTGCCATGAGCAGTTTCTTCACGGCAACTAATTCCTCAATGGTTTTCATATTTTCATTTTCTGTTCAGTGTAACTCCCACAGAAAGGGAATGAGTAATTGTCTGTGAAGCCGGTTGAGCACAATCTGCGGCTTCTTTTCTGAAACTAATGATTCTCAATTTAGACCCTCGTAATCAAATTGTGCAACCTCACGAAATCATCCAAAGTAAGCTCCTCTGGTCTTGACTGCCAGATGCACAATGCAATTGTTAAAATCAATACCATCACATATACAAAATATAACTACTCAACCATTGAATCATGCAAAATAAAGCAATGATTATTAAACATTAATCATGGTGCTTACCGTAGGTGGAAGACCGGCACTTCCGAGAGCATCCTCGATTTCAGAGGATGTATGCATGTGCTGAAGTGATTTTCGCAGCATCTTGCGTTTCCCATTAAATGCAGAATTCACCTATATCCAACAGTGGCTTGATTAGAGGAAATGCTGGATCAGATCTAAGTTAAATTATAGACTCTAAAAGATAGAACTTCATTTACATAATCATACTGAGGCTGCAAACGAAAACAACATGCCAAGTCGACAGCTCCTAAGAGTGGTGCTTGTTATAAAGAGTAATTTCTAGTTTACAAGTATAGTAGGTTGTGCATTAGAAAAGAAACAACCATTGAGAAGAAGCTTTTAGTGGAGGAAACAGCAGGATAATCTGCAGCTGGCTTTAGCCTAAATGTGACAACAGCTGCATCAACCTACAAAAGAAATTGAGATATGATTGGTTCTCTATTTATTCCCCGAAGACAGTCAATTCAAAAACCTAAACCTTTTTTTTTTAATAATGTGGACATTTGATGATTTATATAGAAGTGGTGAGTTTTGTTGCTTTATTCTATAACCACGATCTTCTTAGGACAGAAATCCTGTATAAAGCATACATTTGATCCTTAAGAAAACAGTTTACTTACATTGGGTTGAGGGAAAAAATTTGACCTGGGGACTTTAAATTTGTATTCAGGATCTGAAAAAACAGAACCAGGATACTGAAACTAGGTCTTGACCAAGTTAAATAATATTCAAGCAAACAAATCATGGACCAATACAATAGCATAAACTAGACGTAAACGAAACCTATCAACAACTGATAAAAATGACCAACTGTTGCAAACAGAGTTTATATTGAAGATGTACCTGAATAAAAATTGACAAAGATATTGATGGCCCGGTATTCTGAAGTTTTTAGAGAAGACTCAACCAAACGCAAAGCTGCCTCATCCTAAAGAGATCACATAATTGGAAGGTTAGTACAGGATGTCTTTTGTCAATCAATCTGTGAATGCTTTTTGAATTTTAGGATCTTTTTGACAGATTTAATCAACCAGACCCTCCATTTCTGAGCTCAGCAAAGCAAAATCCATTCTTATTTGCTCCAATTTTTTAAGCTCTTTAGCTATGGAGAACAGTGGTTTGTGAAGTAAGTATGATGTCTACTTGCTTAAAATTATTATGCATTCTCATTGAAAAGTTCTTTTTCACATGACCATGTGTCTTAAGCTCCATTCTTGAGGCCTGACAGTGATCAATCAAATTTCTTTCAACACAGATTATTAGTTTATTGTATAACAAATTACATCTTTAGTGCATTACAATATATAAAGAATTTCACATATATTTAATACAAAAGAGAGAATAGTAAGGTTACAAGATTGGATGAGAAGAAAATTCTCACCTGGAGCAAAAGAACAACTTCTGACAAAATGTCGCCCATTGGAAGCAGTTGTTTGACTACATCTGTGCTTATGTTAAATGGTATGTTGGCAACTACCTGCAAAAAAAATAAACCTATTTTGTCAACACTAAATAAGAAAAAGAAGTTTCTTTTTGAGCAAATGTTGCATAGAAATGAATTACAAAATAAGATTCTCACTTTTGCATATCTTGGTTTTTGATTCACAGAACTCAAGCTCCCTAACAGCAAGAACATATGGGAACGAATATCACATTTGACAAAGTCCTCTCTCAAAACCTAAGAGTTTGCAATAGGATTAACACAGCAATATGATAAACAAATAAGATAACCATACACGAAATCAAAAATTTTGAAAGATGCTTCATAGTGAAATCATAATCTACCTTTAAACGTTTTGTATGAGCAAATCTCTCCTCAACTACAGCAGCCATGTGTGGATCCTATAGGTCATCATCTAGTAAGCTGTACAATAAAAACAGTTCCGAAAATTGAGATATGAACTTACCTTCTCAATAGCAAGAACGGTAGCTCCATAGTCCAAAAGAACATTAGTCAAAGAACCAGTACCAGGTCCAATTTCAAGGACCACATCTCCTTCTTGAACATCAGCAGCACCAACAAGTTGTTGGTTTACTAGAGAACTCAACATGTAATGCTGCAATTGTCATGCTTATTAAGTTATTTAACTGACTAAAGACTGAAGCTTTCACAACTGCAAAATGAAAAGACGAGGATTAAGATTAAAAAACCTGGCCAAGCCCTTTTCTGGGTCTGCGGCCTCTGGAATTGAGGGCTCTGAGTGTAGCGTGGTAGTCGTCTGGGCTTCTTTTTGTATCACAACTTACAGTAAAATTTCGTCTTTTTGGGACTGTGATGCTATTGTGCGCCGGGGCTGAAGGTTTCTCTCTGCCGACGAGTTTCGGAGGAGGAATTGACGGCGGAGATTGTAGGAGACGAGGTGCTACGCTCATCGTATTTCTCTCGGCCGAAAAACGTTAGATTTGCAACTGCTGTAGATAGCAAGAAGTTACAGTTATGAAATTTTAAGAAAGGGCAATATGCACTGGATAAGAGATGGGCTATTATTAAAGTGACAAAAACGACATCTTCTATTTCTGCGTTTTTGAATTATATTAACGAAACGACGTCAGTTCTTTTATTTTTTTTATTTTTTTTTTTTTGAGAAAGAAGGCAGAGGATGGAGAATTTGTTTCCAAGTAAATTGAAAATGGCATTGTTACTCATTTAAAATGGTAAGACTGGTCTTTTGTGATTTTATATCGGTAAGATGTTGATTGGGTATATGAGTTATAAGCATATAGTAGTAAATTTTGTAGCTAATAATTATTTGTATAACTCTACTGTTACGGTAAGTATTGTGTTCATATTATAAAAAAAATAGTAATTGAAATGCGTTATAAGCTACGCAAGGCAATTTTCAATAGCAAGATTGCAAATGCTCTTACAGGAATTTATTCAAATAAGATAACAGCGTCCCAACTGATAAATCATTTTCTTGGTGGATTACCAAATATCCTTATTAGCATCTTCGTCCTGTAGGATGTCTGTGGACTCAGTTGGCATATCAAATAGCTCATCTATATCTCCCACTTCTTCCTCAAAAATTTCATCTTCCTGTTGCTCCCACGGAGGTGGCACCAGAAATTGCTGTTCCTGCTCTCCCACACCACAGAATGTTGATCCCTGCTCTACAAACTCTAACATATCATCATTCCTCACTGGGTCAAACTCTCCATTGCTACAGCTCTTGATGCAAGTAGAATACATGTCATAGTTCAGTGGAGCCAATTGTGAAGATTTAGGATTTGAAATATCATTGTGGTTTGAGTCCACGTCAATAGGAAAGTTTGTAGACTCAAGGGAATCCATGGACATGGAAGAACCATTCTGAACATAACTTCTGAAGTCTGTTTTACTTGTCATCAATGACTGCTGCTCGTGAAATACAAAAGTTTCTCCACGCAAATTGTATGGTGAAATATCATAATCTCCCATCATGGTCCTTTGAATTGCATCTTGCTCCCGTTTTAAAGAGAGTCGATATTTCTGCAAATACAATATTCGTATTCATTAGAAAGAAAAAGAAATCCTGAAACAAATGTTCAAGGACGATAAAATTTATGACTTTTTGTCTGTCTGTGGAACAAACCTGCAAGTGGCTTGAAATGTTTTCCTTCTTAAGCCCTGGAACATTCATGTGCTTAAGTATTTTCTTTGGATGAGCACCTAAAATTTAAAACCAGATCAAGAAAGAAATCAGCTGTTATACTATTAGCAGTGAAATTGTAGCACCACATGAATAAATATAGTAAGTCAAGAATAAAAGTTCTTTACTATCGAGGCCTAATATCCTGATAGCTTGCAAGAATCTGTCATGCAGTTCGTTAGTCCAAATTAGCTTTCGCTTCTTCGGTCGAAACAAACTGACATTATCTTCCTCCATATCTTCCTCCATCTCTTCCTCCATCTCCTTTCTTTTTTTGCCATTTTGTGATCTCTGCTCTGAAGCATCTGAGAATGATTGACTCTCTGAGACCTCATTGGATGAATTGTCAGGAGGTGAGTCCCCTCCAAAACTTCTTAATTCTTCAGGGACTACTTTTTTCCCTTGCTTCTTTAAACATGAAAACTGCCAGAGGTTCTTTACATCATTCATGGTAATTGGTTTTGAAAGATAAAACTCAGCTCCTTTGAACAGACAGCCTAGAATGGTATTTTCATCATTATCAGCTGACAAAACTACAAAAGGGATAAAAAAGAAAACCAGCCCAATCAAACACTGTCAATGGACAAACAGAGCAATGACTGAAAAGTGGGACAAAGGGGGCACTTACCCACAATGGGTAAGCTGGATATTTCTCCAAGTCTTTCAAGGAGCTGGTATTTATCCATATCAGGCAAGTGAACTTCAGTCAGAATAAGGTCCAGATCGTCTTCTCTCACTTGCAAAATGCGCAGTGCATCAATGGCTCGTGTAGCAGTAATGACTGCAAAATAAATCAGTATATCAACAAACATAGAGTTGTCTTATTAATGGCAATTGCAAATGGAAAAAGATAAAATCCAATTCAGAAAATGACTGGTTTCCATCCCTTACCTTCATATCCAAATGCATGAAGCATTCTTGATACAATTGCAAGACATGTAGAATCACGATCCACAACTAATACCCTGACACCTGTGCAACCAGATTCGGCACTTTCTTCGGTGTCTACTGAGCTAACCTGTTCGTTAGTCATGTTTTGTGAGCAAATTAATCAGCAAAAGGATAACAAAATATATGCAAGCGCAGCAAAGGTATAGACCCTTATTTTGGAATGCCTTTATGTAATGATTTTCCAGCATGCTCGTGCAGCTTTTCTAAGTATTCTGTTCTACAGAGATTTATCATTTAATACAAGGAGCCCATAAATCTGGAAAATCCTATGTTGGAGATTTTTAGCTCCTCAGATAACAATGTTAATAAATAGTCTTGAGAATTGCCAATGGAGATAAGAAAGCATTCTCAAAAAGGCAATATCTAGTAAAGTCAAATAGCCTGCCATCTATCTTTAGAAAGGCTTCCATACACACCATCACAGGTAAGAATTCAGGTCATTAGATAATGAGTTTCCATAGAAGAAGATTGCATAATCTTTCATACATAGTATATTAATAAATATCTTTACCAAAAATTACTCTTGGGTGTTCTTGATGCCCATTAGGGATGATGGGGGGGGGGGGGGGGGGGGGGCGGCTCCCCACCTACTGCCCCGCCCAGACGCAGAGATTTCCCGTCCCCGTCCCTACTGAGGACGTGGAAAAAAATCTCCTCCGTCCCTGCTTCCACAGGGATCCCCATCCCTACGGGAATACCTGTGCCCAATAAAAATATCCAACTCCAATGGAAATTTCCGATCCCGATTGAGATTCTTTGCTCGAATCAAAAATATTTCACAAAATTTACTTTATAAAATTTAATAATTTATGACTTAAAATTAAAAATATATCATACAATTTAAATACAAATATTTATAAGAATCTCATACAATTCAAATATTAATAATATCACTTGGACAACTTTCATACCGATAAATATTAACCTGAAAAAAATTAATATATATATATATATATATATATATAATAAAAATAAAATATTAATTTTTTTAGGACGAGAACCTCGTTTCCTGTTCCCATCCCGAATTCAATGGCGGAAATTTTTTCCTCCCCACCCCCGCTCCCTTGGGGAAAAATTCGGAAATTTCCCGTCCTATTCAAGTTGGAACGGGAAATCTCCGCCCCGTTCAGGTTGGAACGGAAAACCTCCGCCCCATGATCATCCCTAATGCCCATATACACTGGAAGCAGCCTTGCAGTAGCCTGAAAGCACTCGAATCCTCGCTGGCGTGGACAGGAATGCCCTCAAGCTTACAAATGTACAAGGAATTTCAGACCCCAATGACAACAAAACAAGCTAACAATGATAGGAAAGTATACATGCCCACTTTTTAACTTAGCCTCCTACACTCATTAATCTACCCCTTCTATTTGTCTTTTTTAACATGTAGTCCCACGCAAACCCTTATAAACTCAATTTTTATTTTTCATTAGGTCCGTGTCTTATATGGAGTATGGAGACTCTGCAATAGCATTTGAGCTACCATGTCAGGAAAAAAAAAGTACAATTTACACCAACAAAAAATGAACATCACGAATAGAAAGAGAGGGGGGGGGGGGGGGGGGGGGGGGGGGGGGGGTTCGGGGGGGCGGAATACAAAGGACGCATTAAGCCTTCAAAGAAACAGCCATGATTTTCTAGGTAGATATTTGGCTATAAGAAGAGGAAATGAACCTCAATAACACAATTTAAAACAAGGAATAATTAGCATAATGGTTCAGATATTCAAATTATGGCTTGTAAACAGCAATGAGCGTCCTTAAATTAATAAATTACTAAAAAGGCTATGTTTTGTACAAGTAAATAGCTCTTTTAGTGATCACCAAGTCTCCTAAATTCAGTAACATTTATTTACAAAGTTACTACTCGCAAAAAGTTACTGCAGGGTCACTATTAATATATCTAGACATTATAATCTAATACAATACCCTGAGTAGCCTACTTGAACAAAAGGCAGCATCTAGCAGACTTTGGAAGGTTTGAACTTGAAACCTTCCTCTTTTTATTTGATTTCAAATCATCTAGATGATCAATGTTCTTGGCTAAATCTTCTCCTTCGGTTGCTTGAAACTGTAATTTGGTGGAGCGGTAGAATTCAGTTATATTCAGCTGGACGCCTTTTCCATTTGAGCTTGAACACTTTCTCCTTTTCGAGTCTTTCAGTTCCTGCCAATACAAAATGTAAAGGAAAACAGATCTTGAGGATCTCACTTTCAAAATCCTCATATGCAACACATGCCTCAATGATGATACAAAAGTCTGTAACATAGTTGCTATTTCAGGATCTATTATCCAATTTTACCAGAGGATGAGAGACACAGCAACGATTCCTTATTCAGTCACACCACCATATGCCTCATCTTTTTTGTTACATTTTCCAACTGAAACAACTACCCTTGCTTTGTCATTGCTTACAATGCTGAAAACACCACAATGGTATATAATATAACTACAATTGAATTCATCCACCTCCACCTGTTCTATTTCTATTTTTGACAGTTCTCATTCATTCTACACAGCCATGGAGGCGCATTTAACATACTGCACAGACAGAAGTCAATTGAGATGCCAATGACTTAAAAGATTCTATTCAGTTTGATAGGAATTGTTTGACCATAGATTTGAATTCATCCACCTCCATCTGTTCTATAACTAAATACAGTTTAATTGAAATCCCACCTCCATCTGTTCCATATATATTTTTGACAGTTTTTGTTCATTCCACACAGCCATGGAAGCTCATTTAATATACTGCACAAAAGAAGCCAATTGAGATGCCAATAACTTAAAGATTCTATTCAGTTTAATAGGAACAGTTTGATCATTGAATACCAAAAAGCACTTATCTGCTTTCGGTCATACTTCCTTTATTGAGACCATCAATACTCATTATATGAAATCAAAACTCATAGTACGCCAGAATTATGAGTGCATGAATAACTCACAGAACTATAAACATGCAATCTTAAATTCTGAAAGTCATGTTTTGTTCATGAAATGTCAGGCACCATGTACTAGTTACCTAAAACCGATGGATAATACCTATTAAAGAATATTTTACATACAACAGCAATTTCAACGAGATAGACAGATCAGGAAGCATGAAAAGAAGCAATACCTTCTCTTGTAAAAAATCTGTTAACAGCATCTGGAAAAGCACCACAAACAAGATCCATATTTTCATCAGTCAACAAAAACCAACACCCGTCATCAACATAACTCTGTAGACCATTACAATCTTCCAATTGATCAATGGACTCATCAACTTCAATAACCTCTTCTTGTTGCTCATCTGATTCTTCCACGGTCCTTGAATAATTAACACTGCTAACAGTACAGGCAGCTTTCTTCCATTTAATCACATAACATTGGTGCTCATATCTTCTTTTCACACGTTGAATAGAATCAAACTCATATTGCCCATATAACAATGACTTCTCTGGCTTAGCAGCCATTTCTCGCAGATATATGGTGGACAGCATCGGAAGCATCCTCTGCCGAATGTAAGATGGCTTCAAAAGCTGATGATAAACCAAGAAATCAACCAGCATATCCGTATTTGGGCTTCCCCAAGATAAACATGAAACATCGTCTTCTGTACAAGGAATAAATACTCAGACTAGGACTAAGGAACAATGTTAAAACACTGGGGTCATGTAACAGTGGGATAAGACAAGCGAGTCAAATATGGTCTGAGATAAACCAATTCAAACTTATTCATATATAAAGCCTACATCTAGTGCCATGTACACGAATCAACAAACCAGCACTAGGCCCCAGCCACGATCCAGAACAAAATAAAGCTAGGAAAAAAAAAAAAAAGACATGGGTTCTGCCCTACTCCAAAGGTTGAATTGAGATAATTCAACAAAGGTATGGAGCAACAGGCAACATGTTACAGAATCAAAGTTGATAATGTCACGAGTATTCTGCCAGCGTCTAAGCCACATTATTGGAAAATTTCAAAGCTATTTTATGCAGTCTACAGTTAATGGCTCAACAAGAAGCATAGAAAAGAATGAAAACTTAGAGACCTACACATACCAGTTAACTTTCTGTGACTGTTGCATAAATACATTTGAATTATCTCATCATTTGGAAAGTTTGGCTCCGTGGAAATCTTGTTACAAACTTTTATCTGCCAATTTTCATGCTTTAGCTGCTCCTTTTCCTTACGGCCCTGAGATAGAAAATCATCTACCTCCTTTAATATGGTAGAACCTTACATGAAAAAAGGTTGAACTGTCCATAATGTAAGTAAAAACCAAAGGCTCAATAAGAAATGCATAAAAATGAAAGGCAAACATAATGATACACCTTATTACAGCAAAGGCAATCACATTTGAACCCCTCTGGCTTTTTTGTACAACCCTCTCCAACACTGCTGCCACAATACTCACAGGAAGACTTAAAATGTGCTCTTTTGCTTCCTGGATGCCCACAAAAGGAACAATGAGATGATTTCGACTTTGGCGAATTCTCATCTGGATCAGACACAAAATTTACCATAACCTTTGACCGAGATATATGAGCATTTCCTTTACCAATTTCATGTAAGCTGAAAAGAACAGTGCTTAAATTTAGATCATAATGGTGCTAGCCTAATACTTTAGACTGAAAAATTGGAAACTGAAAATATGGAATGGATGCATAACCCAACCTATTTAATATATCATCTTCCCTGAAAGTCTGAACAAAACGAAGAGCTGAATCCACACCAATCCCTTGCACTCCATTTAGATCATGGTCATTTCCAACCAACAGAGAAATGGCTATCAAATGTTCCCTCTTCAACCCAAGGCCAGCTTCAATATCTGCCAATAGGTAGCATTCAAATGGTTCCTGCCCAAGGCGAATGCTTATGATTCCAAGAGTGAATAAAAGGAAAGCAATTAATTTAAAAAAAAAAAGGAAAAAATTCAAATAACAAGAAAACAAGAAAATTGACTGATTTTTCCAACCACATCTTCATTTCATTCCATCAAACTCATTTGTCAAAAATAATAATTAAAAAAAAAACAATTATTTTAATATTTAGACTGCAAAAATTTACTTTTGAGTTAGGCTTGATGGATTTAATCACACACTTCGCCCCGAAAAGGAAAGCATCACTATCAGCTGTGATACAAGCATCTACATGACCTTCAGAATTTAGCTGGGCACACAATGCTTCAGCTTCACCATCTGCTCTCAATACAGGCATCCCAAATAGTTCAAGTAATTCCTACAAAACCACTTTAGCTAATAGCTGAATGAGCCATGCATTTCACAAAAGCAACGAATAAAAGGAAAAGCAACCGTAAATAACTTATCAACTACCACAGGCAGAGATAAAAACAAGCAACTAACCACGCACTCTTGAACACATCTCATAAAAACTCCATTCCTCTGGACAGAGACACCCTCTTCAGCCACCGGCAAATCGGAAACATCGACGCCGGAAGAACGATAAAACCGCGCAATCCTCGCCCGAGACTTTAAAGGCGAGGGAGTCCCATCAATAATAAAAACAGGGAATGCACCAAACTGCAACAAGTTAACAAGTAATTTCTCACAATTCAAATAACCAAAATCGCTTATTATAAGCTATAAGGAAATGGAAAAAAAAAAACCTTAGAGAAAAGGTTGATGGTACGGAAGAAGGTAAGGCGGAGATGAGGTTTGCGGACATAGGACTTAATTGCGGTCTCGTGTTGGACGATCCAAAAGGAAAGATCGACGGCAACCCGTTTATTCCTCAAGAAATCGTGTCCTTCGGGTCGGGCATAGGGTTTTAGTAAATCCCAGAATTTGCCTCCCACCCCCATATCTCTTGCTTCTTGAGAAGTAGAAGAATGGTTCAGGAAACGCGACTACACGTCAATGCATGACATTATCGCTATGCTTCCTCTTTAGAAACAGCCGAAATTCAGTAAGGAAAGGGAAGGGAGGCAAAATAGACGGAGAAGAAGAAGCAGCGGAGTAATGGCGAGATTTTGTTCCGTCATGTGTCGGATGCTACAGGGAGGCAGTGGGAAGTTAATAACAGCTGATGGGCTGGGCCTTAGTTACCGTTGGAGAAGGCTGAATAGTTGCTTAAAACTATTTAATTAGCATCTATAATCAATAGAATGTCAGCAAATGTCGATATGTCCGAGTGGTTAAGGAGACAGACTTGAAATCTGTTGGGCTTCGCCCGCGCAGGTTCGAACCCTGCTGTCGACGTTTTTACATAATGTTTTATTTTTAATTTCTTCCCTCCCTTGTGCTGAATTTGATTTGGCATGATACAGAAAAGAAGGGATATTAAAAATAATTTCTTTGCTCGCATAACTTATCTATAAATTCGTACATGATTAAAATTATGTAAAAATGTCAATTTTATCATCGAATCGTTATAAAAATTTCTTTATAGATCACATCTAAGTAAGTGGGTGGATGGAGTTATGCGAGCACCTGTTGAAAAGAAAACATGGGCTCCCACTTTGACCAGGGGGATTTATTGATCCTTGAAATTTGGTAACAGAAAATGGTCACACTCTGTGACCTGGCCTATTCACATCGCAAATAATCTCATATGCATTATTTTGTTCTAATTATAAGCTGTCCACTAGACCACGCCATTTTACGTTGTTCTGTTTCATTTTACCTAAATCTTAATATATATTTCAAGTCATCGCCATGTTAATTGTGAATTTAGTTAAGCTAAATCATTTTAATCTTTTATTGAAACTTCAATAAAGCACGCAATCTAAACCTGAAGCACTATAGGTTTTATTGGCTCATACAAATAAGATTGCATTAATTAGAATTTGATTAATATGTAAATTTAATTCTACTTTATTTGATTCATAAAAAAAAAAGCATGCATTTTTTAGTTTTGAGTCAAAAATCAAAATGAACAGTTGATACTTACAACAACTAACTAAGCAAAATAAAATAAATTTTTACCTTCGTTATCTTTTAAATAGAAGTGATAAATTTTAATCCAAACTACACATACGATTAATCAATTTACTTATAAAATTGTAATTCAAATTAGATTTGATATACCATTGATCTTTTTATTATTCGCAAAGTAATCAAATTCGTATAACTAATCTGTTTATATCATTTGTGATTTCATAATTTTTTTATATAATATGAACATATATAAAAATAATTGTTTTTAAAGTTTATGTATATTATTGTTTATAATACAGTCCATTATGAGCCATTTAATAATGACATATTAGAATTATTATCTAATAACTCCATCTATTAATAATTCACAAAATTTGAAGAAATTGTGCAAAAACGCACACTTTTTATTCACTAGAGGCAAATATATATACTGAAGTACAAACCAAATCAGAAAAGAATATTTACAGAGTTTCCTAATTACAAGACTTACTATAAACAAACTTTCTAAAAACAATCCATATGATTAAGGGTTGACAGATGGAATCCAACACTCCCCCTCAAGCTGGTGTGTGTAAACTTGAAACACCCAGCTTGCTTATCAACAACTTGAATCTGTCATTACCCAATGCTTTTGTGAAAATATCTGCTATCTATTCACTTGATGATATTTTCTGAGCAGTAACTTCCCCGGAATGCACTCTCTCTCGTACAAAATAACAATCCATTTCAATATGTTTTCTCCTCTCATGGAATATCGAATTTGCAGCAATGTGTAGTGCTGCTTGATTATCACAAAAGAGCTCTGTTGGCTGTTCTTGGGATGCCTCCAGGTCTTCTAACAACCATCGTAGCCAAATAACTTCGCTAACTGTAGCTGCCATAGCCCTATATTCTGCTTTCGCCGATGATCGAGCCACCACCGATTGCTTCTTTGTTCTCCACAAGATCGGTGACTCGCCTAACTTGATGAAATAACCTGTAGTAGATCTACGTGTCATATGGCAACCACCCCAATCAGCGTCACAAAATGCCTTTAATTGTAAATTTCTTGTTGTTGGCAGTAAAATACCTTATCCCGGTGATAACTTCAAGTACCGTATCACTCGATTGGCCGCCTCCATGTGTTTCTATTTTGGTGAATTAACAAACTGACTGAGGATATTTATAGCATAAGTAATATCTGGTCTGGTGACAGTTAGATACAACCTGCCCACCAATCTTCTATATTGATTTGCATCAACTTCATGCTCATCATCGTCTACACTTAACTTGTGATTTTGCTCCATGGGAAATCTACTAGGACGACAAGCCTGCTTTCCACTTTCCTCCAATATGTCTAGGGAGTACTTTCGCTTGCTCAAAATTATACCCTTTGGTGATCTTGCAATTTCAATGCCAAGGAAATACTTCAAAGGCCCTAAGTCTTTGATGCTGAATTTTACATTGAGATGTTCCTTCACCTTCTTTATCATCAACATATTGTTTCCAACCAGCACAACGTCATCAACATATGTTAGAGCTGCAGTGTAGCAACTTCCTGACTTGTGCACAAAAAGTGAATGATCTGCCTTTGACTGTTTGAAGCCAATGTCGAGTAAGGCATTGGTAAATTTGTAATACCAATTTCTTGATGCCTCGCACAAACCGTATAGAGACTTCTCCCCCTGTCGCGCAAATCCTTGTGGAACCTTCATGTAGACCTCCTCGTCTAGATCACCATGGAGGAATGCATTATTCACGTCAAGTTGATGAACATGCCATTCTTTCACTGCAGTAACTGCTAGTATGCATCTTACTGTGACAAGTTTCGCAACTGGTGCGAATGTCTCATGAAAATCAATTCCTTCAACTTGTGTGTACCCCTTTATTACTAATCATGCTTTATAAAGCTCCACTTCTCCATTTGGTTTGAATTTGATCTTGTACACCCATTTAGAGTCAATGGTTTTCTTTCTTTCTGGGAGCACTTGCAACTCCCAAGTGCTATTTTCTTATAGAGCTTGTATCTCCTTTTTCATTGCTTCTTGCCAATGCTTGTTTTTCACTGCCTGAAAGAAATTATTTGGCTCATCATGTGAGGTGATGGCCGCCAAGAAAGTTTTATGTGATTGTGAAAATTTATCATATGAGATATAAGATGATAGAGGGTATACCACCAAGTTTCCAGATGGAGGGGTTTGACGATCCAGTGTAATAGAGGGTGGCAAGTCAACTACAAAGCCATCAAATCGTTTGGGTGCATTTCTGGTCTGCTTACTCACTTGTGTGTCTTCATGTGGCAAATTTTTAGTGACAAATTCATTAAATTCTTCTTGAGTCTGACCATCACTTAACCCTTCTGGCTCTTGTTCAATATCTTCCACTGGCACTGAGTGTGCCGGTTGAGCATGACCATTTGCTTTAACTTGCATCTGCCCATTCTCCTCAAATTCATGAATTGCATTCCATTCTACTCCCTCTCTATCCAAACATCCATGATCTATTGTTTCAAGAATTTTTTCTCTGAAGGGATAAATATCCTCAATGAACATCACATCTCTAGATGAAAAAATCTTTTGCCTTTCAACATCGTATACCCTATATCCCTTTTGCCCCGTTGGATAGCCAACAAACACACATGGTTTTCCCTTTTCACTAAACTTATCTCCATGCTTGGCATTATTATGGGCATATGCCAAGCAACCAAAGACTCTCAAGTGACTGTATGTTGGCTTCTTCTTCAACAACATTTCATAAGGTGTCTTGTTCTTAATCACCTTCGAAGGTAGTCGATTGATGAGGTATATAAGAACATATTCTCCCCAAAATTCAATTGGAAGTCCTCCCTGAAATCTTAATGCTCTTTATGTTTCCAGTATATGCCTATGCTTTCTCTCCACTACACCATTCTGTTGGGGCTTATAGGCGGAAAAAGTTTGCAAAACAATTCCATGCTCTTTATAATAATTAAGTATAAAATTTGATTGAAACTCCATTCCATTATCTGCTCTTATTTGTTTAACTCCCTTTCCAAATTGTCTTTCTATCATGTTGCAAAACATAGGCAAGAAGTGACTGACTTTAGATTTATGCTTCATCAGATATACCTAAACAACCCTACTGTAATCATCAACTATTGAAAGAAAATAATGAGCTCCTGAGAAAGATGGAGTTTTGTAGTCACCCCAAATATCACAGTTTATTAGATCAAAACAAGAGGCTGATTTTATTTCACTAATGGGAAATGGTAATCTAGTTTGTTTTGCTCGAATACATGAATCACAGTGCACTACATCTTCTAAAATAACATCATCAGAAGCAAGAGAAATATGTTGAATCTTTTGGAAAGATGCATGTCCCAACCTCTTATGCCATAGATCTGAAACCTTCTTCTGCTTCACTGACATTGCCACACCTCCATGCACCTTCGGCTCAAGATAATACAAGCCATCGCAACATTTACCCACTCCAATCAGGTTCCTCGAAGGTAAGTCCTGCATGACACAAAAGTCCGAAAAGAAGGTTAATGCACAGTTGTGTTCTCTTGTTTATTTGCTAACAGAGAGTATATTACATTTAAAGTCTGGGATGCCCAAGACTTTATTTAAATTCAATCCATTACAAACTTTGGTTTTTCCAATGCTCTTTACAGGCACATTATCTCCATTTGGGATCTTAACTGGAGGACCCCAACATTTATCTTATTTTTCTTCAAGTAAATCATCATTGCAAGTGATGTGTTCCGTGGCACCCGAATCAATCACCCACGGTTGCACAAGATTAATCTTACCAGCCATGTTTGCTACTGGAGGCGTGGATTGGGAAGGCGACTTGGTCATCTCAGGCTCATGACTCAAATACTGAACTAGTCGATTGTATTGTGCTGAAGTGAGTCCTGGAATAGGACTTGTCTCAACCTCAACCTGTGCCACCCTTGCTACATTTCTTTTGTCAAAAGCCTGTGTAGTCTTTTCTCTTCGGTTGTTGCTTCTATCTCCTCCATTTTTATGCCAATTTGATAGGTACCTAATGATCTTGAAGCATTGATCCTCTGTATGTCCAGATTTCTGACAATCCCCGCATTTAAGATTGTCTTTTGCAACATCTGTTCTGTCATTATTTTCTTTGTTCTTACGAGTACTTATTTGGAAAGCAGCTGCCTCAACAATAGGCTTTCGATTTGCTGAGATATTCCTCTGCTGTTCATCTTCAGCCACCAGATGATATGCATGTCCGAGTGACATAATTGGCTTGGTGCTTAATGTTTGAGTTTTGACCGTAGCGAAGTCTTGGTTGAGTCCCCATAAGGAAGTCATATAATTGCTTCCTTTCTCTCATCTCGATAATCTGCTTATACATATTACAAGAACAGCCTTTGCAGGTGCACTTTGGAAGGTTTGTGATGGATTGTATCTCATCCCACAGCCCTTTTAGTTTTGTGTAGTATAATAACACTGACATCCCTTCTTGTCGTAGTAGAGATACCTCTTGCCTGAGTTCGTATGCTCTCTGTGCACTTCCTTTTCCAAATCGTTCTTCCAAATCAACCCAAATATCTCTGGCTGTATTTGCATATCTGACACTGCTTCTAATATTCTTATCCATGGCACTTTTTAACCAGCCCTTGACCATTGCATTGCAACGCATCCAGTGCATGATTTTTGATGAATCTTGAGCAGGTATTGGTATGGTGCCATCAACAAAACCGATCTTGTTCTTGGCAAACAACACGTTACTCATGTCATTTACCCATTCTCCATAGTTGGCATCATGGAGAAGTTCACTGACATAGATCTGACCAGGATTATCTGAAGCATGTATGTAGTATGGGGACATCACATCCACACTACTATATTGATTTGCAACAAATTGGTCCTTCATACCATCATTCTTCATGCTTGGATCAACCATGATGATGACAAATGTGCAACTGTACACAAATGAAATTGTGTTTTATATTTTTGAATATTAGAATCTTTACTCTGATACCATGAAGAAATTGTGCAAAAAACACACACCTTTTATTCACTAGAGGCAAATTAATATATATACTGAAATACAAACCAAATCAGGAAAGAATATTTACAGATCAGTTTCCTAATTACACGACTTACTATAAACAAACTTTTTAAAAACAATCCCTATGATTAAGGGTTGACAGATGGAATCCAACAAAATCTTTTTGTAATTCAATCCATTATAATCGGATTTAAATTCAGTCTAACCGGTTTGACGCATATAATTTTAGTGTTGTCATTATTTATGCAGCTATGTGGGATTGAGGAATTAACCTGCTTCACACATTGGGATCGCTCAAAGACCTCAAATTCCCATCTCTATAATATGTACATTGTACCAAAAAATCATTGCATTAAATTGCTGAGCCTTCAAAATAGAGGTCCCACACCCAGCAACAACATTCACTTAGCAAATCTCAGAGAGGAAAATGATAGAGATCACGAGATCACTCTTCCTGCTACGCTCCCACTGCTCACCATGTGATCAAATTTACATTATCATACTAATTATATATATGCAACTTAATTATCAACATTAATTAAACGTATTGTTTAATTAAGAAAGATAAATAAATAGAAAAAAATTATTTTTTTTTATGACTTTTATTTTAGTAACCTGCCCAATAGAGAAAAAAAAAAATAAATTTATTATTTATAAGAGATATTTTGAATCTTGCTGATAATCTCCTTGTTTAACATTCATAAATCATAATAGCTTATTAATTAAAAAGAAAAAACCCATAAATAGAAGCATCCACGCTACTACCACGGTTGTCATTTAATGCAATAATTTAAAGCTGAAGTTTCAATCCTTCACAGGCATGAGCTTGGAGATCCCCGACTAGAAGTTACCTTCCTCTTTCTTTTCTTCCTTCCCTTTATAATCATCCTCTTCACTCTTCACTTTCCATTTCACTTTCTTTCCCTTTCAAACACTCCTAACTACGAAGATGGGCTGCTCATCAGATATTGATTCACTTTCCTCAAATCCAAATTTCAAACAGAGAAAGCTCAAAGATTTTCTCACAGATGATTCCAATTCTCACTCTTCAAATGCCTTCGAATCTTTCCCAACAAACCCATACCATTCCACAATCGGAAACCTCATCCAAAATGATCTCAATGCAGCAAGAAAACTAAATCGATCAAGATCAGCTTTTCAGGCCATCATTAACGCAGTCAAGAACATCCATTTCACCTCCATTAAGTCTCCTTCAATCCTACCCAGGAGCATTTCGCGTAAGCTATCCAAGAAAATCAAATGCATAGACATTACTGAAAACAAAGAAACCAAACGTACTGTCACAATCAAAGACATCATAAGGTGGAATTCCTTTCAAAATGTAGCCCAACAGACATCTCCACCGTTGGATTACGTATCCTCGCCGCATCACTGCACAACCACCACCACCACCACCACTCCATGTAGCAGTAACGGGTCGAGCTGGTGCGAAAGTGATTTTACAGCGGAAGATTTACCGTGCTGGGATGGTGACAACGAGGAGGGAATAGGTAACAAATATTTACCGCGTGTCGGCGAGAATGCAGTGGAGGCGGCGACAATAGCGGCTTATGCAGCAGTGCGACCCAAGGTAAAGCAATTATTTAGTGCATCGCATCTTTATAAAAATATTTTGTGTCTGCTGGTGAGGGGTCCGTAGATGTTTTTAATGGGCGGTGGTGATTTGTCGTTTAGCGGGATGTGGTTGACCAGAGGTTGTCCCTGAAGTGTACCCTGGTTTCACTTCTCACATGTAAGTTAGCGCTGTTTTGTCTTTTTCTTCGGTTCGCAGCATTACCCACACGTAGTTGTTTAATTTATGTATTATATCTATAATATGATACAAGGGAAGTTGCTTCGTGACTATGATAATTAATTATTGAAATTGTGTGTATATATATGCGGCAATTAAATTAATTGGACAATTAAATTTCATATATATATTAAATTGATTAATTATAAACATGAACTAATTTTAGACGAATGAACATGAACAGGTGGAGCAGAAACAAGACAGCAGCCCAGTTTCAGTAATCGAAATTAAATTGAACCTAGAAAAATGGATGGGTTCCAATGGAAAACAAGAAACATGCAGCAGCTACGAAGAAGAGCTAGAAAGTATGGACGAAGTAGAAGAAAAAGCATGGCAACTCTATAATGATGTTAAAGAGAGAAGTTCAGTTTGTGAGAAGAGAGTGGTGTTGGATTTCTTCAGAGATGAAATTAAGCAAAAGTGGATATAATGAGGCATTTGATGATGAGATATTAAGCAGAGTAAAAGCATGGATAGATGGAGAAGATAGAAGGGATATTGACGAGGTTTGTGTTAAGGAGATGGATAAGGATGGAAAGTGGAGCAAGTTCGATGTAGAGGAACAGGAACTGGCTATGGAAATTGAGAATGGGATGGTAAGTATGTTGGTTGATGACCTGTTACATCATCTCTTCTATTCTTCAGAAACTTATAACATAACAGAATTTTAAAAGAAGGCATAACTCATGCCTTGCCATTTCCTATACCATCCATATTCTTATATGGCCTTTTGGAGCTTTAGCTTATGCTCATATGTTGTACAAAAATAAATAAAAGAGACCAGTAGATGTTAATTGCTAGCATACTCGTATATCCATTCTATCAAGATGAGAGCAAATTGAATATTTAAAAAAAAAAAAAGAAAATCTCATTGGCTGCCATCCCCAAATCTAACAGCACTTAAGTTATTATAGTATTGACAATTTGTGAAGACATGAGAATTGAAATCTTGCTTTGTCTTTCGCCTGAGAAAAAGAAAATGAATGTGGTAGTTGGAAACTTGGAATTGAGGCAGTAATTGAATAAAATCTTTCGCAATTCAAGAATGTACAGATTCAGACCTCATATTTGCAATGCCAAGTGTCAAGAGCGGAGGCCAGTCATCTGGGCCTGCCTAAGTCCAGCCCACCTCACCTTTCTTACTTTGGCATCCCATCTTTATAATACTAGTATGTTTTAAAAAAGGAGCTCTGAGATTTTCAATGCAACTTTTTGGCTTTTTGTTGCTAAGCAAAGCAATTCAATTCCAATTAGTATGCAGCTTTTCAAAGAATATTTTCATGTTCACTAAACTTTCCCCTTAATTTTTCTTTATTTTTGTTTTCTATTTATTTATTGGTTACTTCAATCCATAAATTTGACTTGAGACTTCGGCCTTTATTAGCACACTCTCTTTATAGCTCCAATTCAATGAAGATTTGACTCTTCCTTATTTAATCACTACCCGAGACCACCTCTATGCTGTCAAACAATACCTATTTAATTCTAATCCTATTCGCAATAAAGTCTAAACTTTGTAATTCTATATTTTATTCATCAAATTTTGACTTTTTTAATCACATTAATTTATATTTGTGCCAAAGAGATTTTTTTTTTCAAATATTTAAAAATATTTTATTATTTAAATTTGGAATTAAAATTTTTTTTATTAAGTAAAAGAAAAAATTCATATCCTTACATCTTACCTCTGCTTAAAAAGGAAAAAAAAAATAGTTGATAAAAATTTGACTTCTCTTGTTTTTAGTACACTATTTTTTTTTGTTGAATTTTTTTTAATATAATCCTAGAAGTTAGTCAAGAGGTCTCTTCATTTAAAAAAAAATTAGTTTAATTAGGGGTGTGCATGATCAAACCGAAATCGAATGTATTTTGATTTATTTAGTTCGATTTTTTCGATTCATTCGATTTTAAATCGGAATTAAATTTTGATTAATTCGATTCGATTTTTAAAATTTAAAATTAAAAATTTGAAGAAACCGAATTGACCGATGCAAGCAAAACACACCGTTTTGCTCTTTTATATATATATATATATATATATATATATATATATATATATATATATATATATATATAAAAGAGACTTAAAAAATCTGTCGTCTCTATCTAGATAATATAAAAACTGGATCATTAGTTTTTTTCTTTTTTTCATTATAATTTATAGGAATTTATCATGGAGTAGGATTGAACACCAGGAAACTATGTACTTGTCTCACATTGAATAGAAACCACGCGAGTTTCTCCATTATAAAGTCCTACGAAGAAATGGCAAGAACAGAGCGAGAGTGAACAACGTATCCAAACTGGTTCCCATTTCCAAAGTAGTTATGACTAGTTGAAATGTGAATAATAAAGTTTAAATCTTTCCCCTCTTCTTGAATAAATCAACTCTTCAATTTTCATCAAATTTTGAATCAGAGGTAAGGGTACGTAGAAATGAAAAACGAAGAGCAAGCACGGTCTCTGTTTGGGATTTCTCTCAGTGACAGACCCAGATGGCAGCAGTTCCTCATTTGTTCTTCTGGATTCTTCTTTGGTTACCTTGTTAATGGAATCTGCGAGGTACATAATCTGCTTTTCATAATGGCATTCTGTTTGGTTTGGGGGAAAATTGTTAGAAAGAAATGGCTGTGCTTGGAAGTGGGTGCCTACTTGCTCTGTTTTACTCTGTTATTTTCATCACTTGTCTTCTGCTTGGGTCGTTGAAAGATTAAGGGAAACAAAAGGGCGAGGGAATGGATTTGCATGTTCATTTTTATCAATTTCTAAGTAATTATTGATTATATTGTGTAAATTTCAGGAATATGTATACAACAGGCTCCAATTTAGGTGAGTTTTCATATGTCAAAATGCTTGGTATGTAATTCATTAAAAAAATTGTTAATTTTAATGTCTTTTAAAGGGTGTTCTAATATTTCAGCTACGGGTGGTACTTCACATTTGTTCAAATATTTGTGTACATTTTCCTGATTTACCTACAAGGATTCACACCAAAGCAAATGGTGAACCCATGGAAGACATACATCAAGCTCTCTGCTGTTCTTATGGGTTCCCATGGACTGACAAAAGGCTCTTTAGCTTTTCTGAACTATCCTGCTCAGATCATGTTCAAATCCACAAAGGTTTAGAACAAAAAGATATACGTTTTTTCTTTGACTTTTATGAATTGGGTAATCACATTAATAATTGCTGTGCAGGTTCTGCCCGTAATGGTGATGGGTGCATTCATACCAGGACTCAGAAGAAAATACCCACTTCATGAATATGTATCAGCTCTACTATTAGTTGTTGGATTAATCCTTTTTACTTTAGCAGATGCAAAAAGCTCCCCTAATTTTAACATCATTGGGGTTGTCATGATCTGTGGAGCTCTAATCATGGATTCTTTTCTTGGTAATTTACAAGAAGCTATCTTTACCCTGAATCCTGAAACTTCACAGGTAATTCTAAGGTCTTTTCAGTGTTGGGATTCATGTGTCGTTTTCTGATAATTCTGTTTTTACAGATGGAGATGCTGTTTTGTTCGAGTGTAGTAGGTTTGCCTTTCTTGATTCCTCCTATGCTTTTTACTAGAGAATTATTCAGAGCCTGGAATTCTTGTTCTCAGGTAAATTTGTTCTGAAAAATTAACTTTTTTTTTTTAATAAACAGTTTGTTCACAAATATCTTACTTAAAAAATGCAGCATCCATATGTTTATGGAGTGTTGGTGTTTGAGGCCATGGCAACCTACGTAGGGCAAGTATCTGTGCTTTCGCTTATTGCTATATTTGGTGCCGCAACCACCGCCATGGTACGCTCCTTTCGCGAAAGCCTTTAATTACCTATAATTACATGCCTTTTCTTTTTAATGCTCATTGATTAATTAATGGCAAGTTTAAGCTTTGTTTTGGCAACGTTGAAAATGAGGCTTTAATTGCACATGAATGAAACCATTGCTTAATGTCGTAGGTGACAACAGCGAGGAAGGCGGTGACATTACTGCTATCTTACATAATATTCACGAAGCCTTTGACAGAACAGCACGGGACTGGACTTCTATTGATGGCCATGGGGCTCACATTGAAGCTTTTGCCTGCTTTTCATGTCCCCCCTAAACCCAAAATTCTGAATAAACCTTCTTCTGCTCATGTGCAACAAGAAGACGCCACTCTTATTCAGTATCAAGAAGAGAAGGCCCCTTTAGTCTAAAGTTTTATCTTGTAATTTTAATTCCCTTTCTCCCCACAGATTTAAGTGAATAGGAAAATTGTTGAATAACATGTTATTTATTTGACGGATTTTTCTATTTGGATTGAAACAGTTAAAAATTGTTACATATATATAAAACTATTTATACATATTGGTTTCTAATTAATTGGTTCGCCGTGTACCTGATTTATACTAGACATTCGATCTCATTCGAAAGGGTAACTTGCATTGAAGTATAACCAACTGATAATTAAGAAATTAAATTATTCGTATCTTCAGAATAAGAGTCGAGATTAATGAGATGCTACACTCATCCTTCAACGACGACGTAGAGAGAAATCCACGTGTTGGAGCAACAGATTGATTTTGACTGAGAAAGTGTTCCGCTGAACCACGTACCAAAGTGCTGCCATGCACGGTGGCACGTAAGCTCACAACATGGTTTTTACTTTTTTTAAATAAGATCGTAGAGAGTTAAAAAAGGTTGGATTATTACCAGCAGTGAAGCATAGCAATGGCTCATGAGATTACCGAAGACGAAAATACAACAATAAGTTTGCTAAAAGAAGTAGAAGAAGAAAGACCAAGACAGCCATGGAATGGAGGAGAATACGTCAAGAGTGTGGTGTACGCAGGCTTAGATGCCATTGTCACTTGCTTCTCCCTCATTTCTTCCATTTCTGCAACCCAACGCTCCTCTGATACTAACTATTGTGCTTTAAATTCTTCTACTTAATAACCATTTACTCAGCTTTCTTTCATGTTAGCTTCCCTTCATACTTAAAATTCATAAACGTTCGAACTCCATTGACGCTTCGTGAATAAAAATAGTGGATGTATTGGTGCTTGGATTTGCAAACTTGGTGGCAGATGGGATATCAATGGGGTTTGGAGATTTCGTTTCAAGCAACACTGAGAAGGATATGGCCGCAACAGAACGGGTGCTCACTGAATTTCACGTTGCTAATCACAGCATACTCCAGAAACAAGACTTAGCACGGAAATATCAATCACTTGGGATGGACATCAACGACGCCTATACAGTATATATATATATATATATATACTAATTTCTCTCTGTACTGAATTAAATTTCTGTGCTTTGACTTAACCGTGAATACTTACATTGGTGAAGGTGGTGGAGATTTTTGCCAAGTACAGAGACATCCTTATAGATGAGAAAATGGCAGCACAGAAAGACTTGATACCGCCTGATGAAGCAGAGAAGCCATGGAAGAATGGTCTTGTCACCTTCACAGCTTTCCGGGTTTTTGGCAGTTTACCTCTCCTTCATATGTGGTCCTTGTTCCGCGTGCTATCAGTGACCAGGTCAAGTTCTTAGGTGCTTGCATATTGGCTGCCGCAGCTTTAACTTTACTTGGTTTAACAAAGGCCAAGATTGCTGGTCAAAGCTATGTTTCCTCTGTGGCTGTCACCCTTGGCAATGGGGCTATTGCTGCTGCTGCTGCTTATGCTCTCGGTTGGACTCCTAGGAATGTTGCTCATTTAGAAGACACTGAAAATGCTAGCTTTTAGTATTCAAAAAATGTTATTAACAAATTTGGAGTTTACAAACTGCAGTTGTTGCTCTAATCCATGAAAGGCAAGAGCTGTAGATTATGCTTGCGGTTTGTAGTTATAAATTATAATGGTTTAATCAATTTCCTTCACTCAAAGCTAATTCCAAGGCATGCTCTGCTTCCTTGAGAAATAATCTGGTCAGTTCCTTTTGCCCTCTTCTATATACAATGCTTGCCCTCTTGTTTCTACTCCACGACTTTGGTTGGGTTGGACCACTTGCATTGGAGTCACTGCCACAAGCAAGAAACGCAAAATGCAAGATATAGTGCAATCTGTATTAAAAACAAGGATTTGATAGTGTTCATTATAAGTTGGCGCAGGACTTCTAATGATATTCAAGCATCATGCATCAGAAATATAAAGAGTGCCTGAAAATGTTCAGCACAAGCAAGATCTTAAGGCAAGTATGTCACCTTAAATTATTCTGACACTTGCCTTGATGTTCTGGGCTTTCATCAAATTGTGCCTTTTTTAGTAGTTCAGAATCAGTCTCTTCTGCGCCAGAACTCTCTTCAAGATCCACCATCCTTGCATGCAGAAAATTAAAGTAAACACATCTAAGAAGGAAAAGATGTCTTAAGCTCGCATGTATCATATTCCTGGTATATTTGTTAGATAGATTTCACTTTGATTACTTCGTTTGAAGAAGATCAACAAGTAACTGCAACGCTCCAGAATCCCCACAGGCCTCCCATACGGCTGCTCTAACTTCTGAATCGGTTGGTTGCCTCTCCCCTTCAGATCCTAGCAGCTTTAAAACGAAATAAAATTTCATTTGGGATTTCTAAACAAACCCTTAAGTACTGAACGCATTTGATTAAAGAAAAGGTGCGGAGAAAGATACCTCTTCAAGCAATGAGGAAACCTTATATATTTCATCTTCCCCCATGGCTATGGTCCTCAATGTAGCTAAAAAATCCTCAGGAAAAACCAGCTTATTAATGTAAGAGGGGGTTTTGCGCTTACCGCTCCAACTAAAGTTGCAGACTTTGTCTACGTTGCACTTAAAATTGTTGTCGTTTTTTGAGGTCCCTACTGCAAAAAACCCATGATCTAGCAAACTTTTTGGTAAAAGACACCGCAATTCAGGTTTCTGTAAACAGAAGGGGTGGGAAAGGCAAGATAAAATTTATAAATTTAATGTAATACGTGATCAAACTTTTCAGTTTCTATTAGACATTAACTTGAGATGAAGCATTTCTAAAGATTAAAAAAAAGGTTAACCTGTGCTTCAAGAAGTTGCAGTTTGGAGTCAGATAAAGGAGCATTCTGAGTTGCCTCTACAGGATAATGGATCTTCATACAAGACATAAGCGAGTGTCAAACCCTTCATCGGTTAATGCAATTCACTGGCCCACGGCTTGCAGTGTAACTATAAAATATTCATATCATTACCATAAGATAATCGTCTGTGTTGTTGTCAATGACAAAACCGTACAGATACAGTAGCTCCTGCATCAAAATAAAAGATCAGTGCAGTAAGATTGGAGGATATCCAAAGCTTTACAGCTGCCAAGGCAATATTAATGCGAGAAATATGAGCAATAAACAGCCGAAAATAGCTACGGGATCAGTAGCAAGGCATCTATCTTAATGCCAAAAGAAAGTACCTCATTGCCTTTGTTACCATAACTAATGGAAATCTCTCTCTCAATTTGGAAGGGAGTTTGTTCAGCTTTCCATTTGGGAGACGCAAAATGTCACGAAGAAAACGTGTTATCAGTATATACAGGAACTGAAGTAAATGAAGTTTTTGTTAAGTCTAGCACAGACTCATGTTTTTGGGAAATTAACGTGATTTGGAGACATACAAATAGAAAAACCTACAACAAAACAACAGAAAGAATGGTACCGGAAAGAAGGAACATGGAGAGAGGAACAGAAAGAATGGTACCAGAAAGAAGGAACATGGAGAGAGGAACTCCAGTTACCGAGCCAGTTCCATCAACCTCCCATGTTGCTACTGCCCTCAAATCTACAGACCCATATTAGCAATAACTTAAAATACTTAAGTGTCAAACCTTACAATCAACTGTATTGTTTCTCAACTACTAAAAGCAGTAAACAAAATAATATTTAACTTTTTGTTGGGTCAGAACTTTATAACAAAAATACTTGCCGTTGGAACTATCAACAGTACCAAAATTACAAGTACCTCAGGTATACGTGAAATAGTTAAGATGGTCAATGGATTAATCATTACGCAAATTTATTAAACAGGCATACCATGGTTGCAAAAATCAATGCCAGGAACTAGACCCTCTACCCAAATAGTCTCCCTTTCAACTGATGTAGAAATCTCACCACTGACTTGAGCGTCAACTTCATGCACCTTTGGTCCTGATATAAGACCCTTTAAAAGCAAGAATAATATCTGAGAATCATGGCTAGAGAAGGAAATAAAAGAATCTAATCCCACCTCCGTCATCCTTTTTGTTGATCGATTCTCCGCCACAATCATCATTATAGGATAGCTGAGATTTGTCGTTAATTGTACATTGACTTCCTTCAACATCTTGAACTCGTGGAAACACATAAGAACGTGGAAAGGGAATGTTCAGTGCACGACTCCAAAATATAGAATTTGCCCTAGCATGATGGAAAAGTGCAAAAATGACCCAAAAAAGAACAAGCCACATGCGGCATCAATGCACTTGAACTAAGGGAACAACCAATACCAAGCAAAAAGGATTAGCATAAGAGATACATACCAAAGGAAGGCCTCAAAACACACCTCACTGAAAAGGAAGAGAGAACAAAAATCTCAGATTTCCATTCTTCTTTAAGTCATCTCATTCTATATGTGATTCATAACATATGTAATACCATCAATCGATAGCGAAATACAAACAAAGTGACCTCAAGAAAAACCTTCATTTTCTCCTATGTGTCAGTGTGCATCTTTATCATAATCCATTCATTCTCAATAAGCACCAGGAATAGAAAGCCATAGAGGTTTTGGAGAGAGAGCAGAATCAACTTGTTAATCACCTTTCTAAATCCCCATCTAGGATTAGAAGTTTCTTCAACAAATCCTTTACTTTTTCGTCATATAGAGACAGCAGTTTTTTCTTCTGTAACATAAATCTGTCTTTGGTCACATATGCTGTGCAATTAAGTTTAAGAACTCCAATCAATCAGCCATAATCTGTAACAGCAACATCAATCACACTGAAGCATAATCTGACGCTACATATAGATTTGATTGTCTAACAGTAAAAGTGCCACAAGAAATCCAACATATATCTTCCACCAGCATGATATTTTTATTTTAGATTTGTAGGAGACCAACTTGCCTCCATAACATATGATTATAAGATTATCCCAAATATGGCAATTTAAAACTAAATTCAGAGAAATTAATAAAAGCCACGTGATTGTAAAGCATATCTGAAGATATGCAACCTGATTTGCAACACTAAATTAGATGCAGCTATTTTAATCTTGAAAAAAAAAACAAGATTTCAACTATTACCGATGGCAGAGACAATAATATTGGGACTGCTAGTTGATGAAATTATGAGATAGTGCCATCAGCTATGACGGTAGCACCTATTCTCTTTAGAAGTCAATTCGTAAACGACATATATTAAGCAAAATTCGACCAGGCAGTTTTGGATGATGCAAAGGCACAAGGACGCAGAACAATTATGATTAACCTGCAATTCAGTTGCTCGATGCAAAGTTGTTCCTTTCAGCTCTGATAGCTCTTCATTAGTAAACCAAAGCGGATTTCCAAAAGCGGAAGGAAGCATGTCAAGGTACCTAATATTGTTTCACCCACAAATAAATCTCAACCACTAACAAATACACACAATTACTACCAAAAACAGAATAAGCTTAGGATCGCAATTAGATACTTACGGTTTCCAAGAAGAATTCTTTCGAAGTCGCTCCAATGTCAGAAATAAAACCATCAAGAACCTGTCATCCACTTCTCCCTCTTCAAACATAGCTCTACATTCAGGTCCAATAAGAGGATCTTGCAATACTCTCATTGGAGTTATTGCCAAATCCAGAGGAACAACAAGCAGAATCCCTGAAATTTTACAACTTTAATTTTGTTCACAATACAATAAAAGAAGAAGAAACAATCGACTATACAAGTAGGGAAATTGACGAAAAGGGATGAATTGAACTTGAATTACCATTAGATGCATCATTAGAAGAAAAAATACCAAAACCTTTACTTGGACCGCAGTACTTGATGTTGCAACCTCGTAACTCAACCCTATTCGCCTGAATTCAGAAACCCATATGTTAGAAGAATGCACATAGAATAAAATTTAAAAAAGAGTAAGAAAATATTATAGAAAGGGTACTGGACCTGAAGCCACTGGAGGAATCCGTCGAGCTTAGCTTCCTCTGTATTCGCCATTTTAGGTAGTTCGTAGCAGAAATGATTGAATAGAGACTAGAGCTGTGGAAGCCACTGTTTTTGAAAGAATAGCTGCTTAATGCTAAACCCTGTTGCCGGGTTTAATCAAACCGGAATAAGCTAGCGAGTTACTGTTGTTGTTGGGCTAAAAAAAAAACGTAGCTGTTCAAAGTTGGGCTCATCGGGCTTTCTGAATTTCTCTCTTTTATTAACTTAGGAGTGTCATTATTAACTTTAACTACAATTGTAATTCTCGGAAAGTTAATGCAATATTGTTTTCCGTATCACTGCAGAACACGACAGTGTCAAATTGTAATTGGATCTGTGTCTAATTGGGAAACCAAGCCGGGGAGTCCTATAAATAAAAAAGCTTTCGACACCCCCTAAGCCATTGCTTCAAAGTTCAGACGCAAAACAGAAATTTCTGTCGATCAATTCTTTGAAGATTTTCAGATTCTTCATTGGCTTTCTCTGAATTTTATTACACATTCAGGTTTGCTTCTTAATCGCGCGTTACTGCCTCTTTTCCCCAATTTAGCTTCTTTTATCATCATACAACATTAATGGATCGCCGACAAGCTTTGATCGTCAAGGAATCGGAGATGGTGATGATGATGATCAAATCTTCGTTGTTTCCTTTTCCGTTGTGGACTTCTAGGGTTTTCTTTTTAGATTTATTTTTATTTTCATTAACTTTTGCCGAAGCATCTGCTATCGGATAGACGGATGTGTACATATTTTTTTAGGTTTTCAATCGCAGGATTTCTCTTTAGTGTTTTTATTAGGGTTAACTGCGGAGTATTTTTGGACTGGTTATCTGGAAATCAGCGATTAAGGGTTATATTTTGGGATTTTTTGGTAATATGTGGTGTCACTTCTTTCGAGGGTTTTAGTTCTCGCCGGGTTCATGGAATGGGCAGAAATTGCGGATAGAGATTGATATAGCGCCTCTATGTGGTTCTCTTTGTTCATTCTGCTATTCGTGTTTTTTGTCTTTCTAGTATGGAAACCAAGGTGGCGAGAATTCCTAGACGACTTGGAGGAGGACCTGTGAATAGCAACGTCGTTTGTCAGTTCTGGCTGGCAGGGAAGTGCAATAGAGATCCTTGTAGGTTCATGCACAGAGAATCACCGCCTCGTAATGTTTACCGTAGAACCGATCATGGCCCCAAGCGTTCATTGGCTTCGTCCGAGCCATCTGAATATATAAGGCCTCAGAAAAGCTCCAATCTTGTCGCTGAGGAGCTACACAGGAAGCGCATTAGTCCAAAGAAATCCTTGGCATCAACTTCTGAACGTGACGAGTCTGAATATAGATGCGCACGTGAGAACTCCGGATATGGCACCAATGCTGTGAATATGAATATAAGAGTGTCTAAGAATTCTCCATCTATGATTGCCGCAACTGATGCTTCTGAAGATAAAACTATTGAGAAGCCTTCAGAAAAGGCTTGTCAGCATTGGATGTCAGGCAATTGCGTTAAAGGTGATGGGTGCCAGTTCTTGCATTCGTGGTTTTGCGGGGATTGGTTCTCAATGCTGACACAGCTCAAGGGGCATACCCAGGTAACCATAATGGTGTTCCCTATAGTAGTAATATGTTTGTAATGCAGTCTGTGCTAGCTGTTTTCCTTTTTTAGAATGTGCTCAGAACCTTCATGTTTAAAACTGTGTAAACTCTGTTGTTGGAACAGAGTGGCGTGGTTGAAGTGAATTATTATTAAACTCATTGCATATCCTATTCCTAAGAAATTTGTTCTACTCTGATTTCTGGCTGATAGATGGCTGCATGGCAGTATGATTGGCTTAATTTCACGGATGAGTTCTTTTTATGTCAGGCTGTCTGTGGGATTGCACTCCCTTCCGGATCAGACAAGCTTTACTCAGGCAGCAATGATGGGACAGTATACGTTTGGGATTGCCACACTGGTCAATCTAACAGGGTGATAAATCTTGGTGCCAAAATTGGGTCTTTGATCAATGAAGGTCCATGGCTATTTGTTGCTTTGCCAAATGTTATCAAGGTAAATTTATAGACGACTACAAATACTTCATGTAAGCTGTGTTGGTTCTGCTTCTGAGCAGAGGATTTTGTCTGTGATATTATAGGCCTGGAATATTGAGACAGCAGCAGAATTTAGTCTTGGCGATGGGCACACATCATTTGGGCAAGTTTATGCGATGGTTGTTGCTCAAGACATGCTTTTTGTTGGGGCACAGGTAATTAATGTTGATTGCAATCCACAAATTCTTAAGCTTTTCAGCTTTTTACCTATTTAAGTAGGACTTAGGATGTTTTATAAATGTAGGGAAAGATTACTAATGGTTCATTGGAAGTTTTGCTCATTTCCACTTTATTAGCTGTTGCTTACTGTGTACATTGCGTGTTATCTGAAATTTTCAAACTGGGTTTTGCAGGATGGTTCCATTTTGGCTTGGAAAGGTAGCACTGAGAACCCAAATCCTTTTCAGCTGGCCACATCTCTGAAAGGTCATACTGCTGCAGTAACATGTTTAACTGTGGGAGTTAAGAGGTTATACTCTGGTTCCATGGACAATACAATAAGGGTAAGGCCTGACTGGTGTTTGTTTTTGTTTTTAATTTTTAATTTTTAATTTTTTTCTTGTTTGATAATTGATATAGCTTTGGTAGCTGGTGATTTTGGACATCTGATGCCACATCCGCTTCTCTTCTAATGCTTATTATTTTGGGTATATGTGGGATGGCCTTCATCCGTGGGTCAATAGCCCTAATTCCTTTGATCTTAGATTTAGCAAATAATTGTAATTATTTGAACTTTTGAGATATTCTTGCTACCATCTGTAATTTGATTTATGTGATTTTTATGATTTCCTTTATTTTTGCTTGAGTTTGCAAATTTATGATTTTTCTTTTTCTTTTTTCCCCATGAAACAGCAATTATTGAATCTCGGTTGCCCTCTTCTCCTTTTTTTTTTTTCCAGGTGTGGGACCTCAGTACTTTAGAGTGTGTTCATACGCTTATTGAGCATAGTGATGCTGTGATGTCTCTTATTTGCTGGGAAGAGTATCTGTTATCTTGTTCATTGGATCAGACAGTTAGAGTGTGGGCTGCTACTGCAGACTACAGCTTGAATGTGATTTATACTCATGATGTAGCACATGTAAGTTTCTTATCTACAATTGTATGTTGCATACTCATGATCAAATGCATGTTACAGTAACACATTTATATTTTCCCATGGGAATGGTAATTGGTTTCTATAATTGCTCGGTACATTGTAAGATTTAATTGTGTAAGAAGCTATTTGAAAAGGGCATGTGCTTTATAACTCTTAATTATTGAGGTTTAAGACTTCAAGTCAAAAATTTCTTGTTTTGTTTGGCTGTGGCTTAGAAACTCTGAAAAGGAACCATGGCAATAGATCCAGCTATCATCCTTTTTTTTTGGCCAGATCATATAGTAATATTTCCACAGGATTGTTTCTTTTCTTTTTTATTATAGGTGTATTTTGTTGAATCAAATTTAATACTGAACTCATTTACTGTTACAGGGTGCTGTTGCTGTTGGCGGGATACATGATCCAGAAAACAAGCCAATTTTGTTATGTGCTTGCAATGACAATTCTGTTTACCTGTATGACCTGCCATCGTAAGTGCACTACATTACTAATGTACTTGTGGCCAACAAATCTGTGATTGTGGGCACCTTCTTATAACAGTTATACTTTTCTTGTTTAGATTTCAAGAGAGGGGCAGGATTTTTTCAAAACAAGAAGTCAGAACAATCGTGACAGGACCAGGTGGCCTTTTTTTTACCGGTGATGGATCAGGGATGCTAAGCGTGTGGAAATTGGCTGAAGCATGCGGGGCCGTTCCACAAGTAGCGACATAATATCATTTACCGCCCATTCCTGTAAAATTTGTGTTCTGGGTTGGTGCATTACAATTTTACGATGTTCCTCTGGACGAGGACAATTGTATTTATGATCCTGCCTTGTTCAATAGAAATAATTTCCTTTTCACTGTTGTGCTTGCATATTGGTTTCAATGCAATGATGAATTTCACAAGTTTTGGTTTATTTGTGAGTATGTCCAATAATATTTGCTGTGGACTATACCTGTCGTTTATGGTGGCTGCGGATAACAGTCAAGCCTACGACTAATTGAGCAGTAACCATTGAGGTGGCTATGAAATGTAGCAGACTTGCAGCTTATTTTAATAATAATAGTAAAGTTGTAAAAGATGGCAGACTAGCAGCCCAGTTTAATAATCACAAAGTAATAAAAAGCTGTAACTAAAAATGGCTTGGAGGAGTAAAGAATGCGTGGAAGATGTATGAAAAACTGGTGGTTTGAGAAAGATGAGAAAAACAGGAATCTTGGAAGGGTTCTAAAAATGACTAGTCGCATTTAGTATTTTAATTACGGGGTAATAGGTTTCACATTATTAAACACAAATATAACCGTCTCTATTAGTAGTTGAAAAGGCTGCTTTGCATTTCCACTAAATATTCTCTTCATCTATACTCCAAGTAATATAAATCTTTTAAAAATATATAATTACACAAGCCATAATAACACGCAGATACTACTTATCTAATCTAATCTATTGCACTAATTCAACAAAAAAAAACTAAGATTGGGAAAGTAATTACTATTATTATTTGTTTATTGATTTATAATAGACATTAGACGAGTAGTACGTGTACTCCATTTAGCATCGGTTTTTGGGGCGGTTAGAAAGATGATGGCTCACGTAACAGTATGGTGGTAATGGAAATAAACAAAATTATGATAACCGCCAAAACTGACCTTCGCGCCTCACTCTTCCCTTCTTCCCATCATAAATTCATTCTCTCATCATCTCTCATGGCTTTAAAACTATCTAATAATAAGAAGCCAGCAGAGAATAGGTTCATGTCCATGGCAGATGCGGCTTCTTGGTATTGTGCTCTTGTACTTGTGATTCTTATTTTCCAAATCTCTGTAAGAGAAACATACGATGATGGTACGATGATCAGAGGCAATCCGATGTTAGAGAGAGGATGCGATGAGATTTATGTTGTTCAAGAAGGAGAAACTGTTCACAGCATCAGTGATAAGTGTGGGGATCCTTTTATTGTGGATCACAATCCTCATATTCACGATCCTGATGATGTTTTTCCTGGTCTTGTTATTAAGATTAGTCCTACAAATTGAACTTGTTTATTAGATTTTGTTTTACAAATTAATTCTTAGTTTTTATGTGATCTTACTTCAATTTATTTCCCCAAACCAAACCTATATATTGGGTATTAATTGCGGGTGAAAATTCAAAATCTAGAATTTACTTTTGATCGTCTAGTATTAATCGCAGGTGATAGCAATACTATCACGAATCCCACATCGGCTGGCGAAGAGGTTAAAATAATCCTTATAAGACCATGTAATCCCTTACCCTGTACACGCGTTCTCCCAATAGGAAACCAAAACCTTGAGTATTAGAGGGTAATGCCCAAAAACGGCCCAAAGAGGACAATATGTTAGCGGGTGCTCACCCTGAGCTGTGAAAGCACTTAGCGGTCGAGTGGGCAGGCTCCATGACCCCTAACACGCGTTTTGGGTCAAAGGCCTAGAAACAAATCCGTGAGAGATCCGGCCCAAAGCGGACAATATGTACAGTGTCACTCTGAGCTGTGAAATCACTCAGCGGTCGAGTGGGCAGGCCCCATGACCCCTAACACGCGTTTTGGGTCAAAGGCCTAAAAACAAATCCGTGAGAGCTCCGGCCCAAAGCGGACAATATGTACAGTGTCCGGCGTACCTCCTGATAAAGTCAGAAATGACTTTATTAATATTTATTTTTAAAATGAATTAAAAATAAATTTGTAGTATTTTTATAATTTGAAAGACATTTAAAAAATAAATAAATTTGTACATTTTTAATAACTTAAAATCAAATTTGAATGTGATATATCCCTCTTCAAAAAGGTTTTTTTTTAAAAAAAAAAAAAAAAGAGAGAATCACGAGAAAATATATATATGTAGTGGATTTTGATAATGGTGGATATATTGTGACAATCCTCAAAGTTGGATCTAACCTATCGTCTACCACCTTGGTGTTTTTACTTTTTCAAGTAGGGGCCAATACTTTCTGTCAATCTTCCCCCATAATGCACCAATTCAAAATGTTGCTGTTGCCGTTGCCGCATGCCCAAAGTGGACTCATTCAATCAATTAGCTAGTGGCTAATTTCATTGTGATTTTTCCCTAATTAAACCCTACTTGTAGATAGATGGGTGCACGTTCTTTGTTTCAAAATTCAAAAACCCTATGATTTTGCTAATAATGAATATTACACTCCATGCTTCAACTTCAACTTGTACATTATTTCATACTATTAATGACTTAATTCATATAATACATAATATAGCACAATTCAACCCCACCAAATAGCTTTATCGCATACCCAAGTTACCTTTTATCATTTATCTTTTTATATACTAATTTGAACATTATACTTCTTTTGATTTTCAAGTGACAAAAAGTGCTGGACAGTGATTATTTAAAAATTAAATCAAAATTTAAATTTAATGATGGAACCAGAACCAAGAATTCTAGGGAGCGATGGGACATGTATAGAGACATGATGCATGGTGTTATAGAATTGGCAACAAGCCTTGAACATATACATCGAAGTTGACATTAAATTGTGCTCATATTTACTTTATATATATATATATATATATGGTCCGTCAGATCTGGAGTGTCTTTTTCCATTTGTTTGATATCCAATTAATTACCATGATGTGGTTTAATTTATGAGCAACATCACTGAATTACATACCATTTAACTATTAATTAAATTTTGTGTGTCTCTATCAAACAAATAATTAAATTTTTCCATCACAATCACAATCACAATCTTAATTATATCTAAAATAATAATATACGGATCCTACCAAATTAGTTACACGTTTTCAGTAGTTTATTTATTTTTATACCATGGCATATTCGAATATTAATGAACCTAGGTAGCTAGATGAAAAGAGCAGGTTGTAAAAAATAACATAAATATTAATAATCCAGTCGTCTCTTTCAAAAAGCCTATGATGGAAAGCAAGACTTTTTTAGTTGATTAGGGCATAATATAATAATTTTGTGTGGCCTTCCATTATTCTAAGAGACAATTGGACACGTGTTACTGATTCTAATGCTTTCCTATTTATATACCTATGCATATAGAGTCTGGTGAATCGTACATCGGCAATATTTAAAGACAGACTGCTGTTTGAACACCATTTCTCATCACCAACATGCTTTTCCACTTCAAAACCAGACTCACTACTCCATCAATTGAACTCAAGCTTCTTAACCAGGTAAACTTTCCACCTCAAACTCTTGTAACCCTTTCATTTCTACATTACTATATAAACCTTACCCCATTAATTTTTTCTCAATTACCTGAATTAACATTTACTTTTTATAATATTTATTTTCATGTTCCTGCAACATAATTAAGCTTTTTCCATCTTCCTCCAATCCAATCTATTACTATTTCTTTCACTTTTAGATATTTTTAAACAAATTGTTGCCCACATATATTATACTGTATATGTAAGGCGAAAGGTGTATTTTTGTATCTAATGTTTCTCCAAATATTTAAATTTGTCTCTAACATTTATTTTGTGGTAAATTTACTCCTAACATTTATAAAATAAAAGATTTTTGATTCTGGCGTTAGCGGTCAACTAGCGTATTAAAGGTTAAAATTACAGGTAATTGACGGCAGGAGCAAACATTTCTCATTTTTCAAACGTCAGGGGCAAATTTATAAGTTTTGAAAAATATTAGAGGCAAAAATACACATTTGACAGCCAAACGTTTGATTCACATGTCTAATGGATGCATGATACGTGTCTCATTAACGGTCAACTAACGTATTAACGGTCAAAATTAACGGCAATTGACGGCAGTGACAAAAACTTTTCATTTTAAAAATGTTAGTGATAAATTTCTCCCAGATAAATATTAGAAGCAAATTTGCACATTTAAAAAATAGTTAGTTGAAAAAATTGCACCTTTTAACCGACAAGTAATTTCAACTATTGATGAATGACAGCCACCCATTTTTTATTTTTTATTTTTGGTTGAAAAAAAAAAAGTAAAGGAAAGGAAGGGGGTGGATACGTGGCGAAAATGCAAAGGAGTACGAGTCACGTGACCTGTATACCCGTTCCTTGGAAATTGTTTTACTCCCCAACTATATTACAAATTTCGCGCGATTTTCCATCTCCAATGCACACTCATACATTCTGCTCATTTTCTTCTTTTCTTTTGCTTTCAGCTAATTCTGCGACCCCATCTCTGCGGTCGCTACCCTAAACTTTACTTTATTACTTCCGGACCCAATTTGGGATTCCTGTTTTTATCTTCTTTCTTTCAATTTCTTGATCGGGTTACTGAAGGATACATAAGCGATTCTTTAATGATTTCTTTGTAGTGATATTGGTTTTGTTCTTGAGATGGTTGCATTTGGGAAGAAGTTGAAACAAAACCAAATCGAAGAATGGCGAGAGTATGTTAATTTCAACATCTTTCAGCTGCTGCTTTCCATGTTACCAAACCCTAACTTTCCGTCCAATTTCAGAAATTATTTTGTACACTTTGATTGATTGTTCTCATACATTTTCAGATACTATATAAACTACAAGTTACTGAAGAAGAAACTCAACCGATACAAACGCCAAATCGAAGATGGAGCTGAAAATCAACAATACGTTCTTAAGGACTTCTCAAGAATGCTGGACACTCAGGTTATTGCTATTCTTTGCTTACCTTCCAATGTAGGCTTCTTATTAGCATAGATTATTAGTCAATGGCGAGGCTACGTAAGAAATTTCATTTTTCCAGTCCTTTTTTGTTAATTTCAGATTGAAAAGATTGTGTTGTTTCTGATGCAACAACAAGGACTGTTGGCAAGCAGATTATTGAGTCTTGGAGAACAACATGAAGTTGTTGCACAGCAATCAGATGGATATAAACTATCTGAACTAAAAGGAGCATACAGAGCAGTCGGCCAGGATCTATTAAACCTCCTCTTCTTTGTTGACATTAATGCCACTGGTTTGCGAAAAATTCTTAAGAAATTCGATAAGCGTTTTGGCTCTAGATTCACTGATTACTATGTCAAAACCCGAGCAAACCATCCTTATTCCCAGCTGCGACAGGTCTTCAAGCATGTGGTAATATGCGTGAATAAAATCTATGCTGTTCATATATATATATATATATATATATATATATATATATCCTTCATGTTGTTCTGCTTTATATATATATTAGTTCCATTGCAGGGAATTGGGGCTGTTGTCGGAGCTATCTCTCGCAATCTTGCAGATCTTCAAGACCAAGAAGGAAATTACATATCAATATATGATCAGCCCTCATTATCCCACCCGGTTTTTCCTCCTACCTTTTGAAAATTATAAATGTAGTTATTACACTGAAGCATTTATGCATCTATCTTGTTATTTATTCAGAGTGTATATGAGATTATATGGCTAATTATGCAGGATCCAGTGATTGATTCTATTAAAGCAGCAGTAAACAGGTTATCAAACTCAACGAATTTCCTCGAGTACTTAGGGAAGCATGCATTTATTCTGCAAGAGGAGCTACCAACTCCATCTGAAGACACTTTTATTGAGCAGAATTATCATTTCATGTCACTTCTACTGAACTTGGTAAATACGTTTCTTTATATGGTGAACACATATATTATAGTCCCAACAGCAGATAATTACTCCCTGAGTCTTGGAGCTGCAGCAACTGTTTGTGGCGTCGTCATTGGATCGATGGCTATCGCTCAAGTGTTCTCTTCTGTATATTTTAGTGCATGGTCTAATAGGTCATATTTGAGACCTCTTGTGTTTAGCAGCATTGTTCTTTTGGTGGGGAACACCTTGTATGCTCTGGCTTATGATCTTAATTCAATATCAATTCTTCTAATTGGTCGCCTTTTCTGCGGGTGAGTGATTGTTTGCTACTTCACTGTTTCTAAAGTGAAATGACTGTGAAATTTTGGTTGATTTCTATTGAATTCCATATTTCAGGCTGGGGTCTGCAAGGGCTGTTAACAGGCGGTACATCAGTGATTGTGTGCCACTCAAATTGCGAATGCAGGCTTCCGCTGGTTTTGTAAGCGCCAGTGCACTTGGAATGGCTTGTGGTCCAGCTCTTGCTTGCTTATTTCAAGCTAACTTTAAGATTTACAATCTCACATTTAACGAAGACACTTTGCCTGGCTGGGTCATGGCTTTTTCGTGGCTTTTTTACCTACTGTGGCTGTGGATTTCTTTTAGAGAACCTTCTCGTCAGACTAAAGAAATCGTTCCACAACGAACTAATTCTGGTTTGTCAAGCCTCCTGGTCTTGTTAATTATCAAAATTTCATGTATAATGTTTTGTTCCCATGATTGTTAATGGAGGACTGGACATGCTTTATGCAGAGTCATCAATAAATCATCGTGCTGTAGAGAGTGGCATTACCCAGCCGTTGCTTTTAAAATCAGAATCTGAGCAAGAGGACGACGAGACAGAACAAGAATTTGAGGACTGTGATGAGGATTCTGAAGGAAGTCATGAACCCGTAACTTCAATTGTGTCAGCATATCGATTGCTCACACCATCTGTGAAGGTATTAGTTCTGTCCTATTTTAACCTTAATTGTTAACTAAATGCCTTCTTTTAATGCTTTCATCTACCAATTAATCCATAATACTAAATCATGCTATTAATTTCTTACCAGGTGCAGCTGTTCATATATTTTATGCTGAAATATGCAATGGAGATTTTGCTCGCAGAATCAAGTATTATCACCGGATATTACTTTATCTGGTCTACCAGCAGTGTGGCAATTTTTCTTGCATCTCTTGGGCTAACAGTGCTTCCTGTAAATGTTGTTATAGGAAACTATATCAGCAACATTTTTGAAGAGAGGTAAACATTCCAATAAGTACCAAAATTTTTTAAGAAACAAAGCAGGAAAATGCATTCTGCTCTCATTTGAAGATTTTGAAAATCTTGGGTTAATTGCAGGCAAGTTCTGTTGGCCTCTGAAATTATGGTATGCATAGGAATACTGCTAAGCTTCAATATACTGATCCCTTATTCCGTGCCTCAGTATGTTGGGTCAGCATTGATCACATTCGTATCAGCTGAAGTGCTCGAAGGTAAGAATAACTTGAACATCAGAAGTATGTTTGGTTTCGAAATTACAAGAAGATGTAGATGGGTGATTGGAGCTATAAATGCAGGTGTGAACTTATCGCTTCTATCTCGAGTAATGTCATCAAGGCTTTCTCGAGGAACTTACAATGGAGGATTGCTTTCGACAGAAGCTGGGACGATAGCTCGTGTAATTGCAGATGGAACTATAACATTATCTGGATACTTTGGTGAAAGTGGGCTACTGAATGCCACTCTGCTTCCTTCTCTCTTTATCTGCATCTCCTCCATCATTGCCACCTGCTTCACCTACAATTCTCTCTACTGATCTTTCTTCTACTATTTTCACCATCTGTATTAACTTTGTATAGCTTCGTCACTACTTACTCTTCTAATTTCCCACTAATTGCTAATGTAAATGTCTATATTACTTGCTCTTCCTTGTCTGCTTTTTAACATATATAGATTATTAATGCAGTAGCACAGAAGCAAATGTGCACTTTGCTTTCATGAATTATCCTCGTTTCTGCTTATGTAAAAGAAACTTCTTACTTGAACCAGTTGTGTATATATATCTTTTGCTAACTAATTTAATAATAAAAATTGATATATAAGAAAATATTTTTTACATTATGAATATGAATTAATAACTAATGATTCTGAAAAACTATTCAGTTTGTTATTAAATACTCATTTAATAAATATATACAACCATTTAGATAAGAAAAAATTTGCTTTAAATAGGATGTTTAACTCAAACTTCTAGTCTCCATTTCAAATTCTAGGATATTGAAACCATAAGAGCTGGTTATTCCAATATTTTAATATATAGTTAAATTTGACTTGATAATTAAAGTTTAAACTTCAAATTTATGCAATTAATTTAATTTTCTACAAATGTATTGTCCTAACTTTTTCTTTAATTGAAATGATCAAAATTAATACACACGCATATATATTATATGTAACATTGGAGATGAAATCTCTAGATTTCCAATATTTCTCTAAAAAAAATAAAAAATCTAGATATTCAATATCAACAATAAATAATAATTTAATGATTCAGCCTTTTCCAAACCCACCTTCTATTATCTTATTGAGAAACGTTTAGATTTATAAAATTAATAAGTGTTCAATAAGTTCTGATTAAAAAAAAATGATTAATAAAAACTAAAAACAATTAATTTGTTTGTTTAAATTAATTTACTACTAATATAAAAAAAAAAAATCTTCCAAAAAAATTACAAAAACTCATTAATAAGAGCATTTTAACGTAGCCTAAGCTAACACGCGCCGTCCCAACAAAGTGGACAGAAATCTCCAATCCCAACCGGAACCTTACAGCTACTGCTGCTACATCGAATTCGATTTGTCCTCTGTTTTTAGCTTAAGAACTGAAACACACAGAACCCCGAAAACAGAGCAAGCATTGTTAAAGAAACGATGGCAACAGATGATCAGGAGATACCAGAAGGAACCGTAAAGAACCTTCTAGAACAAGATAGCCTCAAATGGGTCTTCGTGGGAGGCAAAGGCGGTGTGGGCAAAACCACTTGCAGTTCGATTCTTTCGATCCTTTTGGCTAGTGTCAGATCCTCTGTTCTGATCATATCCACTGATCCTGCTCACAATCTTAGCGATGCCTTTCAACAGCGATTCACCAAAACTCCCACTTTGGTCAATGGCTTTGCCAATCTCTACGCTATGGTACTTCTCCTCTTTTCCTTTTTTTTACCACAAATTTGCTATCTCTCTCTCTCTGGTTTGTTGTTTTTATCGGAATTTTGTTCTAGGGTTGGTTTGAGGATTACCCTGTCAAGATTTAGGGGGAATTGTCAATTTTTGCTCTTTAATTTATGTATACGTGATTATCGCTTTTGATTTTTATCGTTCCTCTAAGTGTATTGTATTGTATATGCTTGTATCATTATCGCCAGACTTCTTTGTTTGTTTCTGTATCTCAAAACCTTGTTGTTTGGTTGTGCCCTTTTACAGGAAGTGGATCCTAATGTTGAACATGAAGAGATAGGCGGAAGCGATGGAATGGACACTGTGTTTTCCGAGCTAGCAAGTGCAATTCCTGGAATCGACGAGGCTATGAGCTTTGCAGAAATGTTGAAGTGAGTAATTCCTTTCCCCCAATTTGATTTGATTACCTTGCACATTTTAACACTTTAGTGGATCAATAATGCATATAATATATTAATGTTCAACCCTTTTATTGATGTTGGAAATTTATAACCTTTTCCCTTCTCAATATGATGGCATTTAGCAAACATAGGGAGTTAACTTCTATTGTATCTCTATTGGGGCTAGCTAGGGTCCGGTAGATTAACAAAATAATGGCCATTTCATTCATTAGAGGCTTTGAGCAGCATGCTCAGGTTACAGGATTTGTTTGTTGCAGAATCCTTGCTCTGAAGTAAGGTTCTTCAGATGCTTTATTTCACCATATTCAGTTACATGAAATGGTTCCAAGAGCCTACTTATCATTGTTGTAATAAACTCTTTCAGATTTATTATCCTGAATCAACTAGGAAAGCCCATAAGTTGCAAAATGCAGTTCAATGCGGCATTTCTGTGTCACTTCCATACATTTCTCATTTTTCTTAAATAAAGTATTGGTGAGAGATTTTATGGCAATTACTTTCTCTGCCGACTTTACTTGATTTGATGTTATTGACCCTTTTCTTTTTAATAGCCCTCTAATACTTATTATTCCGTAGGTTGGTGCAAACAATGGATTATTCTGTTATTGTCTTCGATACAGCTCCAACTGGACATACGCTCCGGCTATTACAATTTCCTTCGACTTTAGAAAGGGGGCTTCAAAAAATGATGTCCTTGAAAAGTAAATTTGGCGGCTTATTGAATCAGGTAAGCCTTTGAGTGAAATTTTGCGTCCCTTCCACTATATTGAGTAACTTTGACTTTGGGGAAGATGATGAGTTGATCTCTTTATTCATTCAAATACTGGTCATAACAGACTCAAAGGTGGAATAGCTACTAGCTATTCTTGATATCTTCTCTTTTCAGTTCATGAGTGCCTGGTTTAGCCAATTTGATTGTGCAAATCTATGGATATCTGATGAACCTAAGTGTCATGTTTTTTCTCCTTTCAGTTTCTGTTTTCTCAATAAGATGATATAGAATGCAATGATATCTGTGGTAGCACACAAGTCTTTCTATTTTCTCCCTGTTATCTTTTGTTTCCTGTAAAACATTTGCATATGACTTATACAATGTTTTAATGATTGAGAATTGAAACTGTTTATGGCAGATGAGCCGTATCTTTGGTATTGAGGATGAATTTGGTGAAGATGCCCTTTTGGGAAGGCTTGAGGGCATGAAAGACGTCATTGAGCAAGTCAATAAGCAATTCAAAGACCCAGTAAGAACTCCAATTCATAGACTTTTGTTTTTATCTGTACAATTTGAATGTTTATCCCTGTTTCTTAGCAGCTGCTTTTTGTACTTTATGAAGAAGATTGAAAACTACCCAAAATAGAACTTTAAATTCTATGGTGCTAAATTCAAGATGCGTTTGAACCAAGGTCATTAAGTAGACAATGATTAGGTAAGTTCATGAAGCGAGAAAAGTAGCCTTATCATAACAAGCTAAATCAACAAAACTTATGCTTTAAGGCCATGAAATTGGGAGTTTATAAAATTTTTCCCTTCATCTTGTTCTTCCACCTTTATAGGGGATTTCTCACATTAGATTGGAGGACAGGATGGAGTGGGCTGTAAATCTAGTCGATCAAGTTTAGTTCATCTGGGCGAATAAGCACCTAACTGCTTTCTCAATTCTCTTTTCTTCTTAATGTATATTACCACAGAATAATGTTGTAGCTGGTTCAAGAATCACAATTCTTTCATGTCCACCTAGTGTGTAAAGGGGGAAACAAACAAAGAGGTCAGCTTTGAGAAGCATTAATAGTTGTGCACAAGGCACAATTCATTTTGATAATGAGAACATTCTAATTTGCTCTTGTTAAGCAAGATTTTAGTCGGGCATGAAATCGGAGCAAGAACTTCTTGAGTTGTTGTGGCCTTGTGGGAGCTATATTGGGATGTGATAAAAGATCTTTAGTGGTAGCTGAGATTCTGATGTGGTGCAGTATTTCAAGTTGTGTAAGATTTGCCTCAAATCTAAGATGTCACCTTGATGGTTATTGGCATATTTTGATTAACAGTCTCATCTAAAAATGGTTTTTCCTACATTCTTTTTCCAGCTTATTGTCAATGGACGCGAGGAAGTTATGGTGCCTTGTGTGTTTGTTTTGTCCAATATGAATCATAGGATCCCTGAAAGTTTCCAAGTCTTGTATTATCACTAAGGCTTCTGTGATTAGCTGCAATATTTTTCCTGTTGAAGGTTCCAGTTCTCTGGATTATTTCTGTCCATCTCGTTATTAATATTTTTTGCTTAACGCTCTTGTATTCTTGTTTCTTGTTTTTTATTTTATTTTTCAGGATTTGACAACCTTTGTCTGTGTTTGCATTCCGGAGTTCCTCTCACTATATGAAACAGAGAGACTGGTGCAGGAACTTACCAAATTTGAGATAGATACACATAATATCATCATCAACCAGGTCCTTTATGATGAAGAAGGTGTACCACTGTGCCATGACGTCTGTTCTTTTTCGCATTTTATTTTTCTTAAATGAAATACAAAAAACATTAACCATCAGCTGGTCATATAATTAACTGTAGGTGTTGAATCCAAATTGCTCAAAGCAAGAATGCGGATGCAACAAAAGTACCTTGATCAGTTCTACATGTTGTATGATGACTTCAACATCACCAAGTTGCCATTGCTGCAAGAAGAGGTAAGCTAAATAGTGGCATGATTTGTGGAATATTACGCATATACAAGCGGTTTGTAAGCTATAATAAGCGTCATTAATTTCATTAGCAACCATTTAATTAGTAAGACCTGGATTTACTGATAGGTTACTGGGGTCGAAAAGCTGAAGGCTTTCTCTGGTCATTTTCTGACACCATATGAATGTTCGATGAGTAAAGATCCAGTTGAAGCATTGGAACGGAGAATAGCTATTCTAAGGCAACAGCTGACAGATGCAGAAGCAGAACTAGATAAACTCCGGAAATGAAAATAAAAGGCCTGATTCGTGAGTTTACTATGAAAATGGCATCGGCTCACATCAACTGCCAAGGAAAATGGACCCTCTATTTTGAATTTTTCGATTTTGGTGTGGTAGATTAATTTATTTATGATTATAAATTTTTGTTTAGTGTCAAGTTGGCCATATAGACTATATCTGTTGGCCATTATTTCTTTCGCCATTTGAACATTTTGAGTGAAGCATTCTTCACAGTAGAAAATTCAATGGAGGCTATCACAAAGTTTTCTTCTTTATTTTTTTTTTTTTATGAATAATTACGTATTTGTCACCTTACCTTATAAACAATGGATGCCAGCAAGTCATGCAAATGCAATTGTATATTTTATCATTAGTTCTGATAGAATATATGGACTGATTTGTTTAACTAATTCTTTAGCCTTTGGTCAAGCTCACATGTGCTTCGTAATGAGTACTTCAACCGATGTTGAGATGGCCGAGATGGCCTAAGGCGCCAGACTAAGGTTCTGGTCCGAAACGGCGTGGGTACAAATATTTAACTCGGTTCTTTATCCTATTTTTGTTTGTTTATTACTTCGTAATAACAAGAGAAAAAGATCAACAATATCAAAGAATGGCTAACCCAAAACAATAGGCATTCAAAAGCCCCTAATGTGCTCTTATACTATTGAAAACTTTGTTTACATGTTAAAACCTAATAAAGGATCATGAATGCTCTTAAGTAGAACATAGCAATGATAATTAGAGAAAGTGAGAATTTTAGAAACTCATAAGATATGATGAGATAAGTAAGAGACATCGGTGGGAGTGATGTAGAGCTCTATCTTTATTTCTTGATGGATTCATGTGATGGAAATATATTCATATCCTTTAAATTTTCTGAATTTATGTCAAGTTCATTTGTAAATGCTGTAAGGAATTCTACCGTATTAGGCTTATTATGAATCCAAAAATAATTCAAGAACTACGAATCCAATAGGTGCTTCTAATGGCTTGGGGATTGGAGTAATCATAGAAAGCCATCTATACCTTGGTCCAAGAGATGTAAAGTCAATATTATTCATTCATTTCACATAAAGAACCTTTTTAGCTGATTTTTTTAAAGGTCTAGATTCATTAAAAGCTTGCCAATGAATAGATTGATTTTGTGACCATACAAGTCTCTGAGTAGAGTTCCAAACATAAGGTCGATGGAAGAAATAAAGAATAGTATATCTGTTGGCTACAACCTCAATTTTCTTCCATAACTATTCATCGTTTTGCCACCAAATGAGAGGACTGTACCATTCTAGAAAGTGAAATTATATTTCCAACCAGCAATATAATACTGATAATTAATAAGAAAAAGGAATTTATCAAATAATAACAAAAATTTGGTGAACATGTTTATAATAAAATTTGAATAGAAATATAAATTTAGTGCAATTAGATATAAAAGTAATAAATTTAGTCTAATTCACAATACAAACATTTCATAATATGATGTATATTGTAAAGTTTAAATTTAAATTTTTGTCAATTCAAAAAAGAGTGCCGTACCTAATATTTTTGTATATATTAAGACACAAAAATAACTTAATTTCTAATTAATGATAACCGTTTCCGTTTATTAAGAGTCAAGCTTTCAGTAACATGCAGATTGGTATGTTATTAAGCATTTAAGCAATGAGACATTAGAGAGATATATATATATATATATATATATATATATATATATTTTATCACCATTAATAAATTTTTAGAATAAATAATATATTTTAATATTTCTTTTTTTTTTATAGCAAACGTAGAATGAGAAAAAATATACCCTTTATCAAAATTATAGTAATTCTTATATCCACACATACGTATTATCACCAATATATTTTAATCTTTCATTTAGTAGTTTTTTTAATAAAAAAAATAAAAAGAAAATGTTATATTTGATAGATAAAAAGTATTTTCCAATTTTCAGCCATAAATTTTTCTTCCTCGTCAAAGAAAAAAAAAGTATTTAAAAATTTAATTCCATATCTACCCATAAATAAAACCATATTAAGGTACAAACAGGAGGGGTATAGATGTAAATCAAGCTGATTAATGAACCGGATAGATGACTCGCAGTGACGATTTTAATATTCATTGGGGTGCACATATAGGATAACCACTTCCCTCTATGATCTTCTACTACGCTCCCTCTTTGATTTCAACTTACAAAAAAATCTCAACCATAACCTATCTTTCTCCGGTTTATGGATCCGACGGCAATATGTCAAGTCAAACTAGCTGGGCCATACACAAGATTCATCGAACGGTCAGAGACACAAAGTCATAAGCCAGATCAACGGTCAGATTACATAGCTGATAACACCCTTCTAGCTTACAACAATAACACCTCCTACTTTCTCTGCAACTTCTCTCTTGCGAGAATTTCATTACAGCTTCGCAGATCGGATTACATAGGCAAATTGCCGGAAAAGGGATAACTTTTATTGGATTTTTGGTCCAGAATTTGCAAAGAGGTTACTTCTTTGGTATAAAGAATCGAGTTTTGGATTTGGAGAGCTGAGTCTTTCTATTTGTTTTGTCGGTTTGAATAGAGATTTTGAAGCCATGGAGGCTTATAAAAGTTGGGTTAGAAGGAATAAAGACTACGTCCATTCGCTGGAATCTCTTGCCAATGTAAGCTGCTACATAATTCGTAAAATATATTTGCAATATCTGTACGAGTTGGTGTGTATTTAGTGACTTTGCTTTTGTGATCGCGTGTTTTTGAAATTTACGGTTTTCTGCATCATATTTGCTTAGGATGAGAGAAAAATTGACTGAATGTGAATTGTGTTGATATACTTTTTAATTGTATTTTAACAATTATTCTTACTTTTCTCGGATTGAATTAATTTTTGGGTGTTAATTTGGTGCTCTCCTCTTTAAAGAGCATGAATTACTTAGAAAATGCATATTTATGTATTTTATTATTTGCTTACCTTTATTTTTTGGATTTCTATACGGCGGTGGTATAGGAGATGTAGAGCCTCTGGTGAATGAGCTATTGCTTCTTCTTTTTACCTGTTTTGATGTTTTAGTAATATCTTGAGTATTGAAAATTGTTTGGACAGGGATTGACATGGCTTCTTCCCGAGCGGTTTTCTTCTTCAGAGATAGGACCTGAAGCAGGTTTTGTGAAACTTTGGTAACATTTGGCTTCTTCTTTTTTGCTCAGAATGTGATGGTGTTTTTCCTTTTCATTATCCCGAACCTTTTGGAAAATGGTTGAAAACGGTTGGAAATCTATGAATTTGATGTATGGTTTTCATATTCTGTCCTTTTTTGACACAACATATTTTGCTCTATTGAATTGTTGAATGTAAATTTGTTTTTCGCTCAGAATCGAATGCTAAGATGTCTAGCTTCAAACCTTAAGTTCCTTTGAGTTTCTGCGTTTCCTTCCCAAAGCAAATAATGATATACGTTTTCTTTTCTTTTCTTTTTGATTATTTTCCTCTTCTTTGTGTTTTCCTGAATTGAATTTAGTGCTTTATTAATTATCTGCAGTAACTGCTATCCTTGGCATAATCACTGCTGTCAACGGGCATATAGTTGATACAACTCCAACCCAGATGCAAGGAGGCCCTGTAGAGCCTTATTCATTCCCTTATTCATTGTGCATTTCTGCAATGAAGGACTTGGAAACACTGGTTGAAGTTGCAGCAGAACATTACTATGGTGAAGATAAGAAATGGAATTTCATAGCTGTTACAGAAGCAATAAAGTAAGTTGCCCTTTTAGTAGCATTTTACATCAACATGTGGATATTTGCTTAACAACTGAGTGTTCCAATTGTCAGGGTGTGTGTAAGGTTAGCTTTATTCTGGGACAGTGGATATAAGATGCTTCTTCATGGAGGAGAGGTACCAAATATTGAAAAGGAGTCAAATTTGTCTTCTCAGCACATTGATGGGCGCTTCTCAAAGCCTGGAAACTATCACGGGCCTGGTCAATTTGGATATATTAATGGACAGCACCAATGGAATCTAGAAGGAAGGGCATTGTCAGCATTGAGCAGGTTTGGAGAAAATGCTAGGATGTTATCCGAGCCAGTGTGGTGGAATAGGGTTAGGCACCAGCATGCAATTATGCAGCCTCCGGGTATATATTTTTCCAACTCTCAAAAACTTTGTTAGATTTCTATGTAAACTTCCTTAGTTTCTCTGTTTATGTCACTACAGCTCCAGTGGTGGAGAAGCCAACTCTTTCAATGATACTGTCAGAGAAAGGTTTTCATGGAGCATTATCTGTCATGGGAGAGATGCTTTTTATCACCAGACCCCTTATTTATGTCTTGTTTATCAGAAAATATGGGATTCGGTCTTGGATCCCGTGGTTTATATCTCTGGGTGTGGACTTAATTGGAACGGGCCTTCTTCCACAAATCACCAAGTCAAAGCATGGCGGGAAAGGGCAACATCTTACAGATTCTGAAAATGATGAGGTTAGAATTCTGCAGGATTTCATCTTGAAATCTTTGTAATACATTTCCAACATTCTGATGTATTAACTTGGTGTCTGTGCTTGAATCAGTTAAAAAGAAGAAAATTGTTGTGGGCACTTTACCTTATGAGAGATCCATTCTTTAGCAAGTACACCAGGTACAGATCAGCAACTGCTTCCTAATTTCTGTGGTTTCATAGTTAGAATCTTTTCCAGTATAAGCAATCTAAGAACCAATATGCTGTTTAATCATTTCAGGCAAAGACTTGAAAACACTGAAAAAATAGTGGAACCTGTTCCTCTAATTGGGCTTCTAACAGGTGTGTATAGTATAATGTTTAAATTTTGCTATGTTATATCCATATCTTCTGGATTGAAGTAATTTTTCCCTTTTTGAATGTGCAGGAAAAATTGTTGAACTTGTTATTGGAGCTCAGACACGTTATACCTACATGTCAGGATCATGAAACAACTCTTGAAGAAGATAGGCTACGAAATTTCTCGACTGTTTAGGTGAAGTATGACGCCGAATTCTAGGATTGTGTTAAGAGTTCTTATCTTAGTATTCTTTGCTCCAAATGTGGGTATAATGCCAGTCTCAAGTTTATCATATTTCCACCTGTGTTATAGGTAATATATATATATATATAATTAATCATATCCAATAAAACAAGCCTCAAATAGTCTGAATTGGATACGTGCAGCGGGTTTAAGAATGAGTTTTGTAGTCTTAAAAGAATTTGTTGTGTTTTATGAGTCTGGTATAGATGGCAAGTTTTTATGAACACTTGTAGTCTGTGTATGGATGTGGGTGCACAACAGTTGAATTCACAATTCTGAATGTTTTGGAATAACGGTTTTACAGTTAGAAAACTAGATGGTGATAAATTTAACTACCTCTGAGAAAGCCCAAGTTAGACCAAACTCCTTTAACAGTCAGCTCTCCACTTTCAACATCTGTGTTTATTGCTTTGGAAATTCAAGTTCCTTCAATATAATACGAAAATTCAAGCATCACGAGTGTAAGATTAGAAAATAAGCATCTGTTCTTCAATATAATTGTGATTGGATTTTATGTAAAAGGCCATAGTTGAATGAAAACTTATCATACTTTTGGAAAATATAGTGATTTCCTTCTTAAGAACTTGGCTCCTCCAAGTGGAACTGCGGCTGGAGTTCACCCTCTCATTCAACCAACAGTAATGGGGGGGTATTTTACCATGTACACAATTTTGTATTGCAGATACCCATCGTTGATCAGCTGAGCAGCTGGTTAACTTGTTGAAATATGTTAAATTGAACTTCTTAATAGAGATGTTTTACCTGTTCATGAATGTCGAGTTTTTATTCTTATCAACCATTATATATCTGATGACAAACTTTAGTGGATATTAAAGAAAGGGATAATATATAAATTTATCACCATTTAGTATATTATCTTTTAAATGTTAAATTATTTTTTAAAATTTATAAAAAATGTCATATTATTTCGGACATGTGAAATATCATCATGAATAGCTCGTGAAATTTTGTGTTAGTGGCCATAATTTATATTTTTAAGAAGTTTAAGCGGTATTTATATAATTTTTAATAATATATGGATATTATTTATATTTTTAATAAATTTATGAAATAATTTAGCACAAAACAAATTATAAAATAACTTTAAAATTCTGAAATATGAGATGCGGTTTTTTAATATTTTATGTTATTTCAGTGAAGTGAGGGGTTGCAGAATAAGAATTAACAGTGAAGTCATGGTGAGCTTTAATCAAAAATATAAATTCGCATTTTGATTTTTCATCAAATTTAGAAGCGTCTGGATAAGTTGAAGGTCAAGAAAGGCATTTTACTTTAAAAAAACTAATAACAAAACAAGTAAGAGAGCAGTACGATGACGTGTATGCGGCAGTATATGCCTGGTGGCAAAGCGCACTAACCAAAGTTGGGCCGGTAAAAAAGAGAGAGAAGCATTGGGCCCATGCACACGTGGGTTCCATCTAAGTAAGGGTCCCCCAATGCCAAAACAGGGATAGGGGGACCACATACGGCAAGTGGGTCTGTGACCATATCCATAGTTACCAAGAGATGAGGTTGTGAGGTAATTGAGGGGCCAGACCAATGAAAATGGTGGGATCCACCACAATTGGTTTTGAAGAAATGGTGGAGCCGTCAGATTTTGAGAGAATTGGTACTGGGCCTGTTTTTTGATATTGTTACCGTACACTACAAGTTGGGATGTGCACTCAAACCATATAGTAGGAATGTTATATGAGCCCCCACCTTCAACTTCGGATTTTGTCCTTTTTTTCTTCCACAAAACCATGTTTATTTCTTTGGGCATTACACCTTATCCTCATTATATATATATATATATATATGAATACTTTTTTTTTTGACAGGAGAAAATAATATGGTTAATTGAAAGAATAGTTAGAGAACTGTTTCAATTATATGTGATTTTCTGCATGTCTAATAAATTAGTATGTCCCTATCACTTTAATTCATAAAATAAATTTTATAAAATCATGATATATGACTATTATATCCTTAAAAAAATAAATTAAAAAATAAAGACAGCTAGAGCCGTAAATAACTCTATCTATCTGGTCCAACCAATGGCCACTCCACTTTAACAGGGGGCCACTCCTAGCAGAAGGGGGTAATGTCCACCTCAATTAGGATATTAATTACAGTAATTTGATTAGGGTTTGGATCCTTTCTATTTATATGCAATATTTTGCCCACACAAAATAAAGTATTTTTTTTTCCAAAAGTTATCATAATTATATAGAGAAAATAAATGATTGAAGGAGATCTCCTCTTATGCATGAATTCTAGAAAATCAATGGCAGACATACGAGTACTGTAAATCTCTCTCATGCAAAGTATTGATTAAAAAAGACATTGCTTTTCTTTTATTATTCATTACGCCATACTCCCTTTCGGTCCCATCCTCAACCTCAATGTGATGTTGAAATTGAATAGTTTTCATCCGCATTTCATTTCTTTACCTAAAATTACTTCAATTCTTACCAATTTCTTTTTTAGATATTTTTAAATTGCAAAGAATGGAGAGGATTTGGTATTTGGCTCATTGGATTGAAGCCATCACCACCATTGACCCCACACAACAGATAGGCTCACAATCCTCAGGGTTGGGACCCACCACGTGTCATCATTCCGTTCGTCCAACTATATGATAGGCTAATGACCGTAGATTTTCCTCTTCATATGCTTTCTAGGCCTTCACTTTATGCTTCCTGTTATACATATATATATATATATATAAGAGGTTTATCCCTTCCATTCCGACGTGTTTTATTTACTCGCAATTGCAAAGCGAAAACTGCCCTTTTTCTTTCATTTTCTTTTTCATGGCCACGGTTCAGAAAAAAGAAACTGAAGAAGATGGGGACGCGAGGACCATTGGTCTGAGAATCAACGCCGGAGGAGAATCACACCCTAACAATTACGACAAGGTAGAGGCCGCCAATAACGCCACGTCTTCATCTAAGGCGGTTGCTCCAAAGGTAGAGCCTGACGTAGAGGAGATATCACATGTGCCTCTAGGAGTCATGCCTGTCACAGTCCACGCGCCGCCAGCCATGAAGATGCCGTTGACGGTGGCACCGCCGAAAAGAGCATCCACGAAAGACAGACACACGAAAGTTGAGGGTCGGGGCAGAAGGATCCGAATGCCTGCAACATGTGCGGCTAGGATCTTCCAGCTCACGAGGGAGCTGGGCCATAAATCCGACGGAGAGACTATTAGGTGGTTACTGGAGCACGCGGAGCCATCAATAATCGCTGCCACCGGAACCGGAACTGTTCCCGCAATTGCCATGTCAGTTAATGGGACCCTCAAAATCCCCACCACTACCAACGCGAGCTCCGAACCTACCGACCCACCATCCGTTAAAAAAAAGCGTAAACGACCTGCTAATAGCGAGTATATTGACATAAGCGACACTGCCGTTTCAGTCTCGGTCTCCGCTCCTCTTTCCCAACTAACGGCACACCGGTCACCGCCGCAACAAGCGGTAGTACCTGTACCTCAGGGTTTTGTTCCCATGTGGGCGATACCAGCGTCGAACTCCGTTGTTCCTGGTGCGTTTATTATGGTACCACCCACGGCGGCTGCATCCATCGCGGGACCATCGAACCAGCCTCAAATATTCGCGTTCCCAGCCACGGCTACGCCACTGATCAACATATCGGCGAGACCTATATCGTCCATGCAACAAGCTGGTGTAGCTATGCCCATTCCCAGTTCATGTGATAAACCTACTTCAACTATGGCGCCAAGTACAAGTACGAGCACTAGACAGATACTTAGAGACTTTTCCTTGGAAATTTACGATAAACAAGAGCTCCAGTTTATGACCCATTCTTCCAAGCATTGAAACCATCTTTTATTTGGTCAAACTGTTTGGGTCCGTCCGCCATGAACAAGCTCCTTGGAAAATTGGGGAGGAGGGCACGTGCTCACGTGTGGTTGGGCTTTAACGGGGTGCACGTGTATAGTGGGGTCGGTTTGGCGGGGGAGGGATCCACGAAGACTCAGCTCCGTGGACCTCAAAATGAAAAACTTTTTTAAAGGATGGGGGCCACCCACGCCATTCTGTCATGTGATGGAGGCGCGGGCCCCAAAGTAAGTGGGGCTACGAGTTAAGCATTGTTCCCGAGGCGCCCGCTTTGTGGTCCCAGTAGTTTGGTTTGGTGGTCCGATCCAGAGCAATAGAGTAAGGTGTATATTGGGGACACGTGTGTGGTAGTTAGGACATCTGAAACGTAGGCCTGGGTGGGTGTGTGTTTGCAAGAAGGAAACGTGAAGGTGATGGGGGCATTGTATGTGGGTGCCTATGCTTTTAGTTTTAGTTGGGGTTAATAATAATTGAGTTGGGTTGCAACCAAATGTAAATGTAGCATGAAACATGGTAATGTTCCTATTTGACTTGTGGTTTTCGACTGAGTAAAAGCTTTGTTTCTTTCCTTGAATGGTTGTGAAGTTTAAAAAGAAGAAAATATGGATTGTTTCGCATAATTTACTTACTGTTAGTACTATGCTCTTCAGCCTTTCATTTCTAATATAATTTGAATAATTTTATATATTGTGATTTCCAAAATGACTTTACCTATATGAATATTCAGAGCATGTCAAAAAGTTTATATAAATGTTAAAGAATTTAATTCTGTTTTTCAAAAAGTATAATTTATTGTCTGGTAACATTACCTAAGCTTAATTAGCTTGGCTTCTTTATTCATTTTGCATTCAAGTTGTGTCTAATTAGCTAGATTAGGCATTTATAAAAAGTTAATCTTTATTTTATCAACACAAGAACCTCCCACACTCCACCAAATTAATTTGAGTCTTGAAAAGGACAATTGAGGAAGCTGCCTATATATACTTATTGGATACTCTCTTCTTTTTCCCCCCTTCTGTTTACTTGCAATGCTTACACCCTTCGACTAATGGCCCATATGGGATCCTTATTTACTGCACCCTTCTAGAATTGGGCCCAACTTGGAGGATGCTCACCTGCCTCCACTTCAGTCTTTAGTTACTCATGGATTGTACACTATGTTTGTTGTGGTGTAATATAATATAATAAAAAAGAGATACAATATATTGAAATTTAATGAGAACTTTCGAAAGTAATACCAGAATAAAAAAAAAAATATAAGAAATTACTAATTTAGTGATTTAAAAATTTATATAAAACTAAATTATGAAAACATGTTAAATTGATAGACTGAAAATCTTTCTAAACAACCACTTGAGCATTATAATTCCATATCATACAATTTCTAACAATAATTTAAACAAAGGGTAAAAGGATGGTAGGCCACCTCAACACAGCTTGAGCTTTGCGGTCCTTATCTTCTGCATATACATTTGATCTGAATTTTCAGCAATATATTAACTCTTCTAACCTTTTGTTTTTCAAATAAAATCATTATATGATTATACAATGTAGGTTGTATTTAGTGCACATGATTGTAAACTGTTAAATAACAATAAATTAATATTAAATTTTAATCCAACAATAAAAAAGATATATGCCCACAGCATCGTATCCGTGCACCAAATTATTATGCCATTATATATACTAAAATAACATATGGAATATGGGAATAAAGCTTAAAAACCTCCTTTAATTTATTAAAACTTTGAAAAAAAATGTAAGATGAGTCCGAAGGCTGTGGACTTGAGGTCCAGGAAATAATATCAAACTTTATCTAAATTAACAAATAAATAAATAAATTGGATCTCAAAACTACAAGAAGAATCTGCCGAATGCCAGTATATGCCACCACCTAAAACAGCATAGTTCTACTCGAAGCACTGAAACCTTTAGGATACGTTTAATATGATGTAATTAATTGTAATATAATGAATAATATAATAGTTTAAGAAATGTAATGTAATTATAATTACATTAGTATGTTTGATTGTATTAGTAATATAATGTAAATATTAATACATTTTTATGTTTGATTAAATTATACACGTTTATTGAAATATAATTATATTTATAATTATCAACTAATGTTTTATATGATTATTTTATATATTTATTATATTATAATCTCATATAAAAATATAAGTATATTAAATTGTAATATTATTTTTCACAAATAAATTATACCGATTCATATTAATTTTCAAATTAAATATTTAAAGTAAAATTAACGTAGCAATAGTAAAACAGTACAGTATGATAAATAGTAAATCAGATATTTTTATATGTATTAAAACATGTATTCAAATTAAAAAAAATGTAAAGATATGCCATTTTTATCATAATTTAGATAAAAAAGATAAATTCCTGTAACCACGTAAAGTATCTCCCCAATTTAAAAATTTTTCAACATTAAGTTTGCATGTCCCTCTCTATTCTCTCTCTTCTCTCCTTCTTCTTCCTCCTCGTCCTGAATCCACCATCTTCTTTTTCTCTCCGTCTGCCTGTTCGATCTCCTAACGCTTTCACTTCCAATGGTTTTAATAAATTTCTCTTTCTTATGGTTGTCGCTGTCGAGTTCAATTGGTTCTCTCTCTTCATTACCCTATGTTTGCTTGCTTATCTTTTTTCCTTTTTTGACAGTAGCTTAAAAAAATTGAGCTACTCAATAAATATTTCTAATAAAAATTTAATTTTTAACTACAAAAATAAATATTTCTAATTTTAACTCTATCGCAATAACATTTACACACACATATTGTTGTATATGATCAATTAAAAAAAGGTTTTTGGTTGTGTTGCTCTGTAATTGGATAATTATATGGGGTTGGGTGCTTGTACTATAATTTTCATGCTTCTGTTTCTAATCTTTTGCTAATTTTGTTTCTAGAAGAGGCAAATTATAAAAATAGGAGCTTGAGGGGAAAAGTCTTGAGCTTGGTGATGGTGAGAGATGGATTTATTACAATGGAAATGGACACCATTGGTGGGATGAGATTAACGGGTTTGAGGAATAGCAAATAAGAGGCATTTTCTGTTTTTTTATGCATTGTTCTTGGAGGTGGCAAATGGGTGGGTTGGACGGGTTTGGGTTGGGTCATAAATGGGTTGGGTCGTAAATGGGTGGGTCATAAATGGGTCAAAAATATATAGGTCATAAATGGGTCAATACCCAAATGGGTTGGGTGGATTTGGGACGACCCATTTGATATTTTTTTAATGAAAAATAATTATTGATATAATAACGGAATACTAAGAAAATTATTATAAAAATGTTGGCCCAAATGGGTCGGTTGAGATCCAAACGGATCGGGATATCGGTTGACTTATAACTGTCCAATTTACTATTCATTTGATAAAAATTTTGGCAGTATAACGGCTATATATATAACATACCCTTCCTGCAATTCAAACAATCCATAGTTACACACAGAGGTACAATAACACAATAATTCATAAACTAAGTGGCCATTTTTCCATTTTTCAGCCAATTAAGCAAAAAATATTGCTCATTAAGGCAAAAGTTTTTAATATTAAAGAAATAATAAAAAAAAAAACACCCATTGGATCTAGGAAGAATGATCAAAATGGGTTGTATTTTATGTGGGTAGATTTTGGGTGGATTTAAATGGGTCAAATTTTTAATTGGGTTGAATTTAGGTCAATTTTTATTGGGTGAATTTGGGTGAGTTGTTGGATTTGAATTAATTTTGACACCTCTAATTGTTCTTTATTGTTGTCATAGTATGTTTTTATTTTTTGTTTTTTGGTCATTTCAGCCTTTCTTGTTATTTTCGTTAAATTAAATTCATTGTGTGTTGATTTTTTTTTGTTTTGCTTCTCTTAATTTAAAGGGGCTGCAAATGAGAGAAAGATGGAGTTTTAATGGGCATGGAAATGGTCATTTGGTAAGTAAGCTAGTGGGCTGCCGAGGGAGTCGGAGCACCAGTGGGAGCTCAATTCCGCTGGTTATTGTCGTGTTCAACTTAACCTTGACTTTGATTTTTTTTTTTTATTTCTTTTTCAATTTATCTTTTAATATAATTATTATATATTATTTAATTATTTGATGCGGACATAAAAAAAATGTTTTTTAATGGTGACGTAAGCCCATGTCTGTTTAGATTTGACTTTTTATGAGTTTACAGTACGAAATAGTTAGTGCGATCAAAATTATATACTCCCTCCGTCCCATTTTAAAAGACTGTTTTTCCTTTTTTATTTGTCCCATTTTAAATATTTTTTTCGCAATTTAAGAAAAAAATTTACGTATTTATTCTTATTTATTATATAATTTATTAAATATATATCATTTACTTTTTTTTAAATGTAATAAATAAGGATATTTTTATCATTTTATATTATTTTTTTATGAAATACGGAGGGAGTATTTCGTTTTAATGTGATCTAATAGAAATATTTGAAAGCTCGAAGCTTTAATGTGGAAAATACGAAAAGTTCAGGGACTAAGTATTTTTTTTTCTCCAAAAAACCCTAGCCCTTTCCCTGCTCTGCCATTCAGTCAATCCAGGAATTGTTCAGTGTTAACTTCCGCAGCCGGCGATATACTTTCCGATAGCATTCCGAGTATTGTTCCAGTCACGTGCGACAGCTGCCGGAGAGGTAGAATCTCATCACTTTTCGAGTTTGCCTCGTAGATGGGATTTATCTTTCGTTTGTTGAAGCTTTTTTTTTTGCAATTGAACTTCGATATCGTATCTCCATTCAATGGGTCGCATACTGGATGATGTTTCAGCGGAAGAATTGTCTCTACCAGAAGATCTCCTACAACCATTGTTTAGGGCTTCTAAAGTTTCAAACCTGAGAGAGGCCCTAGAAAATCTTATAGAAACTTCTAGAACTCATGATGGCCGTTCTGACCTTGCTTCGAAGGATATTCTTCCTGCTGTATTGAAGCTTATGCATATAGCTTACCCTTCTAGACACCAATCTCTCATGCTTTCTTTGAAACTCCTAAGGAATCTGTGTGCAGGAGAAATCACCAATCAGGATCTTTTTGTCGAGCTAGATGGCGCTGGGACGATTTCTGTTGTTTTTAAGCGGGTGGGGCTTGTTTCCGAGCCAGATTGTGGGATTATCCGTGTAGGATTGCAGGTGTTGGCAAACGTTTCTTTGGCCGGAGGAGAACATCAGCAAGTGATATGGCGTCGGTTCTTTCCTGACGAGTTTGTTGCCCTTGCGAAAGTCCAGAGCCGGGATACTTTTGATCCTCTGTGTATGATCATTTACACATGCTGTGATGAAACCCTTGGCTTGTTTGCAGAGCTCTGTGGAGATCAAGGGTTGCCCATAGTGGCAGAAATTGTGAGAACTTCTGCTGTAGGTATGCTTTTTTATTTATTTTACGTGTTGATTACACCATTACATTTGCGACATTCTATTTGTTATTGCACTAATGACTTTTTGGGGGAATTGTTCTTTTGGCAGTTGGTTTTGGAGAAGATTGGTTGAAGCTGCTACTGTCAAGGATATGCTTGGAGGAAAACTACTTTCCTCAACTGTTCTCTAGATTATATAATGTTGGTGATTCGAAGAACAGCAAAGACATTTTTGATGCAAGTAACCATTTTTCAGCACAACAGGCCCACTTGTTGAGTGTTATATCAGAGATCTTGAATGAACGACTTAAGGAGATAACAGTTTCAATTAATTTTGCGGCGTTCGTTTTTGAGATATTTGAGATGTCCCTTAAGATTGCTGACTTCAGCTCAAGAGCCAAATCTGGTCTTCCAACTGGATCTGCTTTAACTGATGTTTTTGGATACTCGCTGACCATTTTGAGAGATGTGTGTGCCCAGCATTGTAAGGCCGGTGTTGATGAGGAAAGAGTGGATGTGGTTGATACCCTAATTTCACATGGACTTCTTGAATTGCTTTTATCTCTACTTGGGGAACTTGAGCCTCCAGCCATTATCAAGAAAGCCTTGAAGCAAAATGAGAACCAAGAAGCAACTCCTTCACAATCCTGCAAACCTTGCCCTTACAAAGGATGTCGGAGAGACATCGTTGCAGTCATTGGCAACTGTACTTTCCTAAGAAAGAATGTTCAAGATGAGATAAGGCGGAGGGATGGGCTTATGCTTCTGTTACAACAGTGCGTTACTGATGAAGATAACCCATTTTTAAGGGAATGGGGAATATGGTGCGTGAGAAATTTGTTGGAAGGGAATGCAGAGAATCAGCAAGCAGTAGCTGAATTGGAGCTTCAAAAATCTGTTGATGTACCCGAGCTAGCTGGCCATGGTCTTCGAGTAGAGGTGGATCCAAATGCTCGACGTGCAAGGCTTGTGAATATGTCGTAAAGATGCAAACTTGGACAGCTAAACATGGATCCGAACACTTTGACATGTTGTAACCCTACAGGGGGTTTGTTTGATCTGATTATTTAGCTTGCACATATTCGTCTGCTGGTAAAGCGATTCCAGGAAGCATATGGCATATGGACTTCCGGATATGGCATGATCTTCGGGAGCTTCTTAACGTTTGAAGAGAGAAATTTTGTACTTCAGGCATTAGGCTAAGCTAGAGGGGGTTACCAAACATTTGCATGGTCCATTATCGACCTATAAACTTATAATATACTTTGACATGGATGGAAATGCAATAGATTTTGGGATTCTTGGGAGCAGCAATCAATCGGCAAAACTTTAGATCAGAGGAGCTTCCTTTCAAACAGTGGTTCACTCTATATATATATATATATATATATATTTTAACTTGGAAAGCACATTCTATTTTAGATTATTTCTATAAAAATCGAAGATGCTATTTTGTTCAATTTATTCACCTGTGTTGTGTTCTCATCACAAAGATAGCAGAACACCCTAAGAAGTCTTTTCATGATTTCCCGGAAAGAACTTGTTAAATGGAAAAACACTATAAATTTGACCAATTTGTGCTTTCATTCCAAAAGTAATTATGTAATACCAGGATTCAAACAGCAGTGGACATCCTATCCTTCTAGTGCCCAAAAACTGGGGGCAATTTTTTCTTTTTTTGGGTTATATGTATTTATATCTATACAAGAATACATGAGCAATCTCTCTTTCTTAAATAATACAAGAATAGTTAGCCCTTCGGAAATTTACAAGAAATTACAAAACCACAAACAAGAGATTGCTAATGGTTCAACGTTTATGCAGGAAGAGAGAGCACTCTCGGGTTTTAACAGTTGTAGCAAAAGTATATCCCAAAATTGTACCCTTTTTTTTATTATTATTATTGTACTCTGCTATATTTTCTCAATCATCTTAAATGGTCAGATTCTCCTGAATGGCAAGAAATGAACCAACTATACTTCCACCCACATCAGGGAAAGTTTCACATCCAGGAATAGGCCTCACCTTGCCCCTTCTATCAACTTCAACTGGGTATTTCAGTAGGTGCCCTCTCATCTCCGTAACATCGTCACCAACATATTGTTTCCAGTTCATCTCTCCCATAGCTTTAATTCTTTTGACACATTCAAGACTCTCTGGTCGAGTGAAGCAGTCTTCAATAGTTCCAGTATGCTCTGCCCATAGCGACATCCGATACCCATATATCTTCAAGCCCAAAAAAAAAAAGAAAAAAAAAATTGGTAAGTCAGTTGCTACATTCAACAAATTGAAGTGCTTCACACTGTAATGAAAAATAGATGAGGATGAAATTAAGTTTTATACTGTAAAAAAATTGATGAAATCAAAATGCCACCCATTAGTTATTATGAAAATCCATATGCTTTCCAGGTAAACCAATCACCAATAGCCGAACAGTTGTTACTATGTGGTTTTATAGTATTTTTATAGTATGTTTAGGATGTTTTTGTTTAAATCTAATATTATTTTGTTAATTTAATGTAGATTTTTCTTATATTTTTGCATTTATTTTGAATAATTATATTCATATGTTAATTATGTGCTTTTGTGTTAAATTTGGGTGACTTAGATAAATTTTTAATTTGAGAGTGCTTAAGGGGACAGCAGCTGACCAAACCTAAGACCAAACTTACAACCAAAGCAAGGTCCAGTTTTGGTTAAGTGCAATTTTTGGGAAAGAATTAACGGAAGAGGCAGAGGCTTACCAAAGATAGAACAAAAACTGGAACCAAAGCAAGCATCAGGTTTGGTAGAGAGAAAGTAACTGACAAAAGCTGAGATCAAAGCAAGACCCAGCTTTGATCGCAGCTTTGGTCTGTGATATGATGTGTTTTTAACTCTCTTTTTGACAGACTTCTTTTTCAAAATGGACTCTTAAGAGAGACGGCTGCACAATTAAAAAGTGACATCTCTTAACCTATTTTTGGGGAGAACATAAGAAAAACAGAGTGAAAAAAAGATAACTGAAAATTACGGCAACAGAAGAAGATCAGAGAAATTGGAGAAACAACCTGCTGGTGGCCAACCCAGATTTTGTTCTTCCTCTTCCTCTGTTCTGAAACCGCTGGTGGCTAGACCTGTTCTTCATCGTATTTTTCTTCTTTTCTCTTTATCTTATTTTGTTTTCTTTTGTTATGATGAATTTGATGGATTTTAGTTGTGATTTGGAATTTAATTATATTATGAACTAATTCTATAATTAGGATTATGGTGGATTTTAGTTTTGAAATTATGTAATTTATTTTGAATTTTATGCATGAGATTGATTTTATGGTTTGAGATTATATTTTTATTAAGATTAATACTTGTTGAAATTGATCAAATCAACATGAATTTAATCAATTAATTTACTTGACTAATTGAATTAATTGATGGATCAATTGAAACATAAACTGAATTGAAAATATGAATGATCAAACTTATTTTTGTTATTGTGGTTTTTTATTTTTAATCAAGGTTTTTCCATTGAACTTAATGTTTTCTGATTTCATTTTTTTACTTGATCAATTGAAAGAATTAAATTGAGATTAGAGTTAAAATACCATGATCATTGGATTTTAATTAATTTTTGAAAAAATCACCATCTCATATGAAATATCATTCTTTTGCATAAAAATCTGAAAAATTACATAGTTGAGAAGTTAAGTGAAACCCAAGTCCTAACGTTCATCATAATTGTTGATTCTATTTTAATTTAGTATTAGATTATTTAATCATTTGTTAGCATAATTTAATTTAGTTTCATATTCGAACATTGTCTGTCTAAATAACATAAGTATTTGAGAATTCTAGTAATTGTTAGGTTGTTCCCTGAGGAAAATATCTGGACCCACTGTTATTTACTACTTGCACTTACTCTTAGATTTAATTTATTTTGTCCGTGTCAACAGTATATATATTTTTTTCATTTCCAATAGAACTGGCATATTCAGTTAAATTCTAGCAAGAAAAAATTAATTATCAAACTAAAAGTACCTGTCCATATGGATTAGATTGTTTTCTTGCCCAGGTATGATGAGGCTGATATGACCCCATTGCAATTTCAGTATCTCTGGTGCCCTCCATTGAACGCTGGTTTATGTTTGCAGATCCCAATATCACATACTCATCATCGACAATCATCCCTTTTGAATGGACATAAATCATGAATCGCCGACTTTTACGGCTGAGAGCCTGAAAACATGTCAAGGTGATTCACATAAACCATACGGCTGAGAAGAATATTGCAATAGGTGAAACATAAAAACTATAATCTCGAAAATTTAGATTCTTTATGTATGATTGAAAAACTTGAACTGTTATAGAACCAGTTAGGGAAATGTAGTAGAAGGTTCTACAATCACCAATAAATTCTAATATACTCCCACACTTGCATATGAGTTCACATATCAGACAGACGTGTAAGGAAGAAATTTTTGCTAAACAAATGGAATTTTCATGTAGAACTCCTTGCATTGGGAGGTTTCTTATCTTTCTGATAATACATTGGGGTAGGTTTCTCATCTTAACAGAGCAAGTGCTGCAAAATTCACCGTCAGCAGATAAATGTTGGCTTTGATAATAAGCATACCTGAATAGTGTTTGCGGCACTGGGACTCGCCACAGGTCCTAATTCACATGAGTCTGCACACTCACGATTACCAAGGCAGAAGAAGTTCAAATAATCCTGGGGTGAGAATGCATTCTCAAGTCCAACCTCCACTAGAGCCTTATAAATTGTCTCATACATCATTTGCATTGTTTTATGCTGCAGAAAAAAAAAATTGCACATTTAACAGATTAACAAAATAACGCAGGGAGTCACATGAGAATCAAATTGTTATTTTCTTTATACATCAACCATATTTTACAATGACACTTGCATTGTAAGTCAGACCTAGGGCAGATCAAAATTGCCACAATAACAATAATAAAGGACATAGAACTGGCAAAAATATATGTCTTTGCATTAAGAGATTATGATTTGAAGAAGTACATAGCAGAAAGGAAAGGGTCAAAGAGAGTTTAACTGGCAGCCCAGTAGTAACCGCACCTGCCAAAATAGAATTCTTTGTGTGGCAGCACCAGTTGGTACGCCCTCTGGCCACATTGGAACAACAATATAGGCAGCAAATCTCTCGTTGGCCCTGATTTTATCAGCTATTTTCAGAGCAATTTCCATTGGAATTAAATTATTAGCACCTGCAATATGAGATAGCATGATTATGGTCCAGTATTCCATATATACAACTAGTACGGGTTAATGGGAAAAGGTTTCTACCCGACTTCTATATTCCCATAAGCCCAGAGCCTTTTGCAGCATTTGGATTAGTAATTAATCAGATGTATATAACTATAACCTAATGAAACTGGGTTAAATCTTTGCTTGCCAAAACCTTTATGTTCAAATATTGAATATTGACCAGATTTTGATTATTGAGCCCAAAGCAGTGAATCTTAAAAATGTGATTGTCCCAAAAAAAAAGAAGAAAAGCTTCCTCACCTAAATCTTTATATGAACTCCAGTTGTATGATGAGCCAATAAAATACTGGTTTTCTATATAAATGAAGTGCTGTGCAGCACGAATGGCCTTCACATAGGCTGTATGTATGCTCATGTCAATGAGGACATTCTTCCCGCATACCAGGTTCTGTCAACAGAACAATCAATAAACTCTGACAATCAGTTATAGTTGCGTGCACAAATATAAGCAAACAAAGCTCAAGAAAACATAAGTGTCAATTACCATCAACCGAAATATTATCTCACCTTGCTTGTGGCTTCTTTTGGGTCCTTGGGGAAATTTCTAACAGAATTAGAATCGATTGATCGAAAAATCTGCATTTCCATAGGGAAAAAACATCAATTTAATTGACATACTTCACATCTAAGAACAAGACCAACCATCACCTCGGTCCTTGCCTTTCTGACCAAGCTTTTGACTGAATTACCTGAACATGCCAACCTTCAGGATCGTTTTCATTGACAGGAGCATCAAAAACTCCTACGATGTCTGGAATTCTTTCAATCCTAAGAAGAGCATCATCATATGACATCTTCAGTTTTTTAATCCCATGAGGTTTTGCAGCCTTAAGCCAGCGCTCCTCAAAATTGGTTAATACATCATATGCTGCCGGGCCATCAATTTTAGAGTGCAAATCATGCCATGGTTCTCGTGGACAACCAGCAACATTACCCTGCATAATTAATAAAATTACACAATTAGTAGAGATAAAGCTAATTTTGCCTCTTGAAAATACAAAGAAAATCTGCACACGATCAGCAATATGATCTCACCAGCACATATCCTTCTTGTATTTCATAATAAAATATTGATAGTTTATTAGAGAGAAATTATACTAAACCACAATTGTACAAATAATGAGATCTAGAAAATTTAAAAGCTTACTGTGAAGGTAGGGTTGTGATAGTCATCTTTATGGGTAGTTTCTTGCGACCGGAATAAAGGATGATCTGGAGTATCATATCTTCCATCACATAAATCAAGTCCACCAACAAAAGCTACGATTTTTCTTCTGTTATTGCCTGCATCAGCATCCACAATTACAGTTTTCTGATGGTGTGTATATATCGTTCCGACTTCCTGAATCAAAGATTAAGAAGCAATCTAGTGAGCAATTATCAGTTCCACCTGAAACCCAAAAAGAATAAAAAAAGCAAAAGAAAAGAAAAACTAACCCTTTGCTTGACCCAGCTATGCCTTTTTCCAGCAATACGAGGACAAAGAAGTACTTGTACGGATGATTGTTTGAAAAAACGGCGGGTTTCCTCATCATGGGTTGCCATAACTCCATCCTGCATTAGTTAATGTTCCAGATTTTTAGTTGAATTTCAATCAAATCAAAGTGCAAAAGACGGGTAGGAAAAACTTCCCTAGGATAGAGTAGAAATCGAAACTTAACAAAGATGCAACTATGACTGGTATCCACATAAGAATGCATGCAAAGCGGTAAAGAATGCATAGAGCATCAAGGACAAAAAATACAACAAATACGTGATAAACGTACATGTTTAACAAAGCTCATAGCAATAACAATCGGCAACAACAATTCTTACTTGAAGGAACAAGAAGAAGAGGGAAGAAAAAGAGAAAGAAAGAAAACTCAGTATCAACTACCATTCAGTTTCCTCCATATATTATTAGTTAAAGAATAGCTAAAGCTGCAATATACAAATGGAATTACGCAAAAATGTGCAGCAAAGTTTTGTACCATTTTATATCCCAAGATGCTCCTTGAAGTTGGATCATCCCAAATAAGAAGTAGCACTCTTACTCCTTCCTGGGACTTGGACCTCAACAATTCCCCCAATGTGACATCTGACGGACGACCATCATCCCGAATTAGCCTAACTTTGTGCCATACTGACCATCCTGTAATATAAATTAAGCGCCTGGCATGACGTATTGCATCAAAGATGTCATGCCAACACTTCCCATGCACATAAGACAACCCGTGATCAAGTTTCAAATTTGGAAGACACCCATCTGGAACATGGGCATCTTGATAGAGAGTCACTGTTCCACCTTTCCTAAGAGGAAAATAGGTGCCTGGCACGCCATGATAATCAGGACCTGCTCCCACACCTTGATTGTAAATGCTGAGTTTCTCCATTGGGGTGTACTGAATTGAAAGTTTCAATACAGCTCCAGCTTTACATGGCTTTCCACTGCTATTCAAAATAGGGTAAACTCCCTCAATTCTAGCTCCTGAATATATCTGCTCGACTGGAATGGACACAATTCCAATCAACTGTGAACCGACAACATCACTGTCTTTGACTAAGAAATGCACTTCAGCAGCATAATGTGCAACAGGAACATAAAAATGTTGCATCCAGACAGGATCTTCACTGTTGCTAATCACGTAAGTTCTCCCAATTACAGCATCAGCCACTGTGATTGAAACATAGGGATCACTAGTAATCTTGCGGCTCATTTGTCCTTCAATCTTGGTGCTTATATTTCCTGGCAATTTACTAAACATATCTCCCAGTGTCTTATGGAACATGTCCATGTTTGGGAGGTTCTTTGCGTCATAAACATATATATCCAAATTCCCATGCAAAAGCAAGACCCTCAACGACCCTTTTGAGTTTTGCCAAGGCACAATTTGTGTACCCTGGCCATGCGTCGAATCATTGAAGGAACCTCTATGGCCATAAACAGGACCAGAATAGCTACTGGAAGAACTCATCCGACCCAAGTAAGCCCCCTCATAATCACTTGAAAAGGAGCTACTGCGATAGCCATATAAATCTTGTCTTTCATACCCAAAACTAGAATTGTGAAGACTAACAGGAGAATCAGGCACTGAGGTGACAGATGGTGAAGCAGGAGCAGAGGGGAGTTTGTTATCATTCAAATGCATATTATTCAACAAATCATCCAAAGGTGGGTAAGCAGAAGATGAAGAATTAACATTAACATTATGACTATCATGCTTTGTTGATGACTCAGTTGCTATAGGAGGGCAACTATCATGTCTTTGATGTGGATATGGGTACTGAGGCTGACTGTAACTGAAACTTCCATGATGTTGAAGGTTTGGTGAAGGAGGAGATGGTGGATATGGATATGGATAAGGAACAGACCCAGGAGGGGGATGATAATCTAAATGGCCGGAGCCGGAGTGACTCGTTGGTGGCTGTTGCGGTGATCTTGGCGGTGGCGGATATGTGTAAGGAGCATAAGAATATGGATAGGGTTGATGAGAATGGTATGAATCCGAATTAGGAGGAGGCGGATAGGCATGATTTGGAGGTTGGTGATAAGGGTATGGGTAGGGATTATTGTATGGGTAGGAAGAAGGTGATCCATAATTCTCCATTTAAAGAATCAAAAAAACTAATCTTTGTGTTTTGTCACAACGAAAATGAATTGAAAGATTGCTCATAACCCAGAAACCAAATGCAGAAAAAGGGCCAAAGACTCGATCTTTATTTTCTTCTCTTCTTCTCAGTGAGTTTCAAGATTAATAAAAAATGAAAAAGAAAATAGATTACCTTGTGAGATTGAGTTTGGAAGATACAAGGAAGGATGAATTGCAGTTCTTGGAACCTTAGAGAAGAAGAAAATACAAAAACAGAGAGCTTTTTCCCCTTCTCTGGTCAGGTACCGGATAATCCTAAATCTTAATTGCGTTGACAACGTGTGACCTGACCGGGTTTTATGTGGTCTCCATCTTTCTGAAATTACAAAAAGAAGAAAAGTAAATATATATTATTGGAGATTTTGATCAAAAGTCAGTCAGTCATTTATTTATTTGTTTATTTTACTGATTACTTTAGCAAACTTCACTTTGATACGTAAAATTCGTCATTTGTGTAGTTCTTCAATCAATGATAAGAAAAAATATTTTTCTAGTATTATATTTTATTATTTAGGAATTCGTCCATACTTCTACTTATAAATTAAGTTAATTAGAAATAAATAAATAAAAGGATCTTTACCCCGAGAGTTGAGAAATTATTGGACTTTAGAAATCTTGCAGGGCTGAATGGAAAGCTAGAGTTTTTTTTTTTTAAAAAAGCCAGAGAAGTTACAATAGCATTTATTAGCGTCAAATCAATTATTGACTATTAGATATTTGATTCTATGTCGGTGTCAATTTTTCTAGATCAGCATTTTCCTCTATATTATCACCAATTTGTTGTTTTACGTTGGCTATTTTTACATTCCTATTCTTCAATATTTTTTAATTATCGAAGAAATATATGAAATCCTCGAAGCTTCTCTAAGAAATAAAGTACAAGCTAGTCCGAACCCATTTTAAAACTTTTCCATTGCATAATAATTTTTAATCAATACATTAACAATGCGAGACTATTGCCAAGTTACAGCTATAGAACTTCTAACAATATATTTCCCTGACACCCAAACAATTGATCCAAAGGAATAATTGCCTATGCTACCTCCTCTCAACCCAACAAAAGTCACGTTGTAACTAAGTTCTTCTCCCCATTTTTGGAAACTCAAAACCTTAGGCTCCACAATTATTGATACCCCATTCGGTTCCTCAACTTTTGCTACATAAGTACAGGAAGAAGTTCCTACATTTGTCACAGTTCTCTTGAACGTCCTTTTGATATTTTTAGCATTGCCTTCAAAATTCACAGCAAAAGAAGGGTAATTCAGGTCACCAGGTTGAAGAACTATGTTCTTAGGACAGCTGAAATTCCTTCTTGAAACCTGAATTAATTGAGTAGCTGTATAATTCAAGCTGCAAAAATACTTCAAATAGTCTTCTGTTGTGATATTGTATATTAGCCCAGGATCAGAAGCACTTTCTGGGTTAACATGGCCCGAACCGAATGCAAAAGGTGTAGCTGATGCAGATCTATTAGCACCCAGGTCAGCAATTGCTGCATGTTTGTTGTCCATGACATAAGCTGTGGTCATTAGTGCTGATTTTATAGCTGCTGGTGACCAATCTCTATGGACAGACTTGAGCAGTGCAGCTAGACCACTAACATGAGGACATGACATTGATGTTCCTGAAAGTATATTAAACTGTACACTTCGGTTATCGGTCTTGAGCAGTGATGGGCTAGACATTGGTGGCCAAGCGGCTAGAATGTTCACACCTGGTGCAGTAACATCTGGCTTGATCACATCCGGTCCCACTGCACTAGGCCCTCTAGAAGAGAATGCAGCCATTATTGGTGCAGGATTACCATAAGTTGTTCCTATGAAAAAAATTGCAGCAGTAGGCTTTTTAGTTGAATTGACATAGTTTTTGACTGCTACACCTGCAGAGGCTCCTAAAGAAATGGCAGGCAGGACATGGGGGTCGGCCAAAGCCTCTTCTTCTTGAGCTTCAGTGTTGATTAGTAACATTCCTGCTCCTCCTGCCAATTTCACTTGCTCGCCTTTCGCAGTTCGTGCGTTGAATCCTCTTTCGCAAAGGACCAGTTTGCCTTTCACTAGCTTCTTGTTGAGCGAGCCACTAATGCAATACTTAGCAAATTGGTTGCCAGCAGTCTTTCCATACACAATTGGCAATTGCTTGGTTGGTTTTCCATAGTAAAGAGATGCTCCAACAAAAGATTGTTTATTCCCAAGCTTGACAGTTGATGGGAAGCTTCTATCAGTATAGCTAGCAGCAACTGTCATGATCCATGGAGCTGTGTTGTCTACAGTTGATTTCGAGGGGCCAGAATTGCCTGCAGAGCAAGTGACAAAAACCCCATTTTGGGTAGCCCCAAATGAGGCTATAGCAACATTGTCTCTATAAAAAGGCCTCGCTGTACCACCCAAAGAAAGGGACAATACATCAACACCATCTGCAACAGCTTGGTCCATAGCAGCCAGTAAATCAGTGTTGGTGCAACCCAATGACCAACATACTTTATAAACTGCAATTCTTGCCGTGAAAATCATTCCAGCTGCAGAGCCATTTGCCAAACCAAAAAAGTTGGCATTAGCTACAACATTGCCAGCAGCAGTCGATGCGGTGTGAGTTCCGTGGCCTTGCGCGTCTCGAGGGGACTTATAATCAACTGTTTCATTGATTTTTGCTACAAGGGATTCATAGCCTTTGAAGAAAGCTCTTGCACCTATGATCTTGTTGTTGCAATTTGCGGCGGAAAAATTCGTGCCATTTTCACATATGCCTTTCCATTTAGAAGGCACTGCAGGTAGGTCTGTGTCGTTAAAACTAACATGTTCTGGCCAGATTCCAGTATCAAGAACTCCAATTATAACATCTGTAGCCAAGTTTGGAGCTTTCCATAGTCCTTTACCAATTTTAAGTCCTAGAAATTGAGGGGAGTGTGTGGTGTGGAGCTTCATAATTTCATCAGGAATTGCTGAGACAAAGCCATTCATTTTGCTTAAAGCTTGGACTTGATCAGTTGAAAGCTTAGCAGCAAAACCAGACATTGCCTTTTCATAGACATAAAGGATTTGAGCATATTCTTCTTCTTTCTCCTCCTCTTTAATGGAATCCATCACTTCTTCATACCATTGTCTAGCATTTCCTGGAATCTTGGTTTTGTCAATATGAATCACATAGGTCTGTTTGCCAATTGAAGCATAAGAAAGGGTAGGCAATAAGCATATCAACAGCAAAAATATTCTCAAAATCATGCTTGCTGTTAATAGGCAAAATACACACAGGAGATTGGCTAATAACGTATGAGAAGGATGAGAGATGAGGAAGTTGCAGAGCATATTATATAAGAAACTGAAATTAGTGGGGTCATTATGTAATTCAAAGTGCACGCCTTCAAATTAATGAATAAAAGTTGCAGAGACAAAGCTGTACATGATCCTCCACGAGCTACAGAATGATGGGAAGTGGGACACTGCCAACTGCACTGGAGAGATGGAATTTAAAGGACAAGTTTTTTTAAATAGTTGACTAATGTCATGGAAATTACTTATTTTAGTTGGCACTTTCTATGGGGTTAGAGGCTGCATTATATTATAGCCCCAATTCAGAACCTTCTAAATATATCCATTGGAAAATTTTATTTTGATTTAAACATATAGTGTGTTACAGCATGAAACTCAAAGATTACCTATTTTACTTCTTTTACACATTTTTATGAAAATGACAGAAGCATCAAAGTTTTTTTCTTTTCCAAAAAGTAAAATTCTTTTCTAATTTTAATGATGAAATTCTAGGTGGAGGTATGGGTAGTAGTAGCAGTACTGTTAGTGGGCACTTTTTTTTTTCTTTTATATCTTGAATTAATTACTTTTTTCCAGTCATAAAGTATAAGGGTTATAATAATGTGGTCATAACCTTAAAATTATTAAAATTTTTGTCAATATAAAAAAAAATAATAATAATTTTACCTGGACTATATAATTTTGGTATGCTCACATAGTGTTCTATAATTTCTATAACTAGAAAAGTAATTGAGCCTTCATTCTTGATTGCCATCCATTTTGGTTACCTTGCTTTCACTTTAAGGGAGATAATGGTGTCATCCATATTCCAAAAAGGGAAAGAAAAAAGAAAACAAAATATTCTTGCCTTTGAAGCTTTGCCTTGTTTTATTTTTTATTTTAATTTTCCTTTATCACAACACTCCTTTCCAGTTGATCCGGGCCTTGAGCCAGAAATAATGGATAGGTTAGCAACAAAAATGATGAAGGGGATAACAATAAATATAATGGAAATTTAAAGGCACAGTTCCAGAAATCTTGGTCTTAATTGAAGATCGATAACCATATATATTTGTTGAAGTTTTGAGTGATGAACTGAAAAAAAAAACAGAGAGAAATGACATGTATGTAATTCGTTTCAATCATCTATTTGTATTCATTCGCGAAAAAAGAAAAACAAGAAAAAAAGAAGATCGTGTATGTCATTGAAGAAGAAGAAGAAGAAGCTTTACAAAAGGCAGCCAATGCCAGAAACGAGCATATATAACTAATTAAGAAAGAAAGGTTAAAAAGAAGAAAATAAAATCTATGGCTGGGGAGGGGCGGCGGGGGGCTGAGGTTGATTTTCCGCAACATCGGAGGGAGCAATCTGGTGAGAATTAAAGACGAGTTTGAAACCATCTATGCACTGAACGACTGCAAAAACCATAAAAGTGACAAAATAAACTACAAGAATTACAACAAAGAAGGTAGCTGCGGCGTGGCGTTGTGGGTTTGTAGCATCTTGCAATACCTTCTTATGGTCTACAATTCCAAGAATCATCAAAAGTGCTGCCATTATAAACCCAAATAAAACAGCAACATTTCTTATCAGAATATCCACAAAGCTATTCTTTTCCATGTCTCTTCAATTTCTTCTTCTTTTATTTGTATAATTAAGGAACAAGAACTCCTCCTACCCATCCGTTACAGGAATGGGATACCTTCAAGAACATTGAAGAAAATTTCTGATAGCAGTGGAAATCGAAATGTCCGGTCAAGAAATTGATGGGACAGCCTGGAATGCTAAAGGCTCTGCATCAATGCGTATGGAAATGAAAAATCTTAATTTAGTATTGGCTCTAACTGCTTTTATTTTTAATTTTATATCTGGTCTTTCTTATTTTGAGAGGTGTATCTATAGGTGAACAAAATCTACGTGTGCCTGCGCCGCTTCTTGAATTCATTTGGGTTTTTTCAAGTGTAAATACCAATTTATAAGAGTAAGATCGTATTGTTATTATATAAAAGATTTAACTTTATCCTAAAGAGTTTGTTTTCTCTGCTATTAAAACTTTAATCCATATCTAAAAAGAGTTTGTGTACATCACAAACTCACACATCAAGTAATTCTAAGGTTGTTATATAATATTAATTACGTCTTTAATTTGATTACGATTCTTTTGCTTACAATTTGATTACGATTCAAGAGGCTTATAAACGACAACAGGGCTCCTTACAAAACGACGAAAGCTTTTCCACCCTATAGAACCAGACAAAACATGTCCGATTGCCAAAGGTTTTGCCTTAACCACAACCTTAAAACTCCTCTTCTGCAATGTACGAGTGAAGGAGAGGCTCATGGGTTGCACGGTGATTTCTACTCCTTTAGGAGCTCTAATGGTGGCATTATATACAGAAGCAGAACGACCCACATTGGTTACTGTCCTTCTAAAAATTCCCACAGTTGGCTGCTTGTCATTTTTGGCTGCGAGCTGCATGGTAGGATAGTTAATAGCATCATAGCCAAGTCCTGGGATCAAAGACGAGCAATTTATGGATTTTGAGCCAATTAAAACTGAAAGAGATGATCCTGAGTAGCCTTCACGGCACAGGAATTGAATGTACGATATCTCATCCATGTCATAGACTAATCCAGGATTTCTAGCTCTGCCTGGATTTACTTGGCCAGCACCGTATGCGAATTCTGCATCACTGTTAACTCTCCGGCTCATTGGTTTTGCTTCACAAATGTTTCATGAAATTACGTTAGCCACGCAGCACTTAATTAGAACTTAGAAGCCTTTTTATTGATTACCTGTAGTAAGAATGGCAGATTTGATAGCTGCTGGTGACCAATTCGGATGGAATGATTTTATGTATGCAGCTGCACCAGCAACATGAGGGCAGGCCATGGAAGTTCCTGACATAAGTGTAAATTTTGAATACAGGGTATCGCCTTTTAGCCCCGTGAGTGATTTCAATGGCGTGTAAGATGCCAAAATATCAATGCCTGGCGCTGCAACATCAGGCTGCAAACATTGATGTTTATCAGATTACGAGTCACGTCTCTAACTGATTGATAAGCTAACCTGATATAGTCTAGATCATTTCGTACGAGGCTAAGATATTTGGATCCAAGCAAGAGGCAGAAGCAGAAGATCTAATTTCTTATCAATCACCAACAAATAATGAATACCTTCACAAGATGTTGAGATCCTGGATTTGGTCCCCGGGATGAAAAGGAAGCAATAAATGGTGCTGGGACTTGGACTTCGCTGGATCTATATATCACTGCTGCTGCTGATCTGTATCAAACAATGAAGAATTGATTCAATTTATTCACAAAGTACAGTTCTTATGCACAGATTTCAGAATTAACTTGACAGATTTAATCATAGGTTTTACTTTGTGGAATGTATGTAATCATTGATGGTATCACCAACAGTGGCATTAACCATGGTCCCTGGTGTCATGAAGATTTGAGCAGCATCAAGATATTGCTGGCTTTCAACAATGGTGCCTACCCCTCCAATTCCTTTAACAACAGAATCAGAACCCCAAAGCTGTAGCTCACAGTAAACCAGCTTCCCTTTTACCTTGTCAGGATCCATTGTTCCATCCAAACAAAACCTGCAATGCCAATTTCCTTTGCTAAATTCTCAATTTTTGCTCGAAATGAGTGAATTGAGCAGTCATATTACCTTGCTTCATTCTTTGTCTCAGAGTTCTTAGCTGCATCAACTCCACTAATTAGTGGGTACAATTTCTGCTTTGGCTCAAATGTGCTCACCCCCACTCCCTGTATGCTTACTCATCATTACTCGCTCTATATATATATATATATATATAAAAGAAGTGAATGTATACAACTTACTGAAACTGTCTTGCCATTGCCCAGCTCAACTTTGCTCCGAAACTGCCTATCGATACCGCTAGCAGCCACAGTCAAAAGCCAGGGAGCATGGTTAGCCACACTACCAAAAGATGGACCATCATTACCAGCAGAAGCCACAGTAAGAATACCCTTTCTCATGGCATGAAATGCACCTATTGCTAATGTATCCGATGTATAATCAGCATTGAGGCCGCCTATAGATATGGAGATAATATCAACCCCATCATCCATGGCAGCTTCAAAAGCCGCAAGTATGTCCATATCAGAGCAACCTGAGCTTGCCCAACATACTTTATACATCGCCACCCTCGCGTCTGGCACTGCCCCACGAGCAGCTCCTTTTGCTAGCCCAAATAGGCTAGCATCTGCTACTTCTTTGCCTGCTAAGGTTGATGATGTGTGAGTCCCATGGCCGTCCACGTCAATTGGAGACAACATGTCATTAGGATCTGGGTTCCCATCTAGCTTGAAGTATCTAGCTCCTATAAGCTTGCTTTAATAACACAAATATACAAGTCAAGCAACGATGAACAGTCAAAGAAAATCCTGAAAAGTTCAAGAATTTACTTGTTGCATCCTGAGAAATTTGCATATTTGGCACATGTGCCTTTCCATGTCTTGGGTGGAGGACCAAAACCATCGTCTTTGAAGCTCTCGGACTGTGGAGTGATTCCTGTTACAGTAATAAAAAAAAAAAATTGATGGATCTTTCTTTTCAAGATTAGCTTTTTATCATTGGCCAATTAGAAATATCTATACCCGTGTCAAGTAGACCCACAACTATATTTCTCTCAATTTTGATATTTCTTTTAGCTGTGTTAGGAAGTCCAATAAAATCCCATGACTTTGTAGTATGGAGTTTGTGATACCTATTAAGGTATACAGAAATAACTTGGTCGAGACCTGCAAACCAAAGGCAATCAATAAATTGGAAATTGGAATCCATTAACACCACAATCATTATTAATTTTACTTCATCCACCTGATAACTTGGTAGCTTCAGCTTTAGATAGCTTAGCTGCAAATGCATTAAAGCTCTTTGTGTAGCTGTACACCATGGATTCCATAGCATCTTCTTCACTGTTTATCATAAAACAGAGCCTATGTGAGCCTGGCCTCTATAGATTACATAGGGAGAGAAAGAGAGGAAGTGAACCTGCCTTGTCTTGACGGACCCGAGAATATCAATATGGTCTTGAACTGCAGAAGCATGGTTATTTACAGGATCATCTCCAAGAAAAACAATGTAGAATTCCTGCTTATTTAAACAACAATTGTTATTATTGTTACTATATATTGGTATTGCCTTTGAAAATTAAGAATATATAAAATATCTAATTAAGAAATTAATTACCTTGTTATCTCCCTCTTCAGTTGCAGAAACAAAGGCAGTCAAGATCAAGATCAAGATCAAAGGAAGTGTGTGCGTAAATTTCTGTCTTGACATGCTCGCAGGATTAAGGATTTTCTGTTTTCTGTTATTCTTATGTGTATGCAAGAGGAGTTGTGTTTATATTAATAGAGCAGCAGTTTAATAAGAATGCTTTAGAAGTGATTAAAAATCGTAGGAAACGTATATTTAACATGCTAAGTTCTTGTTGGTTGATGACTTGAGTTTTATGGGTTAGAAACCTTAAAAGATAAATGCTCTTGTCCATGTCATGGATATATTATATCATTGCTTCTTGTTGGTGGAACTTTTTCTTTTTCCTTCGTTCTGTATATCACATAAACAGCTTCCCTACAATTTATCATCAACCCTTTAATCCTCTAATAATCACTAAAGATTTGTGGTGGAGACTATATGCAAGTTGTAATCCAAATGATCAAATAGTCGAAAGAGACTCCATGATACCAGTCATTTTTAACTCTTACACAAATATTAAAATAATCTTAATTTTATAAAAAGAAAAAAAATCATTTTTTTTCTAATTCACTTGACCACATGAATCAAAGTATGCTAATTTCAATTATGATGAAGATATATATACTAAATGATTAAAATTTAAAGTTGTTTCGTGTTGGATATAGCATGAATTTCTTTGTCATCAAACTGAAGAAGAAGTTGCTTGAGTTTAAAGAGCCAATTACATCAGTAACGTCTTTGACTTAAATTCCAATTTAAGTAAATGTAGCTTGCCACTGCCCCAGAATATAAGATTGAGGATAGCTTAATGAGTTCCCAGAAGAGGTAATATAATGCAATTCGGTGCGTTTAAGAGGTAAATCTGCAGAATAAATTCATCACTATCTAATAAGTGATTTACTTATGAGCAATAATTTTCAATTAATGGTCCTTCACATAGTCAAATTGTCATGAGTAAGTTCTATTAGTGGTTAAAATATCTAAGAAAATAATAAAAGTATAAGTACTCATTCTTCTAATGGAATAACGTGCTCTTTGACCTCGAATTTAATCGATTCTAAACGTATAAAAATTTATGGACTCAAATGAATACAACGCATAATTTATGGATCAAAATGACTCGTTTTGTTTTTTTTGGGACATTTATGTACTTTTGCTTTGTCACCGCCTTGTTCGGTTACCCAGAATCAAAACCCCCGCCATTTCATTCTGCAAGTTGCCAACACAGACAACAGCCTGAACCCTAATTCCTAAGAAATCGGTTGATAAACCCTTGATGTTACTTCTCACTCGCCTCTCCCGCCAGAAACCACCGCATACCTCGCTTCTGCTCACGCTGTTTGCTCGACATTTCTCGTCGGTGTCCACTTCTTCAAAACTCCATGACCATTACTCCTTTCAACCCCCGCCCTCTCTCTCCCCCCAAAACCTCCCTAATCCAAAACCCAGGAAAAAGCAAAAGCCTTTGTATCGTCCACCTTCCTCACTTGATCGAAAAACCACAAAGCCGATAAACTCCGATCTGCCCTTTGATTTCCGGTACAGTTACACCGAGAGCAGCCCCAATGTGAGACCCATTGGGCTTAGGGAGCCTAAATACTCGCCTTTTGGTCCACGACGCTTGGACCGGGTATGGACCGGAGTTTGTGCCCCGGTCGTCGAGCCGAAGGTGAAGTCCGTGGAGGGTGTGGAGGGCTCGGATTTGGAGGAGAAGAGGAGGAGGATGAGAGAGGAAATTCAAGGAGAGCCACTTACCAATGCTGAAAGGAAGATTTTGGCCGAGAGTTGTCAGAGGAATAGAACCAAGAAGCAAATTAACCTCGGTACAATTTATTTATTTTTTTCCATCTCTTGTGCATTTTTCTCTTTTTGATTTCGGAATCTCTTGGCTGTATTCGTTGTTTTCTGCACCTTGTTTTAGTGGGCTATATAATGATGTTGTCTGGGTCAATTATTCATGGCGCATGGAATTTAATTTTAAAGAGCAGGGTTACTAGTTGCAATTGTTAAAATACTAGTATTTTGATTCATAGGAGTAAAAGATTTGTGCAGAAACCTGCCATTGTACTGTCTTATCTATATATAGTTATAAGTATAATGGTTTTGAACCTTTGCAAGGTTCCATTCTGCTTAATGTCAAACTTTGTTCAATGACCTCTTCTAAATTTCACATCGAGGACCCTGAAAGTTATTCCTGAAGCACAACAAATTAGTATAGATCTTAGAGGTTACTGAACAAGCGTTTTAATGTCAATTGCAATTGGCAGTCTCTGTTCTCTTTTTTGTTAATGTTCCTAAGCTTGAGAGGTTTCAGGCATGTCTCTCTCTCTCATAGGTGGGCAAGTTAGCAGCTCCAATTGCTATTGCTTTGCAGTCAAATGTGGGTTCTTATGCCATTTGAAAGCGGTGGCACTTAATGTGGATAGGACTCAGATGCATGGACAATATTGTTGCTGATAGCTCAAGCTTTTCAAAGATCGGTTGAACTTATAACTATGCATGTTATTTTTATGGTTTTAAGTGTGGACTTGCATTTAAACATCACTAGGTATTTAATACCTGCTTAGTGAATGTTATTCTTCTTGGCCCATTGACATTGGCATTTAAAAAATGTTGATATTAATCACATGAGAAATATGAACTATGAATGGCATTCATAAATTACTCGAAGTAATTCAACTTGAGTCATGTCCCTTGTACTGCCCTGCTATAAAAAAGTGTAGTTTCACACACACTGCTTTGACTCATTCTCGATCTTATGTCTTTCTTCTCTTCTTTTTTATTTTTTTTATTTTTTTCCTTTTTGACAGGCAGAGATGGCTTAACACACAACATGCTAAATGACATTCATAACCATTGGAAGCATGCTGAAGCAGTCAGGATTAAGTGTCTAGGTGTGCCCACTGTTGACATGAAAAATGTGTGCACTCAGCTCGAGGTATCTTCTTTATTTTCAATAGTCATTTCTGGATATTTTGCATTTGATTCGCCTGTTATTCTTTCTTCCTATGTTCTTGCTTCTTAAGAGTCTTGCACCATGGTTACTGTAGTAGTGAAATGAAGTATCATATGAATGTCTAATTGTCTAGGCCCATTGTTTTACATTTAAGAAAAGCTTCATTCTAGTTTTGCCTGTCTACTATAGGATAAAACCTTTGGGAAGATCATCCACAGACATGGTGGCATGTTGGTACTATATAGAGGCAGAAACTATAATCCCAAGAAAAGGCCAGTGATTCCTTTAATGATGTGGAAACCTCATGAACCTGTATATCCAAGGCTTATTAAAACTACAACTGAGGGCCTGAGCATTGAGGAAACGAAGGAAATGAGGAAGAGAGGACTAGCTGTTCCTGCTTTGACAAAACTTGGTATTTTGATGTTCTTGCTGTCTTGCTCTTGTTACTCAACTGTATCTACTAGCTAAATTATTCGTGTTATTATGCAGCCAAAAATGGTTATTATGCTAGTCTGGTACCCATGGTCAGAGATGCTTTTCTAGTCAGTGAGCTAGTCCGGATCGACTGTCAGGGTCTTGAGAAGAGTGATTACAAGAAAATAGGCTGCAAAATTAGGGTAAGACTCGAACATGATTCAATTCTTACTTGAATAAATGGTTCTTAGTTTAATCCTTTAGTATCGAATGTAACTTTGTTGCCGAATGCTTATTGCTATTTTACAGAAGTCATTTTGTTTATGAAAGAGAGAACTTGTGATATGCAAGTTTAGTACTTTTGAGATGTTAGTCAAGGTGCCTGTAAATGGCAGATTGACTTTCTTAGAGTAAAAATATTTTGAACTTTTTGGATGTGGATTAAAGAGCTCTTATCAAATTCTTTTTGCTTCACTCTTCATTGGGGGTTTGTTTGTCCAAATGGAAACTACCAGAATGTTAGTAGCTATTCTGACTAGAAAATTGTTTTCTACCATGTTAAAAACATATTTAGAATGGCTACAGTGGCTGAGATGTCATTTATTCAATTCTCATCCTTGTTCATTGCAAATGTGGAATTTGATTTTCAGCATGTATGTGAACCCCGTTCATTCTTTTTTTTTTTTTTTGTAATTATAATTTTGACGGTGTTCAATATGGTTCAGGATTTGGTTCCTTGTATCCTTGTAACATTTGAGAAGGAGCAGGTTGTTGTATGGAGAGGGAAGGATTATAAACCTCCTGAAGATGGACAATTTTTTACTGACAGGGAATTTTTTGATGATCCTGAGAGCAATGTGGATGGTAGTGAAGATATTTGTACCTCAGATGAGAATGGCAGCCAGAAGGTGTTCTACGCCGGTAATGATGAGTAGTTTCTTTCTTGCTTTGGATTGACCTCCCGACTTTCACTACAATTTGGAAAATTTGGAATAATGAGCTGATGACATTGACAAGCCTCAACAATCAATGGTTAGAAGAACTGGAATGAGTAGCAGCATGGTGGGATGTCAAATTGGTGGCTACTGACGGTCTATCCAATCTTCCTCTACCTCCACTCAAAAAAAACGTTGAGTGGAACAGTGAAAAGATGTAAATGGGACGAATATAGGTATTTATGGAAGGGAATTGATGATATTATAGGGGATATGTTTGGGATTGGATGAATGCTTCTGGTCATTTATGCTACAGATCTCTGATGTTAGTATTTGAATTCTGGAGCGGAACATGCAAAATGCAATATAGTATGGTGCAGTGCGCAGGTTAATACTTAAAAAATTAGAATCTATGTAGGGAGCTGATCTGTGAATCAAAGTCGAGATTGGATTTATGAGTATTATGATTTTGACATGTGAGTGTGCAGATTAACACGTGGATGTTACAGTATTCTGTCGACATAAAATTTGATGAGATCTAACAATGGCAACTTGCCATGAACAGGAAGCTGCCTCTTTTTTTTTTTTTCTTGGGTGCGCACAAAGAGGCAAAAGCCGTGCAGTTGCTTACCAAAAATATTGGAAGCTTGCCATTGGTTGCACGGTACATGTGTCTTGTTATTTATTTATTTGATGAAATGTCTAACATTATTAAAATTGGTGGTAAAAAATAGTACCACGTGAGTGTTACGTAGGCACGCACACAGCTCCTTCAGTTATGTTTGTATCATGATTACGTGGCTCTTCTGCTGCCGGTCATAAATAAAGATTAATGAGATAAACCTTTTTGCAATTTCCAATACAAACTGGAAAAAATTATGTATGGATAAGAAATCTATTTTACTCCGTTCCTTAATATCTGTCACTTTTGATAAAAATTTAAATTTTATTTATACGTAACTTTTAGATTTTCAATACAATTTAATTTTCTCTTTTCAATTTAATTTTTATTTTTAATAAAAATTGATCAATTAAATTTATTTTTTTTGCATTGAATTATTCAATTTACATTAAATCACTCAATTTTTTTCTAAATTTAAAACTAATTAATATTTCTTAATTGTTGTGAAAATAATAAAAGTGACTAGTATTTAGGAATAGAGATAGTATCATTTATTGCTTTTGTTTCATATTTGTATAATTCAACAATTTTGTACATTTAAATTTTCACGTCTAAAAGTTTAAATTAATGAAATCAAATTATGAAGTCCATATTCATGGCACCACCAATGTCTATTATAACATTACATCAAACAATGAGTAAACTTTTTGATTAAAGAAAAAATAATATTGGTCTAACGAGTTAGTTCGGAGATGAATTGATAAACTTGTACATTGCATTTCTTTAAAAAAAAAAAATAAAGAAAATAATAGAACATAATTATTCTTATTATTTTTTTGACAGAAAAAAAAAAAAGAAAAAGAATAGAAAAATGATTAAAAGATATAGAAATGGAGAAAGTAATGATGGAAAGGTCTACTTGCAAAACACATGCCTAAAAATAAGTAAAAAAAATATTATCCTTTGCTGTCCTCTTCTCTTAATATAGTAAATTCTGCTAAAATCTTGTCCCCGCAAGGCTGTTTCTTCTTTTTATCAGCCTTCTTCTTCATCTCTACCTTCCAGTCAATACCCAATCAATGGCCGATAATGATCTTTCCGCCTCTCTGCTTTCTCCTCAACCCTCCAATCACCCCCATCTCATAATCTCCGTCCCCGATAAAGATTCCGCTCAAATATCCCATACTCACCACAACCATAATGGCAACAGCAGTGACAATAGTCACAATTCTCACCTAAATCATCATTTTCGTAACCCCTTCTACTTTCTCGGCTCCGATGGGTTGTCTGTGCCTCCTCCGTCCACCCTCGATCCGTTCCGGAATGGCACGCCGAATATTGAAGGTTTTTATGAGGTGGTGAAAATCTTGGTCTGTTTTCCGATTGCTGTGGTAAGATTGGTGCTTTTCGGGGTTTCTTTGGCGGTTGGATATATTGCCACTAAATTGGCTCTTCAGGGCTGGAAAGATAAGCATAATCCTATGCCCAAATGGCGCTGTAGGTTAATGTGGGTCACTAGGATTTGTACTCGCGCTATTCTTTTCTCTTTTGGGTATGTTAAATTCCATTTCTTTTCTGTTTTCCATAGATTTCTATGCTTATGGTATGAAAATAGAGTTTGATGTGCTTTTTGAAATGAATTTTCTTATTTTATTCATTTCTTTTGTTTTGAAACTATGGCTGCAGGTACCAGTGGATAAGAAGGAAAGGAAAGCCTGCTTCTAGAGAGATCGCTCCAATTGTTGTATCAAATCATGTATCATACATTGATCCCATCTTCTACTTTTATGAATTATTTCCTACAATTGTTGCAGCCGAGTCTCATGATTCCCTACCCTTCGTTGGAACTATTATCAGAGCAATGCAGGTAATTGTTACTCTATCTTTGATCTTATTTCAACCTAGATGAATAGATATGGTACCGTAGAATATTGTGGGTAAAAGAAATGGAATAGAAACAGAAAAAAAGAAAGAGACACAGAGGAGAAGAAGAGAGAATTCTGTTCAGAAGAGAGAAAATTTCATTCAATCATTACTTGCCCATTACACTGCATAGGCTGGAGTATATTCACAATACCAGACCAGATGACAGTTACACTATGAATGACACAAGGACACGTAAATAAATACACTAACAGCTTAAACGACTCAACAATATTAAGAAAACAACACCAGCTCTGTTTTTGCGCATAACAATCCCCTCCCTTTATAAAACCTTGTCCACAAGGTTGACTCGTGGAAACCTATGCTGGATGTCAAACAGGAACTCCCATGTAGCTTCTTCTGGGGATCTATCTGACCATTGAATCAGGACCTTGATGGCTGCACTATGCCCCCTCTCGACCATTTTTCGATCCAAAATGGTAACCGGTGTAGGAGGAGAAAAAATTAAGGTAGGCAAGATATTGCTACAGTAGAAACAGATTTTTTTAGTTGTGAGAAATGGAATATAGGATGGATATTAGCTTCAGGTGGCAGTTTAAGCTTGTAAGCAACCTTCCCAATTCTATCTTCTACACAATATGGACCATAATATAATGGAGATAGCTTATGATTGCCTCTCCTTGCAATACTTTGTTGTCTGTATGGCTGCAATTTGAGGTACACCCAATCACTAATCTCAAAGCTCCATTTAGTTCTGTGATGGTCCACTTGCTGCTTCATACGGTGTTGAGCTCTTTGAGAGGTGATATTTCATTAATTGCAAGGCAAATTCTCTATCCTGCAAAAATTGATCCACTGTTGCAATTGGGGAATCCCTTGGAGAGTAAGGAATGTGAATTGGTGGTGGCACTCCATACACTACCTCAAATGGGGTGGTCTGGATTGCTGTGTGAGGTGTTATACCACCATTCAGCAAGAGGCAACCACTTGAACTATTATTGAGGACTATCTCCGGTCATGCATCTGAGATAGGTTTCTAAACACCTGTTAACAACCTCAGCCTGCCCGTCAGTTTGAGGGTGATAGAAGGTTGATTTCCTCAATTCAACACCTTGACACTTAAAAAGCTCTTCCCAAAAAGTGCTAATGAACACAGGATCTCTGTCACTAGTATTGGAGTTTGGCAGCCCATGCAGTTTGAATATGTGAATAACAAATAGGTGAGCCACATCAATTGTTGTATAAGCGTGGCTTAGGACAATGAAATGGGCATACTTGCTCAATCTATCAACTATTACCAAAATCACATCCTTACCATTTGATTTTGGTAATCATTCCGCAAAACCCATGTTGATATCTATCCATATCCGTTCAGGAATCGGTAGAGGTTGAAGTAACCCACGAGTATTGATGTTTTCGGGCTTGCATGTCTGACATATGGTGCAAGCTCGAACATGATTCCTGACATCCCTTTCCATGCCCTTCCAATAGAAAAGTAGGTTGAGTCTTTTGGATGTAGCCTGCATTCCAGTGTGACCCCCAATGGTTGTATTATGCATTAGCTTGAGTAATTTTTCCCTCAGTTGAGAGTCATTCCCAATCACTAACCTTCCCTTTCTCCTCAGTAGGCCATCTATCCATGAATAAGGATTGATGGGAAGTTGCCATTGTTGTAGAGTTGCAATAAGGGACTGAATATTTAGATCATTCTCCCAACTCTTCTCAATTTCTGGTAAAAGATCACAGGATGGAATTGAGAAGGTTAAGGCCATCAACTCAGAAGCTGAAAGCCTTGAGAGTGCATTTGATGCTATATTTTCCTTGCCCTTCCTGTAAGATATTTTGAAGTCATAACCAAATAACTTGGCGATGTATCTCTGTTAGTGGGCTATAGTAATCCTTTGCTCTAATAGGTACTTAAGACTTTGATGGTCCGTCTTAATCAAGAAATGCCTATGAGCAATATAATGATCCCATTTCCTGATTGCAAATATAATTGCCAATAACTCTTTCTCATAAGTTGAGAGTAAGTTATGTTTAAGAGATAAAGCCTTGCTAATATAAGAAATTGAATGTGATTCTTGCATAAGCACTGCTCCAATTCCCCCCTGACTAGCATCTGTCTCAATCACAAACAGCTTCCCAGGTGAAGGTAAAGCTAACACAGGGGCTGTGGTTAAAGCTTCCTTAAGTTTGTTGAAAGCCGACTGGGCTGCTACTGATCATTTGAAGTTTTCCCTTTTCAAAAGCTCAGTTAAAAGCTTGCTGATTACCCCATAACCTTTGATAAGCCTTCTATTATATCCAGATAGTCCAAGAAACCCTTTGAGTTGCTTTAAATTAACTACCTCTTTAACCTTCTTAGGATCAGTAGAAACCCCCTCTTCAGTAATAATATGTCCCAAATATTCAACAGAGGACTTCCTAAATGAACACTTGCTTTTTTTGGCAAACAAGTGATACTGGTGTAGCTTAATGAAAACAAGTTTCAGGTGTTCCAAATGAGTGCATATCTGGACTATAAACAAGAATGTCATCAAAGAATACCAGTACAAATCTCCTTAAGTACGGTTTGAAAATGTCATTCATCAAACTCTAAAATGTGGATGGAGCATTGGTGAGCCCAAACGGCATCACCATAAACTCGTAATGGCCATCATGTGATCTAACTGCTGTTTTGTGCACATCAGGCCCATACATATGAATCTGATGATAGCCTGGCCTAAGGTCAATCTTTGAAAATATAGCAGCTCTATGCAATTCATCTAATAGCTCTTCAATTACAGGAATTGGAAATCTGTCTTTGATAGTTTGCTTGTTTAATTCCCTGTAGTCGATGCACATTTTCCAGGTCCCATCCTTCTTTTTTACCAAAACTATTGGTGATGAAAAAGGGCTAACACTCCGCTGAATTACCCCACTGGCTAATAATTCTTGAATCATCTTTTCAATCACAGTTTTCTACATCGGTGAGTGCTTGTAGGGCCTAATATTCACAGGTTTTGACCCTTCCACTAGTGGAATTTGGTGATCATGCATCCTGGTTGGTGGTAGTTCTTTTGACACCTCAAAAATGGAACCATATTTAATCAACAGTTGAGTAAGATCAGAATTTGTTACCTCCTCATCTCGTGGCTGACCAACTGACTCCCAGTGCGGAGATGGATTGGTGGAAATGCCATTTAATTGTACAGCATAAGCAATAAAAGGACCTTTACACAACGATTTGGCCATGCTACTTTGAGAAATGATCCTGACAGAAGTGGTGTTAATACCATGCAATTGATAATGCTCATTATCCACAGAGAAGGACATTTTAAGCTGCTTGAAGTTCCACTGAATGTCTCCTAAAATTGTTAACCATTGAATTTCCAAGATCATTTCACAGCCACCAAGAGGCATCACTAGGAAATCAGATGAAAATTTGTATCCCTGCATTTCCTAGGAAAATTGCTCACACATTTGGGTACATAACGTTTCCTAACCATTGGCTACAATAACATGGACAGGATTAATAAGTTGTAATGAGCAACCAAGTCTTTTGACAAGAGCTTGATCAAGAAAATTGTGTGTGCTTCCAGAATCAATCAAGAGATGGATGGGCTTCCTCTTGTAGTTTTCCACTAATTTCATAGTCTGGTAAGCCACCCCTTTCATCGCGTGTAAGGAAATAGTTGGTGCATTTTCGATCCACTCATCATGGCCCCATTGAAGCTATTCACTCCTCATCCACTTCGGTTATATCCTGCACTATGACCATGTGCAGTTGTTTCTTTTTGCATTGATGCCCAGGTGCAAATTTTTCATCACACCAGAAACAGAGATTCTTTGCATGCTTTTCATTCATTTCTTCATCAGTTAATCTCCTTGTTCTTGCTGGATTTTTGTTGAACTGTGTGTGAGGGGTAGGAAATTTCTTTGTAATGCTGGGAGTAGGTAACAAGGGTGGTTGTTTGTTGTTTACTGATGGTGGTTTACTGTTCAAAGGGTATGGTGCTTGGGTTTGGGTTTGGGTTTGGGTTTGGTTGTAGTATAATTTATGGGTTCTTGTTGCAGTCAAATAGGATTCCTACATGCGAGCAAGAGCATGAGCTTGCTGCAGTGTTTTAGGTCATAACATTCTGAGGGGTATTTTAATCTCATCTTTAAGCCCACTGAGAAAACAACTCAAAGAATACTCCTCTGATAGTCACATTGTGAGATAAAATATCGAATTCCTCCATGTAAGCTTGGAGAGATTCGGTTGTTCTTGTCCTTTAAGATCAGCCATGAGATCCTCATACACCTTTTCACCAAAGCGTCCTATCAGTGCTTCAACATACTTCTCCCAAAAGGCCTCATCAGCCTTGTTTCTGTTCTTTACAAATGACTGATGCCATTGTAGAGCTCTACCTTCCATGTGAATGGCAGCTAGCTTAACTCTAGCATGAATTGGGGTATAGTCAATTTAAAAGAACCTATCACACTTGAAAAGCCAGCCTTCAAGGTCATTCCCATCAAACCTTGGAAATTCAATTTTTGTAAATCGAATAGCCATCTGGTACCCACCATGAGCATGTGTTTGATTAGGTTGTTTAGTGAGGTCAATAAAGGAGGATACTGCAGGATTACTTGAATTGTTGGTGGGAGAGTTGAATGCGTTTGAGTTATGGGTGGTTAAAGTTGAGGAATCAGGATTTTCTGGGTTTGTCTGTACTGGGTTTGAAGAAGATGATGGGTTTTGGTTTTGATTTGCAGCCATCATGGATCTAAGGAAAATCTTAAATTCACTCATCATTCCACTAAGGAAATCCTCTTGTTTCTTATTATTTTCTTATATCATCTCTGTAACAATGCTTCTAGGGCTCTCTTTCATATTCTTCAAATCTTGAGAACGGGTGTTATCAGAAACTGGCATGGGTGAGTCTCTTTGGATGCTAGGGAGGATAAAAAAATGGATTCAAGAACTCAAGATCGATGCTCTGATACCAAATGGTACCCGTAGAATATTGTGGGTAAAAGAAATGGAATAGAAACAGAAAAAAAGAAAGAGACACAGAGGAGAAGAAGAGAGGTTTTTATTTAGAAGAGAGAAAATTTCATTCAATTATTACTTGCCCATTACACTGCATAGGCTGGAGTATATTCACAATACCAGACCAGATGACAGCTACACTACGAATGACATATGGATGCGTAAATAAATACACTAACAGCCTAAATGACTCAACAATATTAAGAAAACGACACCAGCTCTGTTTTTGCACATAACAAGATACTGGTGACTTATATTTTTATGCTTGGTTTTTTATAGCCATGGTTCCTGTTGGGATGCTTTGCAGGTGATTTATGTCAATAGGTTCTCGCAGACTTCAAGGAAACAAGCTGTCAGAGAAATAAAGGTAAAAAGTTTCTAGGTTTTGCAAATCTGTGCTTATCCAGTTAGCAATCACAGTCTGCACTCATGTCATTAGAATGTATCTATTTTTCATTACACATAGGTCTGTTTTCTTTTTCAATGTGCTGCATGTGTCATTGATCATGCTTTGTATATTGGTCCTTAGTGAAATTGATGGTTCAACTTTTCAGAGAATTGTTTAAGAGATTGTGTAGCTGTGTTAAATTCTAGCAGACATACTATTAACTATCCAGTCTATCTTCAGGAACCTCTGTGCATATTATGTAACAAATAATTCAAATGCTTTTTATCAATTTATAAGCTATTTGATACAGAAATGTGCTTTGAAGGAACTGAATACAGAGAAAGGCTTCAAACGATAGATTTCCAAGAGTGCTATTGTTTCCTGAGGGAACTACAACTAATGGAAAGGTTGTTATTTCTTTCCAACTTGGTGCATTCATTCCTGGCTATGCAATTCAACCTGTGATTGTTCGCTATCCCCATGTTCACTTCGATCAGTCATGGTAGGAAACTTTTCTTATGTGGGAATTTCTTCTTGGCAGCCTTTAGTTTTGTTCTCATAATTTGGTTATTGTGCCTTGCCATTTTCTTAGGGGACATATTTCATTGGCGAAACTCATGTCTAGAATGTTTCTACAGTTTCACAATTTCATGGAGGTATTGCTATCTTTCATCTTGAATGTGATCTGGGCAACATGGTGCTCAAAAGCTATGTTTGGTTTTGAATTAATTGAGGCTGATTATTCTATTTAAACAGGTTGAATACCTACCAATAGTTTCACCTCTTGATAATTGTAAAGAAAGTCCAGCCCATTTTGCAAGAAGAGTGAGTTTAATCAACTTATGTTAACTGCTCATTTCACATAAGTTTATTACATTGGCATTGCAAAGGAAGAAAGTCCTGCTATTTGATTTGAATTGCTAAAAAATGGTAGTTACTGTTTTTAAATTGCATTACCGCTTGCCTAGGATGGTGTTGAATATGAACTGATTAATGTTTATGGATCTATGCAGACCGGTTTTGCAATTGCATCCGCTCTTAATGTGGTGCAAACATTTCATTCCTATGCAGACCTAATGCTTCTGATGAAAGCATCTGAGTTAAAGCAGGTATGCATTGGTTTCCTGCCTTTTTTTCTTGCTTGTGGATCTCTGTACTCATCATGGTTATACATGGTGATTCTGACAATCTGGGAATGGTCATGTGACTGTGATAATGCATATCGTTATTACTCTAAATTTTGACTCCAAGGGCCAAGATTTGGCCCCTTAGATTTTTTTCTTAAATGGAAATTGGGATAAAATAATCATAAAGCTTATCATTGCATTGATGTCATCGTATATTATTTTCTGCTCTTGAACTTGACTTGCTGGATCCTTGATTCAAGTTCTTGTAATTGCCACTCGACAGTGTCAGATTCTTTCGACCATTTAGCTCTGTTATCAATGTTTTCCCACTCCTTAGCGACCATGTCTTCACTAATTTTTGGTGATCTAGTATTACATTTGCGCATGGTAGTTGTAATGGAATATCTACTAATTGCATTAGGTTGCAAGCAAAGGAAACATGCATTACATTACGTCATCTGATGGTTTCATGTATCTTATTTTTGTCCATATTAGCTGCTGCTTCCTGCTAAATGCTTCTTGGATGGTTGGCTCTTTCTGTTTTTTATCATAGCGATATAATTTGGCCAATTATTTTGAATTGGAATTCATTTTCTTATGTTAATTTTGCAGGAGAAACCCTCAAGTTACATGGTTGAAATGGCTAAGGTGGAATCGGTAGGTTACTGATTGCACTGTATTTGAAATGTCACTTTTTGCAACATTAAATTAGTATAACTAGTTCATTATTGTGAATGTTTTAAATTAGAATCTAATATCTGCAATGTGAGAGTATTTTACTTAAGTTTTATGGTTTCACAAACATGCCCAGCACATGTTGGTTAAATTATGAAATCTAGCTATAGCTTACCTGGTGCGTCAAGATTACTGAAATGATGGCCCATTATTTTTTTTTTTTCAGTTATTCCATATTAGTAGCTTGGAAGCTGTGGAGTTTCTGGATAAGTTTCTCTCAATGAATCCAGATATCAGGTATGAAGTTTCTATTACAGGTATTACAGTTTTGAGAGATATCATAACCACATGTATTTACAGTTATGATAAATGTCTTAGCTGTTAAATTTGTAAGCAAATTATATCATGTTGTTACTTAGCAGGAAATTTTCAATCTTTTTCAGTATAAATGAATGTTGGCACCGGTCTTTGTGTGCAACTAATCCAACTTTATGTCTCATGACAGCTATACTTCAATTTTCTTTGATTTCCGGCTTTGGTTATCTTTTGGCTTCTGGCCTTTCATTGGAAAAACACAAGTGAATATTACTGGATTTTCTTAGTAGTTGAGCTTTACTTGCTTGATCAATAAAATATCTTTTGTTCTTGTTCTGCATTACAGACTGCTCTGTGCTTGTTATTTTATTGTTAAATGCTTAGCACCGAATATCTACTCCATTTGAGCACTGTTTTTATTTATGGTAGTGTTGTTACTTGCAATTTCAGTTACAAATTCAAGACATGTTTTCTGAGTTTCTGTTTGTTTCTACAGTGGCCGAGTTAAATTCCATGACTTTTTGAAGGTTATGAGACTAAGGAGTTGCACTCTTTCAGAAGAGGTTAGTTATACGAAAAGCATATATTACTTGCCAATCTTTGAATCCTCTTTTGTTCATTGTCTCTCAACTTGCATCATACAAAAGGTTAAAAGGATCTTTTTCCCTTGGAATGAAATGCATATAAGCTTTGTGTTTTGACAAAAATGCTTACATCATTGATGCAATTGTGTGTTACCAAACTCTCCTCTCTTTTTGCGGGGAGTGTATTTTTTATTTTTGGAGCTATTCACTTAAACGCCAAGTAAACAGTGGATTTTCAAACTAGATTTGCATCATATTTCTGTAATCCATTTCCTTATACTTAAGTTTTAAGCGGAGTTGTTTGTGACTTTAGGCTTTGAGATCAACCTACTGCATTGTTGTCTGATTATTGACAGAATAGCTATTTCAGTTTCTGGTTTTGATTCAAGTCACCAAACATTAGATGTTATTTCCTCTTCTATAAGTGGAGAAAATTTATAGAAAGAAAAATCTTATAATGTGAATTTTATCGAATGGCAATTGCAGCAACTTGCTGTGGCTGATCTTTAAACATGGTTGTGCATGTAAATTGCAGTAAATTTTCTTGATTTACTAACTATTGCTGGATTGCAGATATTTGCATTCATTGATGTGGAAAAGAGTGGATCAATCACATTTAAGCAGGTGATTCAGCCCATCCTCTTTTTACTTGCCATGAACGATGTTATAAAGTCCTCCGCGTCTGCTTTTGCTCAATGTAAAATATATTGCAAAAGGCTTATTCTATAGAATTTATTTTGTACATGTACTGAACAGAAAATTTTGAAAACTTAGCTCCTTTGTCTACCACGTTGTATGTAATATGTACACCTGATTGTAATGGAGTTATTGATATTCTGTAATCTGTATATTATTCAATTTGCTTGCAGTTCTTATATGCATCAAGTCATGTCATGAAGCAACCGTCATTTAGGCAAACATGCGAACTAGCATTTACCAAATGCAGTGCTGGAGAAAATGATCGGATTTCAAAAGAACGAGTATGTTAGTTATTATTTTCTTTACATAGTTACTTTCATTTCTTATTTAGGTTGACCCTGAATGATACTATGATCTTATGATTTGTACCAGTTTGGAGATGCCATTAGACTTGCAATCCCTGACCTGGATGATGATGAGGTAATTGATCCCTGCACTAGTTCATGAATCCACAAGTTAAACTTGATATAAATTTACATTTGAATGATTTCTGTTCCTATGGAAAATTGGGGAGAAAAATAGTCAAATGCAACATAATGAAAACCTGCATTACATTGATGACTTGCAGATCCACGGGCTGTCTGAATTATTCGGGGCAGAAGCTGATGGGCAGGTCAGGAAGGATAAATTTATGTCTTGCCTGAGAAAGAATCCTCTGCTGATAGCACTTTTTTCATCTTGTGTGAGAGCGAGTGATAGGATTTTGGATGAGATACTGTGATGCTTGCATTTTTTGTATACAGATGGAGGGTCAGGTCAGGTCGGGTCAAGTTGGATCAGGTTGTATGTACAATCTGTACACTTGATGTTTTGGTTGTTACATTGGAGAGAAAAGGAGTGAGAGGAGCAGAAGGGTATTTTTAACCTTTACCCCTCTTAGAATATTATATGTTCATGAAATGGTTCTTACTAACCAGCTCGGCATTCAATTGTGTTTGTACTTTAGTGATTAAATTGTTCTTTTATATTGAGAATCCAGTTTTAGGAGGTGAAATGAGAATATGCAAAATTAATGAAATTGTTCTTATTGTGAATGTCTACTTAAACTTAAAATTGAACTTATTTGTATGAAATTTCATTTTCAAATCTAGATATGTTATTCTTAGTATTTTGTTTGATTTATTGTAATTTTTCTAAATTTGTGAATTATGGGAATTCTTTAGTTAGACATCCTCAACTAACATTTCCAAATTTGGTCTTAAGAATATGGTAAGAAAATGTGAAAAGGTTATGCAATATTCTTAAATCAAAAAGGTTAAATGTCTACTAAAACTGCAATGTTGGCTTTCCATCTTTTAGTTGGAGTAACTGACCTTTGCAATTACTAAATTGGATCAAATCAATCTATAACCCTAATTATAACAGATGTACCAGTATGCAGATATACACCTAATTTTAAGTCATTCATGTTAAAATTTAACACAAATATTATATTCAAATGGAATAATAATATTAGAGCAATTGACATCCCTGTTAGTGTTTAGAGGTGGGCATAAGCGTAACTAAAACATAAATATAGGTGAAGCGATGGAGTAGGATGAAAATAATTAATAATTAATATATTAAAATGATATTAATTAAGGAATAGTAAAAGGAGGATATTCATTGAGAGAAAAGAGAGGGTGCATAGCATAGCACGCGAGTGGTCCCATAGACACCGTAACCTTAACCTTCTCAGTTCAGACTGAACTGAACCCCGTCGGGACCACTTTCCACAACAAGAAGACAGCCTCAACAACCTCAGCCCAACCAATCCGCATTAGCTGCTAAAGCTTACCGACAAGTGTCTCCATCACACACGTGAAGACAAATTTTTTTTATACTTGTACAATAATCGAGTAATATTAATATAGGAAAATATTACATTATTAGCAGCTCGTGACAATTGAGTGGCAAAATATATAATTATGATAAAATTGGATTAATTACTTCTCATTTTGTTTGTTAAAACTAACTTCCTGTAGCATTAATTAACTTTTTGATGGTAAAAAGTAAAATTAATTTTTACAGAATAATTAAGAGCACTGCTATGAAAAAAAGGTAAATTGAAAGATAAAATAAAATTTAATGATGTTTAGGTATTTTGAGAGAAACCCTATAAACATAGGTATATGTACTTGCGAATTACTAGTTTTTGATATTTATATATACCAACATCTTAAAACATACACTCACTCAAGGAGAATATTTATATTCCAGATCTCTCTTTCTCTCTCTATGTATAATTGTCAATACCATTTAGTCTGAGCTCAATCCCTATTATATATGACAATAAAACTCTCAAATATTAATCTTTACTATTTATAAAATTCAAGTAGGAAACTTTATTTTAACCAACCAATTAATGTTTACATTATTACATCTCTCTTTACTGTTTAGGATGTCTTGTACTAAGAACAAAACAAGTTTTTATGTTACAGAATTAAACTATATATGATATATTATTTAATATTAATTAGGTTAAGGTGTGAGTTAGGAGTTGCATACGATTGTGACATCAATGACTAATCATGCAAAAGATGTTGATGATTATTTTCTTTCCAAATAAAGAAATTAATTGAACCATTTTGTTTTTGTTTATTCAAGTTTGTCTCACATCAGACTAATTTTTAATTTTGTTCTTCTAATTAATATCTCTACTTGTTTCCATTCTACATTACAATATACTTTCTTTTTTTTAGGGTATTCAAATCAAACAAATTTCTTAATAAACTTTAATATATATAGCACATGAAATTATATTATTTTTTAATGAGATTCCACAGTGGTGACTCACAAGTATAATCACAGTGGTAACAGCACCCATCAAATTCTATTGCATTCGAACTCATCAGGAATAGCAAAACTAACAAATTATATATGATTCCATAAACCTTGCGATAAATTGCGGAAGAAAGCATAAATGAAAGGACTGATAATTACATGGTGATGGATAAAAAAGATTATTGTATGAAAAATGATAAAAGCAAAGAGGAAAGAAACAGCGATTGGTCCCATCTTCCATGTGAAGGTTTATGGCAGAAACATTGATGATCACAGCTTCACAGCTTTCAGTTCCTTATTGGTGAATTTATGTAACATCATTGTACGGAAGATTGAGACTTGTTTCTAATTATGTGCCTTACAGGTTTCACTTCCTTATTGGTTCTTCACTGTGTTCTTTAATTTAAATATAAAACAAATCAAAGGTCCTTTATATGGTCCACGCTTATTATGGACCATAGATTAAAAAGTTAAAAATATGGACTATTCAAAGCTGGTGGGCAACTTGTTTAACCTGTTAAATCTATAAAACATGGCAACCACTGTATCCTTAAGCACTACAAGTACACTTTTGAGAGAAAAGTTGAATGATTTTCCAAATGTGGGGCCACCTCTTATATTTGTTATAATAATGTTAAAAAAGAAAATTAGGATAAATGTATTTGGCCAAAAACTAATTTCATATTTGAAAAGACATTTTTATCCTTTACATTTTTTCACTCCAAAAGTATTACTATTATCCCCAATTGAAGATATTATTATTTATAATTCTATAGTCATCTTCGCGTTTATGTCTATTTGATTTTTTTTTTATCTCATAATTATATCTATAAGCTATTACAATTAGCACTAAATTAACTCTCTATTATATTATTAATAGATTAAATTAATATTTTATTATTTTACTAGAAAGACATTCACTACAAAAAAAAAAAGGATTTTAGCAACTAATGGATTGAAATTTGTCGCTATTTTTTTGATAATTTTTGAGTTTGGACAAATTCATAATATTAGAGTGTATCCATTAAACATATTTATTAGTTAGTAAATTTATAAGTTGATGTGTTAAACTTAAATTTTAAAAATTTATACATACATTGCATATTTTTAGTCATTCGCCGGTCCAAATTCATAATATTAGACCGCACATTGCATATATATTTTCATTCTTAAAAACATTGCTTATCATATTTATTTTCATTATTTTACTCCGATTCAATTGAGTGTAGTGGATAATTTGCTAAAAAAATATACAATAAAAATTCATGAGAAGATCTATTAGTAGAGTAGGCAGAAATTAACATATTTTTAGTGGAATTAGGATTTAGGGTCTAAGATTTAGTGTTTTGAATTTAAAATTTTATAATTTAGAGTTTGGGGTTTAAGATATAGAAATTAAACGGTCATACCTTTAAGATCGATTAAAATTAATAATTTTCTTTATCTATATAAAAAATAAATAGAAAAGAAAAAGTAAGAAGGTTGAAATTTCAAAACAAGTGTGAGTGGTGGGTCCTGCTGATGCATAGTAATTAATTAATAAGACATGGCATTAACAGTGGGTAATATGGTCCTTTTGTTGCATATTTGACAAACACATATGATAAAAAAATTATTGTATTAATGAATGAATATCCATTTGGACAAGATCCGGTTCTAATTTACCGGTTGAACCGAGAGTTAGCAACCCTCCAAATGAAGTTAAAAATAGAAAAATAAATGAATAGCTTTTGCTTTCTCTGACTTTCCCTTCCACTATTCTATCTCTCTTTCTAACCCAAGTTATTTTCTTTTTTGTGTTTCTTGATGGTTTCATGATTTCCTTTTCTTCTATATTTGCTCTTTTTAGCATTGATTGTGAGTTTTACCAAAACAAGCAATGGCTGTGGCTTTCATAGAATAAGTAAAAATAATAAACTAAAGTCATGTTCATATGTGTAAAAAATTGTTTCTTTAAATAGGTGGGTTTATCTACATAGGGAGAGAGAGAGAAAAAGAGAGATATGAATGAGGAAAGGAGAGGAGAGGAGAGGAAAGGAGGTCCTGTGTAGTGTAGGTGGTTGCTGCTTTGTTTGTGACTAAAAAGATAACCTCAATCAATCACCAATACATAAATAACATCTATTTTCTCTCCATCTAATATATATATATATATATATTATCTTTCTGGTTTTGCTCTTTTTCTCACTAAGATCACTTATTTTTCTTCTTTTGGCATCTATTTTCCTCTCGCAGCCTTTCTGGGTTCTTTTACCTATTTGGTAAGATATCTTTCTTTCTTTCTTATTGAAAGCTACATGGAATTTCAAGAACACTTCTTGTGGTTTGCCCTATTTTTCTTTAATTCAATAAAAAAGCTAAACTTTATTGTTTTGATTTTTATTTTGGTTTCTGGGTTTCCATAGGAATCCTCAGATTTCCTTATCTGCCTTCTTTTTGGGCTTATCTTCTTATCCTCCATAAAAGAAGCTATTTTGGGCGTTTTCTAATTGGTAATTAAGTTCGCCTCTTACAGGTCTTCTGGTTGTTCATTCAAAAAAATAAAATATAAAAATATCGAAGCTTTTTATAATTCTTCCTCTCTTTCACCTGAAAAAGGTTTCTGGGTATAGCCTATTTGGTAAGATTTTCTCTATTAAACTTTTTCTTTCGCGAGTTTGATGATCAATCAATCGATAAAAATAAAGCTCACTTCTTTAACTTCATTTTTTGTTTATTTGTGCAAAGCTACATATATATATATATAGTAGAGATGGTGAGGGGAAAGACTCAAATGAGGCGGATAGAAAATGCGACAAGCAGGCAAGTAACGTTCTCCAAAAGGCGAAATGGGCTGCTGAAGAAGGCCTTTGAGCTCTCAGTTCTATGTGATGCCGAAGTTGCTCTCATCGTTTTCTCTCCAAGAGGAAAACTTTATGAATTTGCAAGCTCTAAGTAAGTACATTTCTTTTCAATATTTTCTTTGATTTTCAACCAATTTGCATTGAATTTTGGTTAAGGTTTTTACACTTTCTTTCTTTCTCTCAGACCGATAAAAGTACGGACACACAGAATATGTCTACACACACACATAGAGAAAGCCTAAGCTTTGTGGATCTGATCCCTTGCGACCTTAGCCTTTTGTACTAAGAAAAGAAGGAAAAACAAATTCATAACCCATCAGTTTGCTTTTCCTTTTAGAAATCAGATAGATTTAGATTTGTTCAATTGAAAATATCTATGATGTATATAACATAATAATATGATCCTTTAATGGTTCTTTCTTAACTTCAGGCGTCTCTCTTCCTTTAGGTTTCACTGGCGCAATGAGGCCAACTGTGGCGATAACTGTTAATTAGTGTACTAAGTGACTGTAGATTAATTGCACTCAAGTTTGGAGTAGTTCTAATTTGAAATAAATCCAATATAGTAAGTATATTTACAGCTTCTTTAGGCTCTAAATCCTTGGAGATTGAGGGAGTAGCAAGTAGTAACAAATTAATCAATTGCTAATAATAGTTATTAATTTTAAATATATATTCATTTCAAATATATTTTATTGGACTCTCTCTATTATTATTTATTTATAATTATTTAAACTGCAAGAATAAAACATTATATCATGCAATTTGTTTTATTAAATCCCCAAAAAGCATAAGTCCATGACATTAAGAAAATAATAGCAATAGGGTTTGCTAACAATCAGCTAATTATAACCTTAAGTTAGACCGAGTCAATGAACAATTTTGAACAAAGTATAACTTCAAGATTAAATATATATGTTATAATGTATTCATAAGATTAATAGATAAAAACGATTTACTAGTTAGCAAAACGAAAATTGAAAAGGTTTAAACTCATGTAATTATTCGTAAATTGAGCCACTAATTTCTTCCATGTTAAATAAGATAGTTTACAATTGGTTTTATATTTATATAGGGAAAAATAGTTTTTTTTCTTTAATTAATGTCTTTTAATGGCTGCGAAAGACTTGATTCTTGAAAACATACTAATGCCGTATGCACCTCAAAACAAGAGGAATAAAAGTACAAAACCTTAGTATTAGAACCAAATTGATTTTTAACATTGATCTACTATATTTTTTAATTTGTTTTTGAACATTTCGAGTAAAGTGGGAAATCTTTAGTGCCTTTCGAATTTCAATCTCTTTTTTTTCGTTCGTCAATGGATGCTTTCCATATGATAGTACCGTTCTTGTGCAAGTTGAGTTCTGAAATTTAGTAAAAGTGCATTTAGGGTTTAATCAATGATAAATTGATAGTTATTTCCTATTCATTTTTCGAAAATCTTTGTACTTGTATATCAGTGATACTGTTACCCTATACAAATCTGTCTTACCTCAGAATACTTGAATGATTTTCTTACAGCCAGCCTAGTTTTCTATTTTCTGCATATCAATGTGATAAGTTTAGCCAAACTTTTCATCTTTCTTTCCACAATTACAGTACTTCCCTAGATAAATAATAAGTTTCGTCAAATTATTTACAATCAAAGTATGAATATTTTCTTAATAATGTTTATTTTTCTTGTAATTTTACTGGATTCCACTTATTTGGATTTGGCTCATGCCATTAGTAATAAACTGCCATGTAAAAACGTTTGTATTACTGTATAGTTAGCTCTATTCATAAATAAATCCATGGATGTAATATAAATAAGAAATTTTCAATTCCACTTGATTAGGTTTTGTTCATTGTACATAGTCTTCGTTCGTTGTTCATTCCTTACAGTGTTACAGTGGTAGTTGTACGTGATTCTTTTTTATTAAGCTAATATTGAAAAAGTGGTTTCATTATCAGTGAGATTTCATTATATAATCATGTGTATGTTGAATCAGGAACATCTGTTTTTCTCAAGGAATTTGGGAGATATGAAGATAAGTTTTGATTAAAAATATCCTATATATTAATATTCAAGCCCTACATTTTTCTTTGGCCTTTGGTGAAGTACCTTCCAAGTGCCAATTTAATTTAGCTTTTGAAAGTTGTGGAGTTGAAACTTGAAACTTGAAGTGAGAGATTCTACTAAAATTAATCTCTTATCAGAACTTATTCTATTTAGATTATTTTTTTTTTGTTTCTTCTTTTGCTGAGGGTTGCGTTTTTCTAAGTTGTATTATTATTATTGAGCTTCAGTATGCAGGAAACCATTGAGCGTTACCGCAAGTATGTCAAAGAAAATCAGACCAATAAGAAGCCAAACGATGAAAATATGCAGGTTTCTCCTCTTCTTCTATTACAGTTTATATCTAAACAAGTTTTGTGAACAAAAACGACGTTTCAAACATCAATTTCTGCACATCTTTACTGATGAGAATTCCTGTCTTATAACATGCCAAAAAACAAAACAAAACAATTGTATTTTCTTTGTGAAATGACATGTGATAATCTTGAATTTTCTTTACACGTCTCAATGAAATAAAGAAAATGTACTATTTCGCCTTTAACTTTTTCTTCTAAATGTTTTTTTGTTTCATGTGTTTGTTTGTTTGTTTGTTTTCCACTTCCACTCCTAACATTTCAAAAAGTGGTTCTACAATGCTTGTTTTAAATGATGTTTGAGAGAGAGTAGTTATTTTTGAAAAATGTTCAAATAAAATAGTATTAATAAAAAATGAGCTCATGAATAATGTGGACGCCGTTATGGATTGACACTTCATTCACATGTGCTCCATATTAACGTCCATATAAAGTGCAGTCATTCTCTCTGTAATGCCCTGAAAATTTTAGTGTTTTGAATAATAACTCGATAAATCAAAAATTTACTTATGGTCAACTTTTGATTCGAAAATAGTTAATAGCAGACTGTGACTAAACAATTAAATCTTAAATAAAGTTAGTTAAGTTGATTAATTTGGAATCAATGTTAATTAAGGCTATTAATTAAACCAAGAGATTTAATGATGAAAATTTATAATGGTCAGTTAATAGAGACTAAGAATTATTCGGGAACATTAGGTAGATAATAATTTATTGAGGGAGATATTAGCTACAATTAAAAAAAAAAAGAACAAAAGAAAAATTGAGAAAAGGAGAGATATTAGCCACAATTTTTAAAAAAAAAGAATAAAAAAAATCAAGAAGAGGAGGAAAAGGAAACCGAAAAAAAAAAAAAAAGAAAAGAAGAGGGATGGAGAGCTTCTGTCGAAATTTTGTAAGAATGAATAGTAACATATTGAAGTATTTTTATTAATTAAAAAGAAATTTTGTTATTTATATATTTATTGATCATAGGATAATTTATAATTTTTTAATTGGGTTCACTCATAAGGCCGAGTATAGGGGGTTATACTCTCGTTTTACATGTACTACTTAATGGCTGCATATTTATAGTTGCAGTGCAGATTTAGAGGATATAATTTTTCACATCCATATATATATATATATATATATATATATATATATATATATATATGCGCGCGTACGGAATTACAAAGTTTTAGTGCTACTGCTACAGGATTTTTTTTTTTTTCTGTTAATTATCTCTCCATTAAATTTGACATGGCAGCAACTGAAGACTGAAGCAGCCAACATGATGGAGAAGATACAGCATCTTGAAGTTTCAAAAAAGTATTTTTCGTTTTTCTCTCATTTTAATTTAATGTCCGGCTTTAGATCATTACCCTATTTAAAATAGAATAAAATAAACAAAGTAGAGCATATATATCTTGAAAATTAAATTTGGAAATGCTGCAGGAAACTACTTGGAGAAGGTTTAGGTGCTTGTAATTTTGAAGAACTACAGCAGATAGAACAACAGTTGGAAAGGAGTGTAAGAAGCATCAGAGCTAGAAAGGTTCCTCAAAATAACATCATTTAAAGCTGTATTTTTTTGACTATGATATTAATATTGTTCATTTATTTTAGCCTGTTGTTCATTTGTTTTCATCAATGTTCAGAGTCAGGTTTGCAAGGACCAGATTGAGAAACTACAAGAAAAGGTCAAACTTTCGATTATGCTGCAAGTGAAAGAGGAAACCCTTTACCTCTATTAATTAATCACTGACTAATGATAAAATTGTAATGTAAAAAGAATAGTGTTTATAATCAGTTGCATGTGCATGAATGACAATTTATTTGTAGGAAGTAACTGAAAAATTGACAAATTTTACAACTTTGCCATTATATTTCCTTGCAGTTTCTTGACTGCCTGCACCATTTTTTTTTTTTTTTTTATAACTGTTAATTTTTTGTGTTTCTTTATATATTTCAGGAGAAACAATTGTTGGCTGAAAAAGCAAAGCTAACCGAACAGGTGAAGTTTTTTCTTCATAATCTTCTGTCACTTATCAGTTATCATCGTAATCTAGAAATTATGCCATTTGGCTGCAGAAGGTGAGAAAAAAAAAAAAAAAAAAAAACCAAAAGCTAATGAAAGAAAAGGATATTCGAAATCAAATTTGTATAAGAAAAGAAAAATCAAATCACAGAAGCCAAATGAATATAAACCAGGTTAAAGCAAGACGAACCCCATAACATCAATGTAATTTAAACCATAAAACTTCCAATTAAAGAAAAAAAAAATATATTTACTACTCATTAAATCTCTTGTTTTTGGGGGGGTTCAGCTTCTACCATTGCATGTTTTGAAAGGGGTAGGAGAAACCACTCCTTGCGAAGAAAGTAGTCCAGTTTCTGATGTGGAGACTGAACTTTTCATTGGACTACCTGAAACAAGATTCAAGAGATTTCCTATCTGATTGCTGATTGTTAATTGCAAAGCTACTACCCACTTTGTTGCATATTGCAGCAACCGATAATAAAGTGCATCTTTATGGTAAGTGTAAGCTTAATTATGTTCTTTATTGAAGAAACTTGACATGAATTTAATAAACTAATTGATATTAATAGAAAAGCTACTCATTTTTATGTTTTATATACTCCTATCTGTCTCGAAATAATTTTCTTTTTAACTAACTTTTTAAAAAAAAAAAAATTTTTATCATTTCGATAAGTTCGAGAGAGTATTAAATTATTTTTTTCATATCTATCCTCAATAATTATATTTTTAATTTTCTCGCTTCATTCATTATCACTCATTTTAATTTAGTGGTAAATGCTAAATTAAATAAGAACATTTTAGACAAAATATTGTAAATTTATCTAAAATCTATACTATTAATTGGACTTACTGGTTTGTGTGAAGCAATTTTAAACGGTATATAATTTGAGACAAAAGGAGTAATCTTTACTAGTTCTTTATATTTATTTCTGATTTATCTCATTTTCTTAGACGTACCTGTGGAAATTTATTCATGATCTTTCAATTCATAGTTTGGGATTAAGGATGCTGGAATTATCATGCATCCTTGGACCAACTTAACCACATTGGATCTCACAATTGGCATGTGTTATGTAATTGATTGTCCTAAGAAACAAGTGTATTTTTTCTTTATTTTGGAACTTTAAGGATAAAAATAAAAGAAAGTTCCAATGGCATTTTCATTGAAAATTCTAAGAGAAGACCGTCAGGAATTGAGTTTCTAGACTCCTGTACTATAAGATAGACACTGCTCTTGGTTTCAACCTTTGTTCTGTACAGTGCAAGTGCATGAACCTACCATTTATGCATGATGGTAATTTGGAAAGTAAATTGTGAAGGGGTGTACATTTACTAAATATGAAATAGGGCAATGACAAATAAGTGTTGCGTACTCGCAAAAAATAAGAAAATAAAAAAAATAAAAATTTACTTGCTAATAGCTCCCATGCTTTTTGCACAGAATCATGAAATAAACAATTTTGAGCAAAACTAACACAACGAACATCCAAATATCCTCAAGCAGTCTAGTTTGATAGAATTTTGAGGACAGCTGCTTTTGTGGGCAGTGCTGGAATAGCTCCTCTTTCTGTTACTGTGATAGCACCACAGGCATTTGCAAAGATGAGGGCCTCCCTCAACTTCTTTTCATCCTGTTGCAAATAAATGACAAGTTTCATGCACATCCGTTCTACAGAATATATTATTATTCTGAAAAAGTTATGTTGGAAATAACGATTTTGTTTAGACTGGGCTAATTATTTTTATATATGGATTAATTCGACTTTGGCCCGATCCCACTTCATAACAAATCAACTTCCTTTTATTACCTTGTATGGATTTAGGTCGGAGGCCAATTTAGCCAGGATTCCACCTACGAAGGCATCACCTGCACCAGTTGTATCAACTGCATCAACTTTAACACCACCTACTTTCCCTTTGAAACTCTGCATGACAATCAAAACATATTCATTTCAATTGAACTGTGATACTGTGACATGCACAACAGCAAAATGAATTTCGAGTTATCCACTTGACATAGCACATAAAGCCTTCTTTGACCTTGAATTTGGATGCTAACCTGTGTATAATATCGGCATCCCTCAGAACCTTCAGTGACAAGCAACAGCTTTAGATTGTGGTGGAAAAGCTTCTCCATGATCACCTTATCATCAGATGGATCATCACCTTCAGTCAGGAATTCAATTTCCTCCTCACTTACCTGCAAATCCCTGAATGAGAGTCACAGTTTATCGTAAATCTTCTTGCAAAAATATCAGTTAAAGGCTTTAATATACCTTAATTATGTCAGCTAGGTTCCATATGCTCATGATGCCATCACGAGCATCTTCTGGAGATGGCCATAGTGGTAATCTCAAATTTGGGTCATAAGAGAGGACGCCACCAGCATTCTTGGCAATGTCCATTGCAGCAAGATGAGCAGTCTTACGAGGGTCATTAATCAAACTAATTGAACCGTAGTGAAATATACTTCCCTGCACCAGAATTAAGAAAATCGCCAGATATAATGTAACATATTTGAGTAACTAATAACTATCACAGAATGTTATTAAAATTGAATGGTTTGGAAAGAGGAATATTGAATTACCTTTCTTATTAGATTTTGATCAAGTTCTATTTCATTGAGGAGCATATCAGCAATTGGGTTACGGTAGAACATGAACTCACGTTCACCATCAGCTCTAAGTGTCACAAATGCCAGTGCAGTCCTTGCGTGTGAATCAAAACGCATGCCTGAACTGTCAACATCATTTTGCTTCAGATTATCAACCTGCACATGCCCGAATTCATCGTCGCCTACCTGGGAGCCAGATTTGCAAGGATTCAGTCATTAAATAGAGACCCAAATCAGTAGCTGCAAACAAAACTATAAATTGAATTGGACTTGTGCAGTCAGCAGAGCATCTTTGAACAAAAAACTAAAGCATCATCCCAACTTAGAGATGGTGCTCTAAATCTTAGTGCTCAAAAATGTATAAACAATTCAATTCCGGTGGATATATCACCATAGAACATATATAAACAAGGAATTTCTTTGATAAGCAAACAAAGATAGAAAAAAGCATAAAAATTGAGAGTTGGAACTTGCCGATAAAAGCAGAATGGCCTCCTAATCTTGCAATCCCAACGGCAACATTGGCAGGAGCTCCGCCAGCAGCTTTCTTAAAGGCAGGTGCTTCTGCAAGCGAGACTCCAGAAACATTTGGCACAAAATCAATTAGCATTTCTCCAAAGCACACAACAAGTGAACTTTTCTCCTCTCCTTTCGCCTTCATGCTTCCAAGAAGCTCCTTGGAAGACCCTGTGATTCAAAGTTTGTCTTTTGTCAAATAAAATCATATAATCCAATTGACAAATGTCAGAAATCAATAATGGGGAATGAAACTATTAAAAAGAGGTGAAAGTACCCTTGGATGCAGTCTTAAGCATTTTCTCTTAGAGGAACGTTCAAGCTTTACAGGGAAACAGCAACCCGCCATGATCTTGAGCTCTTTGTTTCAGAATACAATATTTACTATAGTGGTGCTTTAATTCTGATACCAGCTGGAAACAGAAACTGCCTATATCTTCCTCGGTGGCTTCCCATCTCAGGAAATTTTAAGATTATTCAATGAGTTCTGTTCTGTGATTCCTCCGAATCCCACTAATTCGGAAACTCAAAAGAATATCTTTCTTCTTTTGACTTGGTTATTTTTAGCTTTTCTTACTTTCTTCTCTTGTTAATTGGGTCTGGTACAACAGTTCTGATTCCTATTTTTTGTTTCAGCCCAAAAGCACCCATATACGACCAGATTGTCATTTATCCTCTGTTTATATCATATTTTAATATCTGCCCAATATATATGTATATATCAAATTTTAAAAATTAAAAAAAAAAATCATAACCCAATTTTAAATAAAAATATCACTAAAATTTAACTTTATAGCATTTGAAATTAAAATTGGCTATAGTTGATAATTCGGATACCAATCTTCCGCATAGTTGTGAATATTTTTGTGTTATCTAAATTTGGGAGATTCCTATGTATAAGTCTAATTTTCATAACAAAAAAATAAATGCATGCCAATTTAATAAAGTTGTGCATGTATAACTACTTTAGCTGTTATAGGTATGATTTCTTGCAAAATAATAATAATAACAACAACAACCATTTTTCCTGTGTTTCTCATTATGAAGGACTATTATAAAATTCTGAAATAAACGTATGCTAAAGAAATATTTTAAGAATTTCATGCCTTAAAGCCAGCAGAATACGAAATAGTAAGCATTTTCCATGTCTTAGTCTTACAAATCAGAGTATATATGTAAATATTATAGTTGGTTTTTTTTTTTTTTTTAATAGAGGGGAGGAAAGTGGTGGTTGAGCCTGAAATTACCCAATACTTTAGAATTAGCCCTTAACGGGACATGTAAATGTCATAGTTCATAATGCAAAACCCATGTCAAATTCAAACATATTAGAGAGAAAGAAAAGTTATGGTAGTTTTCCTATATATATATATATTCATTAGATGAATTGTTCAAAGGACCCAGCCATGTGTGAAGTTAGTCTCGGCAGTTAGGCTGCTTCTTGGAACAGAAGATCCTTCAGCTTGAACATAGTGATGGTACCTGTATTTATTACCAAAAAAAAAAAAGAAAAAATTGTTTTAAATGTGATATTTATATCATGCTCTTTACTTTATTAAACTTAATCAAAATTTCCATTGATTTCTCTAAGGTAATTTTATATAGTTGATGGAAGAAATTTAGAGTACCCCATTTCTAGTACAGGTCCAGGATCACAGTCCAAGGGATGTGCCTGAGAAGGATGCAAAGTAAAGTTGGTGTTTCCATCTGCTGCGTTAGAACTCCACATGTCATGAATTGCCTTAAGGCTTTGGCCTTCTGCTTCCAGCTGATGAAATTTAAGACGTACATGTAATAAATATATTTATATTCATAGATCTAGTACACTGACTCGTTTTTCTTGTCTAGACGTGATCCATAGCCTAATTAAGCTAACGAGAGAATACTGTACTGTAAGTAATCAAATTATGCAAACCTTGAATTTGAGTTGCTTGTTCACATCTCCAAGGTGACGTTCCTGCCAATTTGGAGAACAAAATCATACTTATAGGTTAATTAAGGAGCGGTTCAACATCACAAGATCTTAATAAGAATGAAACCAAAACAACGTTCATGCAATGTACATTTGCAAGAATTTCGTCTTCGTCCATCGCTAATGCCAATCTCTTTATATTTAACACTAAAAGCTTTACCTCACGGGATTCTGCTTACCTTTTTGCGAAGATCTTCCATTTGCTCCATCATAATCTGCGTCTGAAGATTACAAATTTATGTTAATAGCTTTCCTATTACCTTATTATATGAAATTAGATTGAGAAAGAAATAAAGATATACATATATACCCTTCTTTGCCTTGCTAGGGCAAGGGCTCCTTCAAGCTGTTTTTCAAGATTTTGCAGTTCCTTCACACTCAATGGCCCAAGATCTTCCCCAAGCAAATGCCTTATAAAGAATCAAATCAATATGGTTTAAATATGTTTAAATTATTAAATTCATCAGCAGCCCTAATAAGAGGAACAGAACTCTTGCAACCTTTGAGTGCGCTCCAGAGATTCATATTTGGCCTTCAATTTTGTTACCTCTTGATACCAGCTCTGCATTTGTAACCCCAAAACAATTATAAATGAATCAATTTTAGACGAGAATTATCTAATGTATTTGCGTTTGCTTGAGAGGCCGGGGCTAATAATTTCTCAACACTAAGTACTAATTTCATTAGGACGATGACATGCAATTACTAGCAAAATACACATATCTAATTTTCAATTAAAAAAAAAAAGAAATTGAATAGTGCATAATTAAAGACTGACCTGTGTTTCACGTTCAATGCTGTTATCTTGAGGAGTGTAGCAGCAACGTTGATATCGCTCAAGGGTTTTGATAGTGCTGCCAAAACAAAAGCTATTTGTAATTAGCATATACTTTTTTTAATCAGGATGTTTGTAATTACCATTTAATCCATGCATATGGTGCAATAAGCATTAATAAATATATCATATCCTTTTCATCTGAAACTGGTCCTTGAATGTATGAATAAATTCATGTTTTTCTCATACTATGAGTAAGTAAGTGAACTATATGATAATAATTAATAATTAATCAATCATTAGACTATTGATATATATCATCTTCATATATCTTGATCTTGTTGAAATAACTCTCTACCTGAGTTATATAAGCATGTCGCCTAATTAAGATCGGCCAATTAAGAAGAGGAATCACCATAAAATCTTTTCAAAAATTTACTTATTTCCCACACAGACATTAGAAGCTTTTCTTTTCCCCCATTTACCTAATTACAGTGGGCATGTAATTCATTTTCTTTCTATTATTCATTGTAGGCCTCAAGAGACGAAGATTCTTTCTACCACTAGCCAAAAACAAAACAAGTTATGATATCTCTAACAAGGAAAATCAAAATTAATGATTTATACCTAATAATAAATTACAAGAATGTATCAATGCAATTAATATACAAAAGGAAACCCATTTTTTTGCTAAATTCACCAGATGCTTCACATGCTCGACCTTTGCAAATTTATATACCAATACTTGATTAATTTTTTTTAAAAAAAAACTTGGCGACCATCTGTGCAATAGAGAGGAGGAGCAAGGTAGTTCAAGAAACTTTTTGAAGGATCCAAAATATGAAAAGAAAAGCACAAAGCTCCGAAAATGGGTTTCATTTGCCAACCACTTGCCCTCTAATCAAAGATGATATGAAAGAGAGAGGATCTTCAATAAAATCAGAAGATCAAAGGATTCAGACATGAACCCACAGACCTTTTTGGATTGATTAGGTTTTCTTAAAAAAAAGAACTGACTGAGCAGGGTAGGCTTTATCTTTTTTTCAGAAAATAAAAAAAAAAAAAAGATAAAGAAAAAGAAAAAGAAAAAACTTAGATCGTACACAGTTGTCTGTTAACAATCCATTACTCATTGGAGTACAAGTTAGTTTTGTTTTGAGGTGAAAGAAGAATTAGTACTGCATATTATCCATAGAACCCTCACTTTTCAATAAACACAGCACAGTACCCAACTCCCCATAGATAGAGGTAAGCAAAAGTTTCACGAGGATGATTAACTATCTGGGATTTTGGAGAGAGCAAGATGGAACATACAGATCATCAATGTCTACTGGAGTGATAAAAAAACAAAACTTTTAAAGGGAAATATATGTTACCAACAATCCCATGAAGCAGAAAAAAAAAAAATCTAAAATACTTGCACACACAAGATACAGAAAATAAACTGCTTTCTCCAAAAATGAAACTAAATAAAAAGAAGATGAACATACCCAGCACTACCAAATTCATAAAGCTTGCCACGACTAGAGAAGATGATGAGGGCAACTTCAGCATCACAGAGAACAGAGAGTTCATAAGCTTTCTTCAACAATCCATTCCTTCTTTTAGAGAAAGTCACTTGTCTGTTGATCTTGTTCTCTATCCTCTTCAGCTCTACTCTTCCTCTCCCCATATCTGATAAAACTATATATTTAATTGATATGTACGTAACAAAAATAAATAAATAAATAAATAAAATACAATCTTCTTGAGAAATTGGGAGTTACACAAAAATGGAGGTGAAAAAAGAAGTTAGAACAAAGAGAGAAAGAGAGTGGTCTGAGTGAGAAGTGGAAGTTAGGGTATAGTGATGATATATAAATAGATATGCAACAGAGAGAAGGAATAATATTATGGTGGATGGATGTTGTTTTACAATAAAATGGAAACACCCTATTTTATCCTCTTTTTTGTTTTGTAATTTTTTTTTTTTAATTTTGAGCCATATTCCATTTTCTCTTTTTGACTCTGTAATTGCAGAGTAACTTCCACTTCTTTGCCCAGAAATTTACTTTCCATACGCTTCTTGCTGCGTGGGGACGTGCCAAGAGGCAACAAATTATAATCATGCATGCCTATTGCCTATTACCTATCGTCTATTGCCTATTTCCCATTGCATTAATCGGCACTGTATTTAATTTGTGGAATTGTTTAACTTTTTTTTTGTTAAATAGAACATTAAGATACGAATTCTACATAATAGAAAAGGGAATCTTATAGCACACTATTGATAAAATTAAAGCATATCAAAAGCAAAGCACTAGTGGAAAGTGTGATGGAGTTTTAATGCGTGGTTAGAGATTGTGTATAAATTCATGAATGAAGCAATTGATCGATTACATTCGATCAAATCGATTTTCAATTTACGTGCCAAAATCAATAATTTATAATGTGAGAAAATTGATCATTAGTGAACAAATGTAACACAGCGTAGTTCTAGCTTTGCAGACATGCAATTGTTTTTGAAAATTATTAATTACATGACACTATCAGTTTAGTTAATTAATTATGTGCGGAATAAATATAAAAAATTTTCAGCATGTAGATGTTGGGAAGAATAAATAAATAATAACAGTACTAAAAGACCGAATTTAAACATAAAACTTAAATGTTAAATTTTCGAGAGGGAGTAATGGATTATAAAATTATTTCGATCTTATAAAATATTTTTAACATGAAATCATGTGGCAAATTATTAAAATTGCATTTGATTCTCTATAATTTAAAATTCATTTTTTTTATTTAATACAAACTACTGAAATAAACCCAACAGTTGAATCGTTGAAGAAGTAGAACATGTGAACCATAATTAGTACCGACTTTTGTTTTATAAATTGGACTGACTGCACAAAATAGTAATAGGAATTAATTAAGATGCTCCCTTAAATAGATAGGTTACTCTTCTTAAGTATAGTTTGCAATCAGTGGTCCACCTAATTCTAATTTGGTGCCTATCCTGTCTGCAAAATTTCTCTTAGAGGTGAACTACTTAGTCAACAATGCCTTATTCTACTTCTATATTAATTAACTGACCTATTGTATACATCCATTACTTTGATTTCCTAATCATTTTAGGAATTGCATTGGAGTGCATCTTCATCTAATACAGCATATCAGTATGGCAAATTGGAAAATTTTACAAAATATATCCATATTATTACTTAATTACAACAGTAAGTTCAATAGTCAAATTAGTGAAAAATGAATGATAAATGACAATTTGAATGTATGAAATGCTTAGAGAGCACATATTTTGTAGTAGTGGGTGTATATATAGACATGAGCCCAAGTTTTTTCCGAATTTAAGGAGCCCAATTGTGTAATTCGATTGTCAAGAATAAATCCTCCTAGTTTAAATTTAGTTTTTCTTCCATTTTATTAGCAAAATTTCATGAATATGCAGTGTTATTGTCAAAATTATGGTCGGCCTGAACCTCTTGTCACCTCCACCATGAATTATTAGTGCAATATCATTGAACTCTTTTACGTACCAGCAACCAACAAATCCCATTAATGTCTTTTTGGTATGTCGGCATCACTGTCTCATATTTGTTCCTCTAAGAGCAACGTAGTTGCGTTATTGGATATTGTAATAATCAATGAGAGCATATAGTATAGCATAGCCGTTACTGTCACAATTTCAGTGGAGTATTAATTTTTCATTATATATATATAGACACATTCAACTCGTTTTAAATTTGATTAGATATTTGTAGCAGGATAGAGTGACCGACCATGTCCTATGCATTATCAGCAGCAGCGATTAAGAATGAAAGTGGGTCGAGATATTTTTATAGGATTAGAGAATTTTAGGAAATATGGAAATTTTTATTAAATAAAGGGAACATTCCAACGTACTAAGTCTAAACTCTAAAAATGGAGCAGACATATATTTCAATAATTTAATTATACAATTACGATAGCCATAGCTTAATCTGCACCAATCTGCTTGTCCCCAAAATAAGTTTGATCTCTAATCAATTAATCAACTTAAGTAGTTATGGTTGACATAGTTACCCCCAAAAAACTAAACCTTGTTTTAGCAACTCCGCCAGAGTCCATATTAAATCAATTAATGAAAAAAAATAGTATTTCTATTAAATTTTAACAGAATAATTAACTGAGAAATTAATTTAATTGAAATGTTCCACAAATCAGTATCTAACCCACCAAACCAATCAAGTTGCATCCTTGTGCAATTTTTGTTTACTGGGGGTTGTCACAAGACTGGATCAACTTGCTAAAAGTATATGAGAATTGGGCAATGCCCATGTGAATACACCTTTTCCATCTTGTGAGTCAAACTATCTTTACCAAGAATTGCGATAGGATGCGTAGACATATTCAGTGCATACTGATTTTGAGCCATTAAATAAAAAAAATAAAATAATATTAAATTTTGATTTAATGGTCAGATAAAAATATGTGCACCAGAGTCGCACACCAAATTACTGCTACTCTACTACCCATCATTCACCCTATTCCAAAAAATAACCACAGAGAGATTCAAAGAGCATAAGTATTTCAAGAAAAAAGAAAAAAAAAATACTAAAATGAATGGTAATAGTCGCGGCACTAAAGCAAGCAATACGAATTATATAATTTTCTAGGTATGGACAAAGACAAAGCAGGCTAGAAGGTGGGGGGGTCTCCTAGTGCAAGAAAGAGTGAAAGGTGGTGGTTAGGGTTTGCCATTTAAAGAAAGCATTTAATAGGTGAGAGCAGAGGTTCTTTAATGCAAAACTTCTATTTCTTGCAATATACTTCACTGTCTGCTGAGCTTTCAGATTCTTTGCTTTTTCCTTTCAGGCATGCTAATTAACTCTGTTTATTGCCTTTCTTATCTATGGGGAACAAACAGTTCACAGTTGTTTATTATGACTTTTGCTTCCAATTATCCTTTCTCTCTTTTTCCATTTTCATTTTTCCTATATCAACACTTGTAATGTAATTGTATAAATTATTAGTTTATAATATCAAATATATATGGTCAGAACTATGAACAAATTAATTTTCTCATGATAATGCATGCTTGGCAAAATAAAATATCGAAAAATTCATCCAAAATTCGAAAATTTGTTGGAAATCGTATGGAGTAAAGATTATAGTTGAATTATATTGATATTTGAGTGAACTTAAGTTAAAATCGTCTCAATTTTATTGAATTTTATAAGAAATAAAGTTGGATTTGATTTAATACTATCACACATATTGGTTAATTATATGAATCCAAATTAGCTTGAGAAAAATCAATTTGAATTAAAATTATATACTTTATGTTTCATGTCATAAAAGCTCATGTGAAGTTGAGAGTGGAATATTTGATGTTGGATACATGCTATGTCATAATATCATTATATACTTTCGTCTCACTGATTTCATGTTATAACAGCTCATGTGAAGTTGAGATATATCATAATATCAATAGGCTCTTTGTTTGATGAAAACTAGAATCTCTTTCCTTTTTTAATTTAAACAAACAAGCATCTGCTCATCATACTCTAAAATATACCATTTTGATATTACAACAACGCCATTCTTTCTTTCCATACAAGATTACAAAACTGCTTTAAATAAAATCAAATTTGGGTTCATGAATAAAATAAAGGAAAAGCCCAACACCAACAACACCTACAGCCCAGGCCCAGTTTGTGTAGGCCCAAATCAAATATCCGGCTGAATTGCTGAACCTCTCCGACGCCGTATTATCAAACAGCTGAAGAAAACAATTGCTTAAAACTTAACTTCGTTTCGGCGTTTGCTTCCAGGTAGAGAGGCAGAGATGGCCGGATTATCAGAAGCGCAAAAGAGACCAGGAGGAAGACCCATGGGCCCTCCGCGAGCTCCTCCACCTCTTCAGCCTGTTGATCGTGAAAAGGTTCTACTTGTTCGTTTTCTTGTTTAATTCATTTATTTTCTAGGGTTTCAAAGCACTGTATATATAATATTTTGCTTACTGTGAATGTTCTTTTAGGGTTTTAGTATTTATTTTTTATCGGAGTATTCTGATGATAAATTTTTCTCGTTTACCCGGTCCAATTGAAAATGCAGACTTGTCCTTTGTTGCTTCGTGTTTTCACTAAGGTAAGCTCACCATTCTCATCTCCTGTACCGACCCTTTTCAGTAATTTATTTATTTATTGCACTTTCAAAGTCTTTTCTTAAAAGGTCTCAAAGATTCATGAATATGAAGAATGTACGGAAAGCATGCTGTAGAAGAAGTTTAGTCCTAATCTATTTAACTTGATTGAGATTTTGATGGTTCATGTAGTTTTTACCGTCTCTGGAATTCTTCTGTTTTGGTACATATTATTCTTGTGCTATTTGTGCAAAACAGGAATTTTTCACTTTTGTAGTAGTAATATAGCAGGAAGCCAGAAACTGTAAAATTTTGATTCTTAGCACTTATACTGTCGAAAAAGTTAGGGAGTTTTTATTTTTTCCTTATAATTGTCTCATGGATGACTCTCTGGTCAGCTCTATGCATTTATAGCATCTGGAGGTTTTGCGGTCATCTCATTGGCACCTATTATTTTCCATTTAACTGAAGCACGTTATACATGTATCGGTTAATGGTTGTTGAACTCAAAAATTGTGTGATCTACATGGACATTTATTCTAAGCTTTGGCTTGAATTTCTTGCAGATAGGAGGTCATCATTTGAAGGAAGACTTTGCAGTGAGAGGCAAGGAGCCCAAGGATGAAGTTCAAATCTATACATGGAAGGATGCTACTCTTCGGGAGTTGACTGATCTTGTATGTCCAAATTGCATGCTTATAACTCTGTTTTGCCTCTTATAGGAGAGTTTGGTCTGGCTTTATTCAGGGAGAAGAATTATTTCCTATGCATTGTTGTCCTATGCAGGAAACAAGCCTTTAAGATATGGCATCGAGAATTAGACTATGTGACCTTTGTCTTAACTTTTAAAAAATCAGCTGCTCTTGAATCTATGATTGCATTGGAGTTACGTGCTAATTTTATAGACTCCATCGCATAATGGATTGGGCTGTGCATGCATTTCCTAAGTTTTGCAGAATTTCTTAATTAATGTTTGACTTTTTATTTTTATTTTCTGTTTGATTTCTTTTTGGCTCTGTATACTTAATTGGACCTCCTTCACAGGTCAAAGAGGTAGCTCCAGCAGCAAGGAGAAGAGATGCAAGACTATCCTTTGCTTTTGTATATCCTGACAAAAATGGCCGGTTTGTGGTGCGAGAGGTCAGTACCTCTGCGTGGATCCCTTTCTCCATGTGTATGATTGTCATTCACATATCTTATAGCATGTTCATGTGCAGATGTGCTGAATTTACATTTCCTCATTCATACTGTCTCTTTTGGTTTCCTTTATAATTGGAAATAATAAAATAAGAAACCGTTACATGTTCAAGTAGAAGAAATGCATTACAAACAAATCTTAGTGGAGTGCTACGTTTGTTGATGTTAGCTAGCTGGTATGGTTGCTGTGCACAAGACATATTGGTACTTATTTTGAAAAACTTCGTTCTTTCATATGAAGGTGGGAAAGACATACTCAAATAGGAACGGGAAATTAGATGATGGAAAGGCATTGGCGGAGCTTGGCTTCCAGGTGACAGAGGATACTCTCTTTTTTTTTTTTTTTTTTTTCCGCATAATGAATTATTTAACTTGATTCACATACTGGATTAATGGCTGGCTTGTCTTTTGCTTATGCAGATAGGGGATTACTTGGACGTTGCAATTCTGTAGAGAAGTTTCTACTATGTTTTGGCTGTGCATCATTAGGTTGGTTTTGAAAACTTTCTTTACACCTGAGATGCTAGGATTATAAGCAAGATGGTATTGATGCTGTATTTGCCAACGTTGTTAAAAGTATTAGAAAGGGATGCCTTGGCAAACGATCATTGTAGTTTATGAGTAAACAAGTATAGTTAATTTCCATTTGTATGGCAACAGTTATGGACTTATTCTATCATTTTAGCTTGATTCTTCATTCAGAGTTTGTCAAGCTGCTGACATGAGGTTATTCCAAAAACCTTTACACATGTTCTTCAGATTGTTGCATTCAAGAGATATATATAAATTATAGAATAATGATTAACTGTAAAAGGCCTTATATGAGATTAAAAGTCAAAACCATCTGAGGTTTATAATTTCAAAATTAACCAATTGGTTTGCAAAAGTAATTAAATGCTTACAGCTTCAATTCATACTTGTAACCATACAAAGATTTTATCATATTAAGACCGAGCCAAGCATTTTGATTTATATATATAAAACGTTTTTGTCTTTGAGACTCTTAAATTAAATTGCGTTATTATTCTTGTAAGTATAATATCTTGGAACACTTTAATCTGTCACAATTGTATGTTGTTCGAGGTTGAAAAAAATGTATATCTTTGGTAAACGATATCACAGAATATTCAATTTAGTTTTGAAGTATACAGTGAGTTGGATATTGTTAGCGCCTAATTTGAGGCGTTTGGGATTGTGAATTGAGTCCACGCATATTATGAAAAAAATCAAAATAATTATTTTGTCAAAAAAATAGCAGGACTTGTTGATATTTTAGTCAATAAAAATTGTATGAAGAACGACTTTTTCCATTTGTCTTGGAAAATATAGGTCAACTCAAAACGCATTTCATCCTAACTCTTCTAAATGGATAATTAATGCATATCTTAATTTTATCTGTTGATTAGCCAATTGTTAACACAGATTGCCATTTATTTACTAACAATTCATTCATTACCACAACAAGTTTCAGTACGTAGCGTGTCTCTACGGTACATTTTTTTTTTAAATTAAAAAATAAAAAAGAATTAGCCATATTGATAAGAGCAGCAGCTACTGCTCTGCATTTTTTTCTTTTATCGAATGCCGCACCTCACAGCTGCCGCATTTGATTTCCAATTACCTTATTTTTATTTTTTTTATAAAATATATTTTTAATAAATAATTAAATATAATTATAATTATACAAAATAATTAAATATATCTTTTTTTATATAATTACGGTTAAATAAATACTTATTTTTATGTAGATTAATTTTATTTTATTTAGATACTGTATATTTTTATCCATAAAAGTCAAAAGCTGAAAAATAAAAAGTAATTTTAAATATTAATTTTATATTTATTAAAATCAATTTTTTTAAGTATTCGGTATATTTTTTTAATTTGTAATTTTGTATTAAAAAAAAAAAGAAAGAAAACAACTTCTCTTACCTTTATTTCTTTAAAAAAAAAGTTTAATTTGGGCCATCAAATTCACATCTATGTATTTTAATTTTTTAACAATATGTATAATAAATTAATAATATGAAAATAATAAATTAACCTACAGATTTTTTTCAAAAAAACTCAACCTACATATTGTTAAAAAATTAAATTAAAGTACATAGATGTGAATTTGATGGTCCAAATTAATTTTTTTTTTTTAAAAGTTAGAGAAGTTGTTTTCTTTCTTTTTTTAATACAAAATTACAAATTAAAAAAAATACACTGAATGGTTAAGAAAATTGATTTTAATAAATATAAAATGAATATTTAAAATTGCTTTTTATTTTTCAGGCTTTGACTTTTATACATAAAAATATGTAGTGTCCAAATAAAATTAAATTAATTTACATAAAAATAAGTACTTATTTAACTGTAATTATATAAAAAAAAGACATATTTAATTATTTTATAAAATTATACATCATATTTAATTATTTATTAAAAATATATTTTATAAAAAAAATAAAAAAAAAAAAGGCCAAGAGCAGCAGCAACATGGTGTTGCTCTTGGCCTTGGTAATTGAAAATCAAGTGCCTGTGAGCTGCCGCATTTGATTAAAAAAAAAAAGACAAAGCAGAGCAGCAACTAATGCTCCTTTTAATGTCGCAATTCACAGTTGCAGTATTGAAAAAAAATCTTATTTAGAAAAATAGTGTTAAAACTACCTTAATTTGGAAAATATTTTTTCCAAACACCCTATATATATTTTTGTCCCAATATATATATATATATATATATATATATATCTTTCAGTTATAATTTCTCAAAAATATAAAAAATAAAAACCATAATGCTACATAAATCATTAAGGGTGAGAAAAAAACCGGTAGATGAGGTTAAAAGAAAAATCGATTAGAAACCGAACCGATAGACTGATTAACCGATTATAATGAACTGGTTAACAGTTATTATTTTGAAAAAATGAGTATAAATTGATTGATTTTGTTTTGCTCATGGACCGGTTAACCGAACCGATAACCGATCTTTTTTTTATTTCATTATTTTTATATTTAGTTATTTATATTATTTTAATTTTCATTTACTTTAAAATATATTTCAATTTCAATTTAGTATTTTTTAAAGATATTTTAGTTAATTGTCTATATTTAGTATTACTTATTATTTTTTAATTTATCAATTTTTTAATAATAAAAATACTAATATATTCGAAAAGTTATATAACATTAATATATCAACTAAAATTTTAATAATTTTAACAAAAAATGAAATTTTTTAATATATGTGAAAATAATGTCCGTTAAGTAAAAAAAAAAGAGTTGTTCCAATTGGATGTATTTATTTTAATAATTTTATATTTTTTAAGTATTTTTACTGTATTTTTTTTCATTATTATAATTATTTTAAAGTTTTTAAGTTTTTTTTTTAATTGACTATTAGTAAACATAACCATTCATCTAATTTAGAATTAATAATAAATAGGTTAATTTATTTATTTATTAAATTTTAATTTTTAAAAATAAAATTACTTATATTAATCAAAAAATTTTATTTTAACAATAATAATGTTATATTATAGTGAAAAAATTTTAATTTTTAAATAGTCTAAATATTTTAATTTTATTTATGAATGTATTTTATAATTATAGTGGTTAATCGAAAAAATATTAATAAATCGATTTGAAAATTTAAAATCGATAGACTGATTAACCGATAATAATTTATTGATGATTAATATTTTAAAAAAATTAATATTAATATACTGCTTTTCTTAAAATTTAAGAAACGATTAATCGGTTTATACTAAGGTCGGCTATACTCCTGTTAAAGCAGAGTCAAGAATACATTGAAAACGACATCGTTCTACTCTACTACTATCATTTACTTGCGAATATATCTGTCAGATAGGCAATATCTGAGCAACGTAAAAAGCTGGTGATTAATTAAATAATAATCACTCCATCTCGCTTACGATTTTTGCAAAATTTCTCCTTCAAACAGTTGGCTTCCGATCATAACTCTTTCTCTGCATTTTCCTACATTTGCACGATTTTTCCTCTCTCTGTCTCACTCTCTAATTTCACTTTCACTTGTGTCATTTTCTGTTGCTCAGCAATGGAGTATTGCTAGATCTCTCTATCATCTCCATTCGTAATCCCTTTTCCACTCTCTTCCTTCCATTTCGCACTTCGTTTTTTGGTTAATAATTCTTAGGCACTGATTCGGTATTTGATTTTAGTTTTTGATAGGCAATGGCGTTGAAGCGGGGATTATCTGCTTCCGGAATCCCTAGAAACCGAGGCGGAGGCGATGGATCTCGGTTGCCTATTCTTCTTTTCGCTTTCTTCTTATTTCTGGCTCCCTTGATTTTCTTTGTTGGCCGAGGCCTCTATTCAAGTGATTCAATCGGTTAGCTTACTGCTTTGTCTGATTAATTTCGACATTTTTAATCTGTATTTATTATATCACATTTATGCTTCGCCTTTTGAGTTATTAACTTTTTCTGTTTTTCTTTAATATAGTTTCTTTGTGGTTTTGGTTTACTTAGCTACCGTTTGTTTTGATTATTGCTCGTACTTCTGTTGTGTCTAAATGACATAATTCTCGTTTCTCTTTTCCTGATCATACGACTTAGGAGTCATTTCTGTGGATCTTTGTTGAGTTTGGAGAGTCCTTCCTGGCTTTTTTGCTTTTAATCTAATAAATTGTTTGGAGAACTTCTCTACTTTCATAATTTTATGGAGTTTACATGAGAATCCTTATGATTTGACGGTAATATCAACGTACTTGAGATTTTCGGTGCTAGAGACTAACAAAAAAGTGGCATGTGTGGGAGAAGGTTCATAAGATGGGAGACTTCCAAACCTTGTGGTTTTAAGAGAAAAAGGGGGAAAAAATGGAGAGAGAGAAGTTTTTTATAGAATCTCAAGAATAGAGAAAAGAGGAATATTGAAAGAAGTGCGTCAATGAGTCCAATCCCCTTTCAGTATAAATAGCATCGTATCTACTAATTCTCATTGGTAGTTTGGACGCAGACGGTCTTAAAGATATGTTGTTTAGCTGGAGAGTGGATTGAGCATGGAGTTCCTCTCCTGCTTGGATTTTGATCTTGCATTACAAGAATTCTAGTATTTATAACATGCTCTTGGTTTTCATACTTCACTATTAGTTTTGATATTCTAAGGTGAACAATCACTACATTCTCCAAATTTGTAATTTGTGGTGTTTCCAGTTTTGCTATTAATGCTTGCTATGATTTCAGTTCAACCTTATTAGGATTTAATACTAGCCTCGATAATTTAATATATTAAAAAAAATTGTATAGACAATCCTTATTCCTCTCTGTAGGAAGTCTAATATGTTTATTTCAAAGCTGGCATTTGGATCCGTCTCATTATCATCCATTTCCCTCTCCCTAATGTCGCACATGTTTGCATATGGACACGAACGCACACTAATGCACATGCTAGCATATAATATAGTTGGCATTCTATCTTTAACTTTCACTTTGATTTGCATTGGCATTGTAATTGTAGAACTCCAATTAAATTGGCCCAGTGTTTGTGTTTGCCTTCAAGCTTTTTTCTCCTCATTAGGAAATGCTTTTATTTATTTATTTTTATGTCCGAGTCTTTCATTTAAAGTGATTGTTGTTGCATGTGCAGATCACAATAATGTTGCATTTGGCTTCAGCAAGCAGGTAACTGCTTCAAATCATTGTCATCTTGTGCTCATTATATCTTTTGCTTCGTTTTTACATACTGTATGAAAGAAAAATTGGTTGTTTGAATGTGCAGGATTTTGATTGGAGAGAGCGACTTGCCTTGCAACATGTTAAATCCCTTCTCTCAAAAGAGGCAAGTGCAAGTTGGTGATCTTTTGCTTCTGAGAAGTTTATGTTTGCTTTTTCCTTTATATGATATTGGGATATTTTAATCAGATTGTTGCTTAATTAAACCAATCTTTTAGGTCATTGATGTTATCACATCCAGCACAGCTGATTTGGGTCCTTTGAGTCTGGATTCTTTCAGAAGAAATTTGTCAGCTTCATGGAAGGTTGTAGGGGTAGATGCATCAGTTAAGAGTGATGCCATTCCTGAGGTTAGGATAAGCATCATGCTCTGGCATGATCTAGTGCAAACTCCTATATCTTCTGCATCACTCTTTTATGTAAAATTCTTGTATACTTTCAGTTCTTACAATTAATTGTTTTGTTTATTTTCAATTTCATAGAAAAACAAAACATCTACAGTTGCCAAGCAAGAAGCACCAAGAGGTACTTCTCTGGTAAATTTTATGAGTTAATAGCAAATGGTTCTTGACCCTTGACTGATTTGGATCTTGCATTGATCTGTTTGTGCTCTGCAGATGATCATTCTCAATTCATTGAGACACCAGCCAAATTGGCTCGAAGGGTTAGTATCATCCTTATACGTGTGATTAGTAGTTGCCTAGTTTCTTCTATGCTTTTTCAACAATATTGAGGCGTAGAAATATTCATAGAATTCATGTAGAAGATCATGCATGCTTCATTCTAGTCATGCTTCCGGAATCTCTGATTTCTTTTACCTTCTGAGATGCTGCAGCATTTGAGAGAACAGAGACGTGAAAAACGTGCAGCTGACTTGGTCCGCCTAGATAGTGAAGCGGTTTTAAAATTGGAAAATGCTGCCATAGAACATTCCAAATCAGTTGACTCTGCTGTTCTGGGCAAGTACAATTTATGGAAAAAAGATACTGAGAATGAAAACCCTGATTCAGTATTACGCTTAGTGCGCGATCAGATGATAATGGCAAGGGTATATATCAGCATTGCAGACCTTAAGCAAAAACATGCATTGCTCCAAGAACTACAAAATCGGCTGAAAGAAAGTCAGCGGGCCTTAGGAGAGGCAACATCTGATTCTGATCTACATCACAGGTAGCACAATTTTCTTGCATGTATATACATGAGTGTGTTTTATAATCTGCATATTTTCCTCCTTTCCATGTTGTGCATGAGTGTGTTCTATAATCTGCATATTTCCTTCTTTCCATGTTGAATGTGATGGTTGTGGGATTTCCTATGCATTAAAAAGAAAATCTAACGTGTAGTTTGTTTTTAGTGCACCTGAAAAAATGAAGGCTATGGGGCAGGTTTTGGCAAAAGCAAGAGAGCAATTGTATGACTGCAATTTGGTTACTGGAACGCTCAGAGCAATGCTTCAAACAGCAGATGAGAAAGTTAGGAGCTTAAAAAAACAGAGCACATTCCTGAGTCAGTTGGCTGCCAAAACAATTCCCAATGGAATACATTGTTTATCCATGCGTCTAACAATAGAATATTATCGTCTTCCTCCAGAGAAGAGAAAGTTCCCCAGGAGTGAGAATTTGGAAAATAATAACCTTTACCATTATGCTCTTTTCTCTGACAATGTCTTGGCTGCATCAGTTGTTGTCAATTCAACCATCCTGAATGCCAAGGTGATTTCTTAGTCTGTGGTGTGACTGACTTTACACTTTTTTTTTTCATAGTGGCAAATTTAAAAACTGAGATTCACATGTTATTTCTCTTGTTGCTTAAATTTGTTTATTTGATGCTTTCAGGATCCTTCGAAGCATGTGTTCCATGTTGTCACTGACAAGCTGAACTTTGGAGCTATGAATATGTGGTTTCTGTTGAATCCTCCAGGAAAAGCCACCATCCATGTTCAAAATATTGATGGATTTAAGTTTCTTAACTCATCCTACTGTCCAGTATTGCGGCAGCTTAACTCTACTGCAATGAAAGAGTACTACTTCAAATCAAACCATCCAGGCTCTCTTTCATCTGGGTCTTCAAACTTGAAATATCGGAACCCTAAGTATCTTTCAATGCTGAACCACTTGAGGTTCTATCTCCCAGAGGTCTATCCCAAGTTAGATAAGATCCTGTTTCTTGATGATGACATTGTTGTTCAGAAAGATTTAACTCCACTATGGTCGGTGAATTTGAATGGGAAAGTGAATGGGGCGGTGGAAACCTGCGGTGAAAGCTTTCACCGGTTTGATAAGTACCTAAACTTCTCCAATCCTCATATTTCAAGGAACTTTGATCCAAATGCTTGTGGGTGGGCTTATGGGATGAACATTTTTGATCTTAAAGAATGGAAAAGAAGGGACATTACTGGCATATATCACAAATGGCAAAACATGGTGAGCATTGGAAACCACGCATAGCCCCTGTTAATAGTTTTTCTTTTGATATGCATGCATTTTCATTCATGCTGCATTGTGTTGAAACAGAATTTGCTAGTTTCAGTCTTCATCTGACAGTTTTAGCGCTACAATGCTTTTTTTTTTCGCTTGCCATTAGAATCTAATATAAAATTTCTTGATTTCACCCCATTATGGCTTGAATTTATTTCCACTTTTGTTGTATCAGAATGAGGATAGGGTGCTCTGGAAACTTGGGACACTGCCTCCAGGTCTCATTACATTTTATGGTTTGACACATCCACTTCAGAAGTCATGGCACGTGCTTGGTTTGGGTTACAATCCAAGTGTTGATCGGTCAGAGATTGAAAATGCAGCAGTTATCCACTATAATGGCAACATGAAGCCATGGCTGGAGATAGGAATGGCAAAATATCGGTCATATTGGAGCAAATACATCAAGTACAACCATCCATATCTTCACAACTGCAACTTAAGCGAATGAATTTGATAAAATGTGAGTAAGGTACAGTCATTTGGTTTTCTCAACTCTGTTTACTGTGCAAATTCAAGGTAATTAGTTTAGGCTTGAGGAATGCAAGTTGAATTTTCTGTGCTGCATTTCCGTCTTGCGCATATTGCTCATTCTCCTTGTAATTCATTAAATTTTTTCTAACTATCCATTATCCTTTTTGGAATAGGAAATAGATTTCATGCATTGTTGACTTGTAAAATACTGTACTAATCAGCTCTTGTTGGCCTCATTTTTATCTTATCAAAGGCTCCCAGCTATGTTATTTTGGACAAAAATAGTAAACTCCATATAAATGTGAATTCTCTGTATTCATTTAACAATGTTCTTTTAATAGCATGGGTTTCTGCCTTTTTAAAGCACACATAAGTTTTTTGAAACAAAACAAACAAACTTCATTGCATAACCTGACTTCTCATTGGTTCTCCTGGTAATTGATTTAAATTAAATAGGTCAAACTTTAGTATATGTTTGGGTTCGCCGCATGAATTCTTGAGCTATTTTTCATCTTGATAATTGAACAAATTTGGGTTATAGTTATTATCGCTTATGATCTTGTTCTTGTGTTGAAGTTACCGTGTGGAATTTATTTTGGTCTTATTAGCATTGGTCCGGGTTTTGTGGTAGCCGTGTATATTCTTCTCGTATCATTTTTTGAAAATTTCAGATGCTGCACGAAGAAAACTAATTTTGATATTATTAGAGTTGAAATTGTAAATAGTAATTCACTTTTTTAACCTTTATCAAAATAAATTAGTAAACAAGGATTGTCCGCGTCGAAACTCAAAACTTGAATCATCTTGAAATATCTCGACTCCTGTTAGTCCGATTCCCATATCTTTGTGACGTCCTTTAAAAACTTCCCTCGTATACAAAATCAAACTCATAATGGGTGTTGCCCATTATTGTCGTGACTGATATCCTGATACCCCACACCATATGGTACTGAATTCCATTGGCCACCTAAGCAACCCCCTTAAGTTACAAATGTTGTGAAGCTTCAATGGCCCCATATTTTTTGAGTAATGGATTCTTCTCTAGAAACTATAATTTCTAGTCCCTATATATATATGCATCAAGTTTGCCTTTTTGGCAGGACCAATATGCTTCTAACTTTTACGTGGAGTGGACAAGCCATATGCTTTCTTTGTTGGTTTTGATTGGTCAATTATCTCAAATGATTATTATATTATACAACTTAGTTCTCTGGACGCGTGATTTGTAAGAAACCCTAGACCGATCGAGTTTTAATAATTTTTAAAAATAGAGATTCAAATATCATCTGTAGTTAATCCTTTATCTACAGAATAATAATAGCTAATTTCCTTTTCCTCACGAGCAAATCCAGTACCGGATCTGGACTTGTTGTTTCATTGACAATAATCTTGTATTGGTATTTCCTAAGAAAATTATAAGCTAGCCAGCAATCTTGTATTGTTCGTCATCCCAATCACAAACTATACTATACTATCTTTATATGTAAGATAACAATTATTTTAATTTATGATTAGACCCATGAATTTATTCATGGATATGTTGTAATTAGCAAAATTTGCCAAGGAGTCCTTTGTGTAGATAATATACTCTAAATTTTAATTTTTGGTATGTCTAAAGTTTTAAACATGCAGGTGCTGACATTAACTAAAACAATTAATATAACCGGATACATTAAGATATATGTTTCTAAAAAATTTATGAAATGACAAATGCAAGTATCTAATATCATTTTATAAACATGTACTCGTTCAAATTTCAAATACGTGTGGATATTAGGTAAAGAAAAAAAATACAAAGGGCAAATTAGCAAATGTGCCAATTGCGAAGAGCTAAAAGATGTATGAAGTTAAGAAATCATTATTGCCCCAAGCATTTAGTTTTTTGGCAGTTATAGTGTTATTGTCAGTCCACTAACAGTCACATGCTTAATATTCAACATTGGATCGGATCTTTTGGTAATGATAACAAGATTTAGACATATTTTCTTGAAATTAGAATGAGAGAATTATAGAAAGGAACAACTCCAACTCCAACTCCAACTCCATATGTTTGGTAATCGAACTCATCAGTCATCATCCCATGAATTAAGAAATAGAGGAAACAACTGAAGTAAAAGAAATGCAACTTTCCTTCACTTCTTCTCTATCATTTTCAAAATACCTTACATACAACAAAATTCTTGCTAATCACAAGAAAAAAATTTAAAAAAGAAAACAAAAATAGCGGCCTATATACAAAGTGATACCGAATTACAGGCCAAAAAGTCTGTCAATTTTGGAGCTTCACGAAAATTTGCTCATACAAATAAGTTTGTGTTGCATATAGTCTATAGATACACGGAAAATATACACTTAAACTAAACCTAATCCATCAATAAAATTATAAAATAATAATTTACGAAAAAACTATCATATTTGAGAAGTACTTATAAAATGATAAGCTGACAATTTACCATTAAAAATTAATTTATAAATTCATAAACGGCGATAAAATACCCCACCAACCATATATACATTCAACCATGAAATATAAATTAAATATCTTTAAAAGTTTTATTTGCTTTGTATTTTAAAATCCACACAGTTGGCCTCTCTTGTAAGATTAGAAGAGCAAATAGAATCCGTCATTGCAGCAATTTTCTTTTTCGAAAATTCTAACCTAAATTGGCTTAGATTATTTTAAGAAAAATCAAAGCAGAGATTCCAAAAAAAAAAATCTATTGGTATGTCAAAAAGATAAAAGAAAAAAGTAATTTTGCAATCTGTTTCATAATTTGTAACCTAAAAATTGTTATATATATATATTTTAAATTCGTTTATAAATAAATATGTACACATGAACTAACTAAGAATTTTTACATATTCTTTTCCCAACAGGTGAGATAAATGTTCTAATAATCAAAATGTTATAATTCAAAAACCTTATTATAAAGTTGTTGCCTCTTATTATCTTAAATTTAAAATTGAAGAAGTTAATTGGGTTTCAATGCGTAAATAATGCTTAATTTAGCAATATGTATATAATTAATTCCAAAGAAAAGGAAAATAATATTTCCATTAATTGATATGTAGTTTTAAAGCAGTAATTAATTGGTGCCAAAACTGTAGGTGGTGCATGATATATTAATCATAAAATGATGATATTATATTCGTAAGTAGATTATACATGGTATTTAAGATTATATTATAAGTATGGATGGAGGTGAGGTTACAAGTTACACTTACAACACATGCAAAAGAGAATTGAGAGTAGTGTAGGCAAGCAGAATCCTGTGTTGGCCCAAAAACAAAAGTACATAGAATCCATAATTTTCTTTTTAAAAATGAAAACAATAAAAAAGAAGGTATATGATGTAGAGCCCATTTCAAAGTCTTTATTCCCACAATTTGATATGATTCTCTTCAACACTAACAACTAATCATAGACCAGCTGGCCAATTTTTGTTTTGGTGTTTCTGTTGCCTTTTTCCTTTACACCCACCGCAGTACTATCACCAGCAATCCTCCCCACTTATACAAACATACCACTCTCCAGAACAACAACTATTCTTTCTGTTGCAGCCAGGTTGTGAAGACATCTAGGGTTTTCATGTCGGCCCTGTAATGTTTCTGTGTGAATTCAAGCAGAGTTGACCATGTGAAATCTGGATACTTCCTTGGATTTCTGCAGTCAACCAAAGTACTTGGCGGCTTCACTATCTTGTCCACGTTTGGGCATAGAAAGAATGCCAGTGACTTCCGTACTCTTCTATTATTTACCACTGCTCTGTGCAAGCAACTCTTGAATATTCCATTCGATAATGCCTGATCATTTCATCAGTTCCATTAATTCCGTACAATATTCTAGAATACTAGTAAATAAAAAGAAAATAGTCACACTAGTTAGTATTATCAGTCTCGAATTTAGATTACAGTTGTAACTATTCATAAAAGAAACTCGTACCATGAATGTGTCACCAATATTGACAACAAAAGCTTGAGGATCAGGACGAACGGAATGCCATTTATCGTCCACGAAAACTTCGAGGCCGCCGATATCATCTTGATGAAGAATTGTTAAGGAGGTTGGGTCACAGTGAGGACCAGTTCCTAGTGTTAAATCAGGTTTTTGGCATGGAGGATAATGATTTAATCTCATTATCGAATCATTTCCTTCAAAAAATTCTCTGAAATAACCTCTCCCTTGTCCTAAACTTGACCCCAAAAGCTCCATAATTCCAAGAGACAGACTGTTCATGGCTTCACAATATTCTTGGAATACCTTTCTACTCATCAATTCAAAGATAAAAATCGAATTAAAGAACTAAATTAACGAGAATCTTATCTACAAAAAACGATAGCGTTTTACTTACCCAAATTGTTTGAACTCTTCTCCCATCAAGTTCACAAAATATTGCTGAACAATGTTGGTATCATCAGCACGGAATCGAAAGGAAAGGGTTTCTTTCCATGGAAGTTTAGACGAAAATCGGCCAGTGAAGCTGCTCGCATATCCACAGTAATCTCCGATCTTTCTCTGAGCTTTTTGCTTATCAGCCAGAGGCATACCAAAGAAGATGTCCATATATTCATGAGCTTTAGCTAAGAGCTGTGTGTCCACTCCATGGTTAACAACCACAAAGAATCCATGTTTCTTGCAGGCCTCATTGACAATCCGAGTAGCTTTGGAGACAGCCATAGTATCTCCGGAAAAAAAGCTTCGTAAATCAATAGGAGGAATTTCAAGCTCTGGAGATTCTCGACATGGCTGCTCATCTTCAGGCCAAATGAACTGAGGGGGTAAGTTTGATTCATGTTGAAGAATGGATGCATCGAAAATGAAATCTTTTTGTTGAGGAGGAGGAAACAGCATTGCCATGTTTTGTACTGCAACTTATTATCAAATTAAGAAGAAGAAGAAAGAGGGTAATGAAGAGGAAAGCTAGGTAGAGAGTTAGTTATATTAAGAATATGAGAGGGAGAGAAAAGAAAAGCCAAAGGCCGTTCTTGGCTAAGGTCGGTTAAGGAAAAAAAATATTTATATATATTTGGAATCTTGATTTTATGTTTTTACTGTTGCGTCATTCCTCTTTTGAGAGTGTGAGCTAGCTAGTCTCATGCTTTGTCTGTCTTATATATAGATAAATTAATTAATCATTGTGTATTAGATGTTTATAGCTCCCACCACTAATACTCAGCTCAACTCTACTGATAATATATAGATAGTTCAGTGTCAAAAATCAATTCAAAAAAAAGTATCAATTTCAAATATTTAAAAGGCAAAAATGCTAAAAAAAAATTAAAAAATAATAAAGAAATGAGAGGAAAGAAAGAAGGTTCTCTTTCCCTGGGATGCCCATTAATTAAGTTCCCACCAATTCTGGTTGAGAAAGAAACATGTAACATCGTGTGATGGAACTGCATATAGAATGGATTTAGTTGCTAGTTGGAACATGCTAAAATGTTTTGGTTTGGAAAGCATGTGGTGTTGGCGTATGTATAATTAAACTCATGAAAGAGTATATATAATTAAACGTACGTATAAGATGCATATTTATACAAGTGTTTGTCTGTAGAGACTTGTGTTGTGTATCACATTATGGACTTCTGAATATCCAAAGGACAGAATCCTTTTCAATATTCATTCAATCGAGTCGCCGAGTCCTCCCTTTCCACCTCTACAGAACCTCCCTTTCCACCTCTACAGAACCAGCTGGGCTTCAAATTTTAATGCAGACTAGTAAGTGAATTTGAAATTGAAAATAGTCATACACAACTGTACTCTCATCGAAGAATGGATGACGTTTGAAAATAAAAATAAAAAAAAAGAAAAAAGTTTGGATAAGGTCACGTCTAGCATTTCGTAAAGGGTTGAAAGAAAAGAATGGCTAGGAGTACCAGAGCAACTAGCAATTAAACTTCATTTGGCATGAGACGTGGCGCTCATTTGATGGTTGAATTTTTTGTTTTTTAGGGCCTAAATATATATATATATATATATATATATTTTAAAACACGTTTGTTTCATTTTAATTTAAAAATGAATAATAATTACTAATCAACATCCTTTCATTAAGTAAGCTGATTGATAACAAATATAATATTTATTATATATATACATAGTTTTCATATCTCATTTATATATATTATACATCACCTTTTCTGTTTCATTATCCACAATTTGTTCAATTGCACAACTATAAATAACTATTATCACATTTAAAAAGATATAATATAACTATAACATTTAACCTTTCTTTAAAAAAAAAAAGATCACTAAACGAATATAACTGTTACCTTTTAACCATGTAGAAAAAATTAAATATAGTATAAACTGAATCAGTTATAATACAAACACAAAAATTATAAACATAAATTGATGCTAAACCTAAGTAAAAACCATACATTTGGTATTGTCCCATCAAAAAGACCAAACAATGAAAAGGGTGGTCAATTCTAGAGATAGAATAAACGAACATTTGGAATTCAATGAGATTTTAATCATGCAATTTGCATAAAAATATATATTCACATATGTCTTGGTACGTATTAAGATTTGCATATGCTTTTTTGTCTATTTAATTAATTAATTTTCACAGCTTTTCTTGATGAAAAGCAAGTTATACTAACTATCTCTCCCTTTGAAAACCCACCGATGCCAACTTTCGCCATCAAATTTGCTATAATTAACTACTTAATTATTAATTACGAGCTCTTCTGCCATGAAATTTATTTTTCCAAAAAAGTAAAAGGCCACAGTTGTGGATTTTTTGAACTGGCAAATTCCCGTGCATATGCATGCATAAGAGTGGACCACGTAATCATATATTGGATCCATTTTACACAATATGGATTAGATGCTAATTAGAAAATAAGCATTTCTTGATACACGAATATGATGCTTAATTATATTTAGAATATACTAATATTATCATTAGTACATTGCATTCGGTAGCTTCATATAATGATCTCAACTCATTAATTATAATATATCCTTTTTAGGTAATATTTTATTTTTATTGTATGATCCACATATATACACACAACATTTTCAAAAGATGGAATATATATAGTGATTTCTATTTTGCATGTATATATATATTATCAGTAATGCAACTTCCACGTCATATTTTCCACAAATACTGTTCTGTTCTATATATGTGGTAGGAATTGATGAGTTATTTCTTTTTCTTTCTATTTTTCTTTGGAAGTTTTTTTTTTTTTTTTTAAATTCAAGTGATAATTTTAAAAAAGATGGCTGTGATATTCGAATCACTGTGTCCGTTTCAGCCAATTGAATTAGGCTATAGTAAGTTGGTCTTCTCTTTATTTATTTTTTTTGTTTGGTATGTATTAATAGAAAGTACGAAAGAAACAACAAAGATTGCATCCTTAGCGATTTCCACAATGTTATTAATTTATATAATATAATATATAAAACACATATATATTACATATTAAGTAGAAGTAGATGTCCCTTTAATCACTGCAATCGCTATCCACGTAGTAGTACCCTTTGAGATTAATTTCAAGAAAAACGAAATTAGTACCACTTGATAATTTCTTAATCATATATATATATATTAATTAACAGTTCGATTACATGACACTAATTTTTAATTTTCAAATTTATATTTAGAACCAATCATTTTCATTAATTACTATTTTTAAGTCTATAAGATCGAAAGACAAAAGTAATAGCTACCTTTGCCTACGAAATCTTCTGTGGCATTGATTCCCTCCTAAGCAGTGACTTATATATGTATTCTAATCACAATCTGATATAGAAAATTTTGGCTTATGTTTGCAGGAACAAGTTGGGCAAACCGTTGATGGAAGCTCTCTAAAGCTAGCCTTCTAGAGATCCTATATATCTATTTCTAATTTAAAGAGCTTTGGTGGCACTTTGTCTTGTTGATGGGGCACCAAGGGTTTATTATGCCATGGATTATCTAATCACACAACTAGCGCTCTAAAATAAACTCTCAGTATTATTGTCTTTTTCTGTAGTGCCAACATTTTTTTAACTATTAACAGCGGGAGATATATCATTGGTGACGTGGAAACCCCTAATTAATAAGCAAAAAGCTGTGTTTAAATTGAAAATTGTTTTGGGATGATTTTGAGAAGTTATATATGCTGCCTGCTAGTTATCTTAAACCCAATGGGCATTGTGCATCTGATTATCATCCTTCCCCCGATATAATAATAAGGTTTAACATGGGAATAAGATATAATAATGGGCTTGACGATGTATTACTAAACCGAAAGAACCAAACTACCAAATAATAATAAATTCACAATCTTTAATTCCTGGCACCCCAAAAACTAAATGTATTAATAATTTCTTTGCTAGAAAACTGTATACAATCTGTAAAGTATATGCAAGTAACTAACAAAGCAAAATGAAAATGAAAAAAGGATCTGATCATGTGGAAAAAGCCTATTCAATGATGTAGAATGGGAGATAATAAAGGTTTATTAGAAAAAAAAAAGCTTCCGAATTCCCTATCACAAGATCACCCAAGACGACAAATTTTCCCTGCTATGAACTGCTTTGTGGGGAGATAGAACAACGTTTTCCATTGTTGTGAGCTCAACAGGAACATTAGGTCCATTCTCAAACACATCTAACCCACCACCTCCAATCTCTACTTCAACCAAACATCTCACCACCTCCAATCTCTCCTTCGATATTTATGATCACTCCTTGCTTCCCCAGTGCTAACAACACTTCCCTGTTAATCAAGAAGCAGCATTTGTGGGAGATGGTTTTCTGGCTGATGGTCGTAGTTTTTTGGTTAAAGTAGTATTTTGAATTATACATCTTCCTTTTAACAAAGATGCTCAATGTTGGAGCTAGTTTTTGAAAAATGGAATTACGATTTGTTTCAGCGTGGGCATATCACAAGATTTATTAAATCAATTTCAATAAATATTTTTTTAATTAAAAGTATATGAAACAATTAGAGGTAAAATAATAATAATAATAATAATAATAATAATAATAATAATAATAAAAAGTAAAGTAAGTAGCACTTGCAGCGATTTCTGCTATGGTAAACCTGAGTTAAACTTAAAAACAAAAGACTAATCCCACTTAACCTGCTTACCCGTCGAATATACAGATAATCCTGATCAATCACAGCCCAAAACAAATTAACAAAGTACAAGAATACACTACCCAGCACGATTTTATTATTTAATTGACATGGAAGACCAAGCACATGACACTAAGGATTCTAAAAGAACCTCACATCAGAAGGCAAATGCTAATCGTTGTCCTGTTTAATTTCAAAACAACTATACTCACTAGAGAATGTGCTCAGATGAGGAGCCAGCCTTCTGTAATCTACATTCCCATACTCATTGAACACCAGCTAATACATAGTGGTGATACAACAGTTCTTGACCTTTGGCTCCTTATTGACTTTGCAAAGTATTGTCACACACTCTTGCATACCCTGCATCCACAAAAGTTCTCGACAATTACTGAAAGAAAGAACAATCCAGCATACACATCAAAATAAAAAACAAGAATACCTCCTTTACTGTACACAGAAAGAACCTCCTTCTTTACTGTACACAGAAAGAAGTATGTGTGGCGATTATTGAAGCTTAATTTTAATTTGAATGTGGACTAGCTTGACTAAAATCAAAACGAGGGAATTGATGTCACAGTAAGCTACCATTTTGCTAAACATGTGCATAAGTATGGACTACATAAAACAGAACATAGTGTTGGTGTACGTAATAAACTAACTGACCTGTGAACACAAAAGGTTTTGGCTTTCAATCATCCAAGTATTGAGAAAGTAACGGCTTGTTGGAGAAGAAAGCCTCCAGATTCCCCACCACGAGTTTACTCAAGTCCTTAATAGATTCTGGTGTAAAGACAGCACAATGTGGAGACAGAACAACATTGTCCAATGCCAAGAGCTCCTTAGGAACATCAGGCTCATTCTCAAACACATCCAACCCAGCACCTGCAATCTCTCCTTCCACCAAACACCTCACTAATTCCTTTTCATCAATAATTGGCCCACGCCCAATATTAATGATGACTCCTTTTTTCCCCAGTGCTGATAACACTTCCTTATTGATCATGTGGCGGGTTTGATCCGTCAGCCCACAACATATGATGAGGGCATCAGAATTGGCTGCAAGTTCAGAGACATTCCGGTAGAAAGGATATGAAACATAAGATTTTATCCTCCTGGAGTTGTAAGAGATCGAGCAACCAAAGGCTTCAAGCCTTTTAGCTACCTCGATTCCAATATTTCCCAATCCAACAATTCCAACTCGCTTGCCTCCCATCTGGAATCAGCAAACAATAAAGATTACATGCTATCAGATTCAGAATTAGCAGATATTAGACATTGTATTATAGTCCATTTGATATATATTGTATTCCATAACTCCTTCAAAAATTTCCTCTTCTGAATCAAGAATTAAGTAACTAACAGTAACAAAGCATCAGCAACAAGAAAATTGACAGCTTTGCTTCAAGAATTAAAGGACAGGACACACGCCAAAAAAAAGTTGTTAATTTTGAAGAGTTTTGATCTGGAGATTAAGTATGAGCAGAGAATCAAACCGTAACACCAAGAGGATAGTCCCCTTTGGTGGTCCAAAGCCCTTGCCTGACATATCGATTACCAGCAGAAATATTCCTCAAAACATCGATCAACAAACCAACGGCCAGATCGGCAACGTCAGCAGAATACACATTTCCAGCATTAGCAATCGCAATTCCACGTCGGCGACATTCAAGGAAGTCAATCTGGTTGAGGCCGGCGCTGGTGGTGACGACGAGGCGGACAGCCGGAAGAAACTGCAGGTTGTGAGCATTGATGGGAACAGCACCGGAGGCAAGGACAGCCCGAACAGAGTGTGCATGAGTCGCCAAAAAATCGAGAAGAGGAAGGGAAGAGTCGTATGCTTTCAAGTAACGAAATTTAGGAGAAGTAAAAGCTTGTTCTCCGACTAGGAAGAATGCGGGCGGCTTTTGGAAGATGAGTACTTGTGGGAGGGGTAGGTCCTCTGGGGATCGGTGAGCTTCCATTTTGGTCTCTTTTCTTAGAAGCTGTACGTCAGGCTCCCCAACATTTTAAAATTGTTGTCCAGCATCAACATTAATTAGAAGGCTTATATGGAAAATTGTCGGGCGGCCCATTAGTTTTTTTTATGTACCAAATTAATTTATGTTTGTTTTTCTAAAATCTTTGTATAGTTTTGCTCAATTTAACAGTGAATATAAAATTATGTTTCCTTTCGTAATTCCGAATAATAGTTTATTTGATTCTTCACATATACTTTAGGAGGTTTATCAATTAGTTAAAAAATTAAAAGTAAATTCTTACATTAATACAGTTAAACACGGGAACCAATGGCAACCAAAAACGAAATACAAGGCACCTTCTCTTATTTAGCATCTCAGCTGAATTTCAGTAACCTTTCATAACCTTGAAACTAAAATAGTAATTAGAAAGTTGAAACGACCAAAAACTTGTGCTAAGCAGTAGATATATGAATAAATGCCCAGCAGCCTACATACATAATTTGGGCACACATATAGACACAAATGAAAAGAGACGAAAAAAGGGGGCTTTACAACCTCAGTTTTAACTTAACCATAATTACATCTAATAATATGCTGATCAAACAGCAGATATTAGTCAGCTAGGAACATAAGGTTCAAAAAGTGTTACACAGGGATTTGGATCATATTGCATTATACTTGCAGCACGTTCAAACTCCTCCCGCAAAACCCTTATGCTGTACTTATCCACTACTCTCCCAAGATCATGAGATGTCTCAAAAGGGTCCTCTATGCATATCAAATGACGATCATTCCCAATTCTCCTTGTCCAGTCCTTTTCCTGTTTACTGCAAAACCAAATTGTGAGGAAACAGTTAGTCATTTGCAGAAATTTCTCAGCTGATTGTATAATTCAAAACAGCAATATCATCAATCTCCAAACAGTCATATCACCTGATTATGCTTCCTTTGCGGATTGATATAACATCATTTGCATAATCATGACGGTATGCCCAATAATTAAAAAAGGCCCACACCAGACGAGCAATTGTTTCCTTGTTTCGGGTTCCAAAACCACAAAGTTTTTCCACTTGATCAAAGTAAGCACATTCTATATTATCTACTGTGACAGCATATGTTGCCTCCATTTCCTGAAAGAGCAACACATAAATACAAAAAGCCAAATTCATTTACACCAAGAGGACATAAAATAAAAACAACCAGAAACAGTAACATCATAAGACATCAAGCACTAAAAGAAGCAAGTCTTTGAGTTTACATGCAGTAACAAAACCACAAAAAGAAAGCCCTTTGAAATCTTCTTTGGTCATATAGTTGTGAAGATTAACATTATATACCACAACTATCTAAAGCGATTCCTTGCATTCAAGAAGTGACACAGACATCCAGTGCTAGCCCCAGGACCTAAAAGTTAGCAAATGAAAAGTCTAAGGACAGGCTTTTGTACAGCAAAAGGTTTTCTTTTCATAAATTGTTGCTTCATGGTTAGGAACAATATGTTTCAATCCTTTAGACAGTAAAATGAGTATTCCATTTGAAGAGTTCCAAGATTTGGGTAACACTAAAACAACATTAGTAGGTTGAGGGCTTCTAAAATATTTAGAAGTCTACTTCAAAACCTCCAAAATTGAGTGTCTGAAGAGTACAGCATAAACTTTTAAAACATTTTTTTTCTTTTTGGTCTTCAAAACTTTGATCATATATGCATCATATGAAACCATCAAATTGAGAAACAAAACCCATCAAAAAATAAAATAAAATAAAGGACCTGCAAACATGGAAGGATAGCGGGTCTGCGCTGCTGTAAAAAATGAATGCACATCAAAACATACCTGAAACAAAAGAAGAATCAGTTAACTGAAATAAGATAAAAGAAACATGAAGGTCCTTAAAATCTAACATAATAGATAGCTGTATATTGACAAGTTAGGAACACAAGTATAGTGAGAAAAAGAAACAGACTTACGCATAGCTAGATAGGGTTCCCTGATAAGTTTCATTAACTCCTCTCGACTTTGCCCAATGTTTCACTATAAAAGCCAACTGCCTTAACCTCACATCTATTTGTGCATAATCCCAAAGGAGCTTTGTATTAACAACAGCCAAAACATTGTTTATGCATATATCACAAGAGATTCCAGTCAATGGATCCATGAGCTTTACAATGGGTACCCTAGCCCTTGTCAATGCCTGTAAAAGAACTTCACTTATCATGCAAGAATTTAGCCAAATGGTAAGAAACATTATGTCCCTCTTGGGTAAGTAATGCAAATGTTCTTCATTCAGCCTTCACATAATTTCTCAGCAACTAAGTTTTAAAAACTAAGCTACTTCAATCTGGGTTCTCAGACTAGTTTACAAACTGAAAACTCAGTAAATCAGTGTGGATATTTGCAAAATGTTTCTGTTAAGTGACAGTGAGTTTATTAAATATATGAAAGGTCAATCTGATTCACCTGCACATTCTGAAGGTTATCTGATTGCAATATGTCTGCCAACTTTAACAATACTTCAGACTTGTTAATATCTGCATCTTCAATGGCAAGGCAAACATCAATATCACTTTTCAGAACTCCGAAGGAATTGGCACATGAACCATAAAGATACAATCGAGCTTGAGGCCATTCCTTGTTGACTAATTTCTCCAATAATGTTAATAAGTGCTTCTGCTTTGCCGTTTCTTCCTCCGGAGGTATTAGCGACTCAAAAAGTGAAACAAAAGAAGCATTTAGTCTATCTATATCTCTGCGACATTCCATCTGTCTTTTAAGAATTCTCATTCTTTGGTTTAGTATCCGTTGTCCCCTGTTATCTGATCTGGACTCCTGATAAAAGAAAAATAAATAAATAAATAAGTGAACCCCTTATTTTCCAGATTAGATCCTTCATATTCAAAATTGAAAGTTCCTGAGCAAAAATTGATACCTGAAAAGATCTCAGCGTTAATTTCGTTTAAGAATGCATCAACTTATACCATTTAAACAATTAGATGAAAACATGAAATTTGGAACTTAACAAAAAATTTAACTTGCATTTACAAAAAAAATTGGAACTTAACAAGATACATAATTTACCTTCTCACGAGAATGGCGATTTTGCTTCTTGTCACTCTTGCCATCGGATTCACCCTCAAGCAAAGAGTCAACAAGTTCTTCACCAATATCATCCAAATCTGGGGATTGATCCTTTCCATCTTCAGCGAGCGCCGCATCGAAGTTCAGCAACGACTCTTCAATGTCTGATGCTGAAACAGAGTGGAGATTACTCCCAGCTGGTGGACCAGGGTGGTCAAGCTGTGTAGTGAGCCCAAAATCAGCATCCTTTACACTCTTATCTTCACTACTGAGAACAGCATTCTTCTTGATCAATTCACCGTGATTTCTGTTCACATTGTTGTCTAACTCTCTCCTACTGCTAACATAATCCCAATTACCTCCTCCTCTTGGCTTGTTTGAAAATCCCGGAGGAGGCATTCGAATTTCCTGAGACTTGTAATTACCTCCATGGGGCTGTATTCCCCACCCACCACCTATTCTCTGATCATTCTCCCGCAAATCGAAAGTTCTCCAATTTGTATTCATTTGTGGATCCAATTGATGATTTCTCTCCAATCCGTTTAAATTTCTGATCCCTAATCCTATATCCAGCTCCTTTGCTGCGTTGAGCTTTGAATTCACAGCAGGGGTTTGGATATCACCGCGAAACGAACCAAACTGTAGCTTTTGCTCCAATTGCTGCTTGTGCTGTACTAGATTAGGAATTGTATTAATACCTCTGATCTCGGTACTTAAAAACCCTAATCTCTGAAGATCATCACCCAGGGCACCTCCTTGAAACTGGCTACCCGAAAATTGGCTCCCAGGAGGGAGCCGAGAATTCTGGGGAAACCCAAGCAAACCAGGAAGTAAAGCAGGCGGAGAAAGATTGTGAGGCCAAGGAGGGGATAAAATTTCACGGCCGTTGGGTTGCCAAAGTGGAGGCGAGAAGGGGATGCTAGGACCCACAGCTGCAACAGCAGGATCGAGAGCGAGAGACTGTTGCTGATGCAGATGTTGATGTAGGAGCGAAGTCTGCGGAGACTCCGGAATTGGAATCGGAAATTGAGGTTGTGCTGGTGGCGGGAGCGTTTGAGCCTGAAGATTAGGTCTCTGGAGCAAAGACAACAGAAATTCGCCACCGGTCGCAGCCGGCTGCAGCGGTGGCGCATCACCTCCGCCACCGGCCATAATGGGTTTGGGTGAGGTTTTACAGTGAAGCGATAGGAAATAGAGAAAAAGAGTGAACACGTACACTGGAAGTTTGAATGACAAGAGAGCTTTTGAAATGTTGGATTTGGTATGTACAGTTCTATGGTAAATCCTATCCAGTTTAGGATTTGCTTCTCCTAATAACCGTAGGATTCTGAAATTGTATGCCCATTCTGTAGTTTTGGGGCATGATTGTACATGACAATCAGGTGTTGCCCTGGTGAAGATTAAAGAAGAGCGCTAAAAGTCCAAGTTGGTGGGCTCTTAGGCCTAGGAATGAGTAGATACGGGACATTTTTATTTTTGGGGTATTTTAAAAAAATATTTAGAATTTTAGGGTGTTTTAAAATTTATTTTGAAAAGTGGGGTGTTTTGCCCATTTTCGCAAGAAATTCTTGCGGAAATGGGCAATCCAATTTTTTTTTTTAATTTATGGGAAAAAGCTGCAAAATGCAGCTTTTTCCCAACCCAATCCATTTCCGCAACAAGGTGTTGCGGAAATGGATTTGATTTAATTTTTTTTTTTTTTTAATCCCAACCGGCAGCCACCCACACCCAAAAAATAAAATCCTTTTTTTTATAATAAAAAAATATAAATTTAATTTTATTTTTTATTTTATTAATATGAAAATATTTTTCTTACTCAATTCAATAAATAGGATAAAAAAATTATAGTTTAATGACAATTTATTAAAACAAAAAATTAGTAATATTTGTCCAATTAAAATAATTCAAAATAAAAATAATATATTTATTATGTACATAATTAAAATTGAATAATATTTTCGTTTAACTAATAACTCTTTTTCTAACAAAATTCTATTTATATACTTCAACACTTCTTTTTTAAGAGTAACTTAAAAAAATATATATATATAAACTATTTATTACTCGAAAATGATTTTTAGTAGGTTTTAAAGATTTCAATATAGGTTAAAGTAATTCCGAAAGGGAACGGATTATTTTGCTATTTAATAGGAAATAGGATTATTTTGCTATTTTAAGCAAGAATGACTTCATTATTATATATATTCCATATACCTTTTTTTTTAAAAAAAAAAATACAAGATTGATTTTATTTTTGTGAATATTTAAAATAAAAAATAATTTCAGAATCCTATATATTGAAATCTTTAAAACCTACTAAAAACCATTTTCGAGTAATAAATAGTTTTTATATATTATTTTTTAAGTTACTCTTAAAAAAGAAGTGTTGAAGTATATAATTAGAATTTTGTTAGAAAAAGAGTTATTAGTTAAACGAAAATATTATTCAATTTTAATTATGTACATAATAAATATATTATTTTTATTTTGAATTATTTTAATTGGACAAATATTACTAATTTTTTGTTTTAATAAATTGTCATTAAACTATAATTTTTTTATCCTATTTATTAAATTGAATAAGAAAAATATTTATTCATATTAATAAAATAAAAAATAAAATTGAATTCATATTTTTTTATTATAAAAAAAGAGATTTTATTTTTTGGGTGAGGGTGGGGGGGCAACCGGCAGCCAACTGGCTGCCGGTTGGGTGAGGGGAAGCTGCATTAAAAAAAAAAAAAAAATTAAATCAAATCCATTTCCGCAACACCTTGTTGTGAAAATGGATTGGGTTGGGAAAAGGCTGCATTTTGCAGCTTTTTCCCATAAATTAAAAAAAAAAATTAGATTGCCCATTTCCGCAAGAATTTCTTGCGGAAATGGGCAAAACACCCCACTTCTCAAAATAAGTTTTAAAACACCCTAAAATTCTAAATATTTTTTTAAAATACCCCAAAAATAAAAATGTCCCAGTAGATACCACACTAATAAAACGGATATAGATGGTATTTATTTAGAATGAATATGGGTATTCGGGTATAAATTACTAATTTATTAAAAATAATATTTATTTTTAAAAAACATATAATATATATATATATATATATATATATATATATATAATGTGTTAACAGAATATTTTAATGGATTTCAAAAGTATTTAAATAATTAGAATCGAATTTGAAATGAATTCGAGTTCTGCTGTGTGCGTATGTATATATATATATATATATATATATATAACAGAATATTTTAATGAATTCCAAAAATATTTAGATAATTACAGTCGAATTTGAAATGAATTCGAGTTATATATATATATATATATATATATATGTATAATTGGATTTGAGTTCTACTTGAACCAAAAAATTTGCATAAATTATATTATCTGTGGTGAAAAATGATGAGAAGAAAAAGTAACAATCAGGTGAAGCTAAATCTAGAGACAAGAGTAAATTTAATTATGGGTGTAGGTTTAATTTCAATGAAAATTAAATCTCTTGGGAACAATTCAATCCTTTAAAAATCAAAATCATGCTAAATAGATCATTAAAAATTAAAATTGAGCTAATTAATATAAGCCCTAATTAACCTAAAATGTCTTACTTATTTTAACCACAGTAGCATATTAAAGTCCTACCAAGTTTATAATTATATTTTTTTATAAACTGTAGTTAAGTTCACCATCCATAATTCATAACAAAATAATTAATAAAAAAAATAGTTTGTTTCTATGAAGTTTGTTTTTGATATGCGATGAAATTAATTGACCGGCCATTGCAAGAACAAGTTTTCTATGCGTTCTTATAAAAAGGATCCGATCATTTTTTGTCTAGTTTATAATTTTTTTTTATGAATCAAATAAAATAAATTAATGATAAAATGTAATATATATATATAAGTTTCCCGAAAAAGAAAGGAATTAAATCATAGATTATTATTGATTTAGCTAATTTACTTATTGGATTATTTTCTTATGCAAAAACAAAAGAAATATTAACAAGAGAGATCTAATGTAAGTATGTAACTAAAATTTTATTCTTCAAGATATGTAAATTAAATAGATAAATAAATCCATGCACTGAGAAGTACAATATGTTGACAACACACACACACACACATATATATATATATATCGACAATCATGTTTGCGTTTGATTTTGATCTTGCTGAGCACTAACACTGTCATTTTCAGTAGTTTGATCTTCAAGAATCTCAGAATTTGGCACAGCATCTTCAGCTTTTGATCTTGAAAGTACAAACATTTTTATGATACCTAACATCTTAACCCGTCTATTTTTATCAATAATCTCTACCCTATGGAATCCAACTTCATTGAAATGAGCTTCCACTGTTACCCCATTCTTCAACAACATCTCCGCTAACATTTGGTACCGATCTATCAATGGATCCATTCCATAACCAAGAACTAAACATGGAGGAAGTAACTTTATCTTCTCTTGATGCGGACCTTCCATCATCGGATTACAAAACCGATGGTCACGATCAGTCCCTTTAGGCAATGTTAATTCCCATATTAGATCAAGAGCAGGCAATGGTATCATCTGATCCGTTGCGAATCTTATCTCCGATTCTGTTCTCTTATTTCCACTAAACAATGGCTGGTTCATAATCAACCCCACTATCTTAATCGGCTTCAAATCCGTATCCACTATACGTAAAGCTGTGTTAAAAACTATATTTCCTCCATTATTAGACCCCGAAAGAAAACATTTCGAAAAATCTCCATATTCTCTGACCCATTTCTCACCATCCGGGTCTAAAGCTTGTTTCTTTAACCACATTATGGCATCCACAGCATCTTCGTATTGACCCGGAAGTCGGCAATCGGGGGAAAGCCGGTAATGGACAAGGATGAGAAGAGCAGGAATGTTGTCGGCGGTCCATTGACGGTCAGCGTGTAAAGCAGGATTGTCAGCAGAAAACTGGACCCAAGAACATCCATAGAAGTAAACTACTATTGGGATACGGTTATTATTGGAAATGCGTTTGTGGGGTAGGTAGAGGCGAATCTTGAGATCTTTTTCAATGTTGATTATGATATCTCTGGAGAGAACGGTTTCTCCGGAATTGGGATCGTCGTTTATTACAGCGGCCGGAAAATTGAGAAGGCGAGTTACGGTACCATCAGGATTTTGTCTTAGGTTAATATGGGCGTATGCGTCGAACAGTGCCATGCTTGTTTCCCATCATTAACTTACATAATAGAAGCCTTGTATTTATATTTAACTTTAGCATAAAATTAGGATTTCATGTCATGATTTTTTATATAATTTGAAAATTTCCATTGCTTTTCCCATTGCTTTCGGGTTTTAACTGGGTATTATTCATCCTACACCACAAAATTTAGAGCATCATTATTATTGGTTTGCGGCTGTGGCTGTGGCTGTCCAAGAAAAATAAATAAAACAGTAGTTGCTCAATTTTGACCATTATATGTTATACCTCTTTCAATAGGAAATCGAGTACGTATTATTGATATATTGTATTTGTAAAAAATTTAGAGTAATTAATTTAAGATTTTATACTAATGTTGTGGGTGGATATGCGTGAGAATTAGATAATTAGACTTTAATGCTACTTTTAAACTTTGATAAAACAATTTTGATGCTAGCTGAAAAAATATATCCATTCTTGAGTGGAATGCATGCATGTATTGTGCGTAGATAATTAAATATATAGTGATAATTACACGTTGTAGATAATTAAATATATAGTGATGATGAATTACACGTTTTCAATTATAAAAACTTACTCCAAACCCCTACTTTCACAGTTTTTTTATTAAATGCATGTAGTATAATATAAATACCAATTGAAATGAAAAATAAATAAATAAATTTCCACTTTTATTTCTTTGTGTTTTTGTTTATTCTAAATTATATATATATATATATCACTGTTTTGGATTTCGTCATCTGATGATTATTCTAGCAATTAATATTTTAATTTTCATTCTGTGAAACATATATATATAAATCCGAAATGTTATGTTATGAACTTTGATTAATGAAAGAAAAACAAAAAACAAATACATTGATGTCCTAATAAAGATCAAACATCAGTTTCATAATTGAATAGAAATCAATTACAAATCAGTAGAGTCTACAGATTACTAGTATATGTTAAAACAAAAACTAATCAATGAATTAGCAACGATTAATAAAATCTTTAACCAAATTATCAAGAGCAGCGCCACGTCTACGATCCACAAGCTCAATTCTATGGAACCCGATCTCATCAAACTGAGCTTGAACATTAACACCCTGATTCACCAACATCTTCACAAACTCCTGTTGCCTGTCTATTATCGGATTCATCCCAAATCCAATCACTAAACATCTTTGCAAATATTTTATCTTTTGCTTATTATACATTAATGGATTACAGAATCTATGATCTCGGTCCATCCCTTTCGGCAAAGCTAACTCCCACATTAAATCCATTGCCGGCAATGGCAATATATGATCCGTCGCATATTCTATCTCAGCTCGTGTTCTCTGTTTCCCTCCGAAGATTGGTTGATTTATTATAAGCCCATCTATCTTTAATGGCCTCAAATCCACATCCATCGCGCGCATAGCTGCGTTAAATACAATGTTTCCCCCAACGCCGCTGCCGTAAAGGATACATCTCGAAAAATCGCCGTAGTTTCTAAGCCACGGATCGCCTTCGGTATCCAATGCTTGATTTTTGAGCCATAGAAGGGCGTCTATTGCGTCGTCGTATGGTGAAGGGAGGCGGTTCTCCGGCGCCAGACGGAAATCCACGATGATCATAATCGCCGGAATCAAACACGCCAGGTAACTGTTGCTGAGGTGTAGAGAAAAGTAATTGGCGCCACATTGTACCCAGGCGTTGCCGTGGAAGTAAAATACGATCGGAAGGCGGGGAGCGGCTGCGGCTGCGGATGCGGCGTTTTTAATTGTTAATTTAGAAGAAAGGTAAATTCGGAGGGAGGTTTTCTTGTCGGGATCAAGAATGACGTCTTTGGAGAGGATGGCTTGGCCGGATTCAGGATCGGTATTGGGATCCGGCGCCGGTGGTGGTTTAAGGAGGCGCGTGATAGTGCCATCAGGGTTGGGACTGATGTTAAGCTGGTCGTAGGGATCGAACTTTGAATGTTCGACATTAAATAAATTATTCTTGAGCCATTCTTCATGAACGTTCCTCGACATATGCAATATAAACAAAATATAAATCTATAATGATTTATTATGTATAAAAGAGAAATTAAGTTTTGATTAGGAATTAAGGAATAGAGAATGAAATCAAAGGTTTTCTTTCCATTTCTGATAAGTTTTGTGTACTTTTGAAGTCCGAATTGCCTGGATAATATGTGGATTATAATACTCAGCAGAGGAGCTAATTTTAGGCAAGAATTATTAATAGAGTTTTATGTATGTTTAATAAAAACAACACAATATTTTTACCTGTAATTATACAATTAAGCATACGAAGGGGGCAGATTAGCAAACTTTAATTGAATGAGTTGTTAATGGAAATCTCTACATTTTAATGTTAATACCGTTACCCATATATCCTTTAATTAGTGTGAAAATTATTAAATAATAACTTATATGGCATCGTAACATTTAAATTAAAATTATTCAATTATCACAAACAGAAGGACCGCATTACTTGGCATCGTAATGCTAATGAGCTCTATAGTGTGAAATAGAAGAACGGCTTTGAATTTTTTCACTTCTATTCCCCAATTCTTTTTGGCAGCATCTTTGGAGCTCTAACTACCGCCTAAGGTAAAAGATTTTGCTTGGCGTTGCTGGCGTTATTTTGGTCCTTGTAAGAGTATTCCCTTATAGAACGTGTTCTAGTCCTTTTCTGGAGCATTTCGTGACAGTTTTGTGTGGAAGCAAAAAGATTTAAATGCATCTTTTATTGTGTCTTTTGCTAATAATTTCCTTAAGGACTGGCCTTCTAGAGGAAGTGGTTTGTAGAATTACTCTTGGGTTAAGCCTAGAGCTGGGTGGGTTAAATGCAATGTCGATGCTTCCATTTTCAGAGATCAAAATGCCAGGGGTTTTGCAGCTGTTATTCGTGATGATAGAGGTGGATTCATTTATTTATTTATTTATTTTTTTCATTTTCCTAAATAATAACCAACAAATCAAAAGAGGTTATCAAATTTTGAAGTATCTATTTTTTATGATACAAAGACAAACAAACCATCACTAAAATAAAATTTGGCTAGAGTATAAAATTGTACGTAGGATCGATGTAATGTCCTTGTCTTAAGCAGATTTGGAAGTTTGCCAGATATGAAAAGAAAATCCATATAAATAATTTCATTTTTATTCAATTCATGGAATCAACATCTAACATCTATATTTACCCCAAGAAAATGAAATAAAAAAAAATAGATAAAATATAGTAGTAAAAGATTTTATTGGCAGCAGCAACATATATATTTTCTAATTTGCACGTGCCATATTATCAATGAAAACCTTAACTTCATCAAAAAAAGATTTGGCCTTTTCAGGATCAAACAGCTCCACTGCATGAAAACCATCTTCATGAAAACTTCCCTCAACTGTCACTCCTTTTGATTTCAACTTATCTGCGAACTCCTTCTGCTTATCCGATAGAGGGTCTCCACCGTACGCTCTTATGTAACACATTGGCAGCTGTTCGATATTCTTATCCAGAGACCCTTTCACCGTTGGATTGCAATACTCGTGATCACGATCTGCATTTTCAGGTAAGCAAAGGGACCACATAAGGTCATTGGCTGCCATTGGTAGTATCTTATCATTCTTCAATCTCATCTCAGAATCAGTCCTGTTGACCCCACCAAAGTAAGGAACGTTCATTACCAGCGCTCGGATCTTCACAGGAGAAAGATCAAGATCGAGTGCACGTAGAGCTGCGTGGTAGACTACATTACCCCCTGCACTACTCCCCATCAAAACACACTTAGAAAAGTCACCGTACTCTTTTAACCATGGATCACACTTTCCATTCTCCCGAGCTTGATCCTTCAACCAGTTAATGGAATCCATAGCGTCGTCGTAAGCGGCCGGGAGGCGGTGTTCCGGCGAGAGACGGTAATTGACGGAGAGAACCAAAGCAGGAAAATTGGAAGCCATGTTGTTGCAAGATTCGTGGAAGACAATGGTGGCAGGAGAGTAGAGGATAAAGCCACCGCCGTGATAGTAAAATACGATAGGTAACTTGGTGTCCGGCGGTGGATGAAGGGGTCGGAAGATGCGAATGTAGGTGTTGTTTTTGGGGTTGAGAGGGACGTCCTTTGAAAGAGCGATTTGAGGGATGGAGGAATCGGAGAGGACCATTTCAACTGGAGGTACTTCAGGATATGGGGGATTTCTAGTGAGTGAGCCATCTGGGTTTCTGCAGATCTTGAGGAATGCGTAAGGATCCATTGTTGAAATGTGTTTTTGGGTTCGATGGAGAAACAGAATTGTGTTTATAGAAGGATTGCAGGAGAAAATTTTGGATCTTTGTGGTTGAAATTGGTTATAATTAATACTTGGTAGCTGCCTGGACACTTCAACTATTACTTGCTTCAATTCCACACCTACTCATCCGGCTAATGAGTTTTTTTTTTTTTTTTTTTTTAATAGTGAAAAGATTGATATATGAATAAATTTTTATTTTTTCAGAGGAGAAACATTAATTCAATTGTAAATTATGGGTGCGAATTAAAGTTGGTAAAAATATATTGGAGACATTCCCGTAATAAACTTACCCATATTAGCAGAAGGTTTCAAATTTGTGTGTCCATTCTCCATTCCATTTACAAATGATTGGCCAGTATTCAAACATATGAGATGTTGTCGGTTTCTACTACGGTGCCAATACTAATACATAATCAAATACTTAGGCTACAGTAGTAATAACCTAAATCACTTTAAAACTCAATCATACCAAAAATCTTTTCCTCTAACTTAATCAAAAATTATTTCCAATAATAATCATAATAATAGAAAGAAAAAGTTGTTGAACTATAATCCAATTACATATTTGAATCCTAATTAAATTCATTTATTTTCCTCGATTTCGTATGCATGCAGTAGTCTGAGTAAATAAAGTTAAGTGCTTGATTATCTCTCCTTATCATAATTAGCCTAGAAGAGTATTAAAATCTGGCCATTATTATGACAAATGATGAGGGTTAGGACCACAGTTAGCGAAGGTTAATCAATAGACAATATTTTATCAGCAAAACTACATTATTATTTTGTTTCGCTTAAGAAATAAGAAAAGTCGCCATCTTTATAAATACAAAATGACAAAAATGATTTCTTTTCTAAAACACATAAGTTTAGTACTTTTAAGGTTCAGAAAATTGCAAAAGAGTTCATAGCTGAATTGCCAAATAGAACCATTCAATAAAAAATGCAATGATTATGATGAAATTTAATAGCAAATTATTTGAAACCAATAGTAAGTTATACTAACTTATAACTAATTACATATTTCTAAAGTATTTACCACAGGTGCTACAGATTGGACAATAGGCTCCTTGTTGGATTGTAAACCGGGATATGCATGATCATCTCCAGGATTATTCCATGAACCTACAAAATCTCCAGAAGGCTCCAAACTTTACAGCTACAAACAGAACTATTTGATAATGGGATAGGGCCAAGGGCCCAGGAGGAAGCTGTATGGGACACACAAACCCAACTTTTGCTAGGAGAGAGAAAGAAAGAGATACGTACAGTTCAGAATTCTAATAATAATGATTAACATTTACGTTGTCAAGAAATTCTTGGATATCAGGTCATAAATTACAATGATTCTGCATGTTTTGCTCTGAAACAATATCTCGCCTTCAGTTCAGAATTGTGAAAGCACCTTTTGTGAGCTGGCGGATATTACAAAAGTCATTAAAACATATAAGCTAGTGAATGATACAAGAGTCTTAATGACTCTCTATACAGAACAAAAAATCAACATGTGCTCCACTTGCGAATGCAGACTAAAAGCAAATATGAATCGAGATTATATTCCTTACCGTGCTATCACCTGCTTGCAGCATCAGAACAAAACACACAAGGGAATCGCCATTCACAAATTATATATTGCAGGATACTCTACAAATGTCCAATCTAAACCAAATAAAGATTCAATCTCCATTCGATATTGAATTCTCTTTCTTTGTCATTTAGAATCGACACGTGGAACGAATTGTTCTTTCACCATCTTCCTTTGCATCTAGCTGTTCTCTTTTTTCGTTTAACATTTGCATTTATCTTCGGAAGCCACATAACTCTAAGAAATATGCTTTGCTGAACCAGGGTATCAGCTGGAATGTCGCAGGAAGAGAAGAAATACCTCAACTGAAACTTAACAACTTTCACAAGAGAAGATATAAACTTGACAAAATTATGTCTGCAATAGATGATTCGGAGGCCTCAAAGACGTAAAATATAATTGACAGGCCAAAATTAAAGCATCCAAGAGCATTTGTGTCTGATATCTAATTCATGGCTTTGTAACAAAAGAATATCGTTGGAAATCAAAGCTCACAGAGCAAACGATTAAGCTGATACCCTAAGCTGTGTACCTCGCTAGAAACCAGAGTGATTTACAGCTTCTTATTATAGCTGCAAGCAAAGCAGAAGCAATTTAGGGGTTTTGATTCCTCCACTGATTTAATTTCAAGTTGGTAGAGCACACGACTGCACTAAAGATTTAGCAATGTTTTTGTCTTCCTAACTGGATCATAATTATAAAGTGAAAGCATTATCATTTTGCAAAAGGATAGACTGGGCCAATATGTGTTCCCTAATGACTGAATTGTGTGTCGGTTGCTAAAAATTACCCAACTTCTGAAAGGCAACTGACAACGGAAAAAAAGGATATATCTTTGCATGTCCCTACAGTCCCACAAGTCACAAAAAGCAACTGCTCACTTTAGGGCAAATATGCTAATTCTGAGGCGGTATCACTAATTGGAAAAGAAAAAAGAAGCTATCTCTGCATAATTGGATGCCTTTACATTTACCATTAATCCTTGGATTCCTAAAAAATTCAACAACTTGAAGAAGCAAAAGTCAAGTGTGACGCTGCCAAAATCATCATGGCTCCATACAAGTCAGATACTGAAAACATAATTTGTAGGTCCAAAGAAAACATCTAGTGACCAAGCAAAAGGAGAAAAGCCTCAAATTCATAAAAGCTTAATTATGTATATTCATTTCCATTCTGGCAACAATTTCTACAAACATGATAATTAGAAATGGCCTAAAAAAAGCTAGAGAATTATACACTCTACAATTGATCATCATGATGTCATAAATCCATTAAACTCACCGGGCCTTCTTCCGAGACTTGAATGGAAAATTGGACGGCGGCGAAGGTGAAAACTCAAAAGGCAAGTGAGGTGGTTCAGCCTCACCAGAAAGCATGCCCACGATTTGTCTCATAGTAGGCCGCTTGGCCGGAGACCTCTGCAAACAGAGTAGTGCAATTGTGATGCAAAGCAATGCCTGATCTTTATCCAACGAATGTATTGAAGGGTCAACAAGATCCAAAAGCTTCCCATTGTAGGCAAGCTGCCTAGCCCAAGAAATCAAATTAGCCCTTTCGAATTCCGACATCGGTGAGGCTGTTACTTGCAAGGGTCTCCGGCCGGAAATCACCACAAGAAGCAGAACACCGAAGCTGTACACATCACACTTCTCTGATAAAAGACCACCACCTCCATATTCAGGGGCAATATAACAAACAGTTCCTCTCATGCTAGGAGTGCTACTAACACCCCCACTCTTGGGTATCTCTCCACTCGCCCAATCTTGGCTATTTCTTCTCCCATTTCTTAATTCGCCACTAAACCCATCTAGCCACCAATCAATGCTGCCTCTGCTCCTCTTGCTCTTCTTCTTCTTACTCTCTGCAATATCATCATCCTTTTGCCACCATGAGTCTCCGCCATTACTTGAATTAAGTCCTCTTTTCTTCTTCTTCTTCTTCTTTGTAAGCTCTTCGCAAAACTCTTCCTTCCACCATTCTCTGGGCTTTCTAGTTTTCTCCTTTTTTTGCGTTCTTTCATCATCCAAAGACGCCCACCATTCCAATCTTTTTCTGTGTTTCTTCTTTGGCTCAAGACTCAAGCTTTTAGTTCTTAATCCATCGGAATCAACTGAGCTAGGTGAGGCAATCCATTCACTTTTGGGTCTTTCCTTCTTAATTTCACTCCCAATCCACTCCATTACATAATCTTTAACTCTCCCTGACTCAGACACTCCATTATTGTCCTGTTTCCACCACCAATCTCTCTTCGATCCACCCTTTTTTCCTCCATTAACTAACTCTTTTCCACTATCAACACTGACCTTATCGAATCCAGCCTCTGATACACTCCCCTTATCAATCCCCATCTCCGGATACACTGCAACACCCATCTCAGGCGATGCATCTGAATCTAAAACCCTAACAGCAAAGCTCTCCGGCGATCGATCAAGACCTGCAGCAGTAGTGCTGTCCTCGTATCCAGTCACCACGCTCTCCGCCTCCTCCAAGATCGACCCATTATCCTCTGCAACTGCTGAAGCTTCCTTCTTTTCCACTACATTGTCCTCCGTCTTCAATCTCGCGAGTCCAAAGTCACCAATTCTGGCATTAAAATGCGCATCAAGCAAGATATTACTTGGTTTAATATCTCCGTGAATCACTGGTGGATTACAGAAAAAGTGCAGATATTCCAGTCCTTTAGCAACATCTGTTACTAAATCAAATCTTTTTCTCCAATACATAAGCTCCTCGCATTTCCGATCCAGTAAAGCATCCTGGAGGCTCCGGTTCTCCATGAGCTCGTACACCAAAATGAGCTTCCGTCTACGGCGGTCCGACGAGAATCCAAGAAGGGAGACGATGTAAGGAGAGTTAAGAGAGGAAGCAAGAGAGAGCTCGTTGTGAAACTCACGCTCCCCTTGTAGTGAGCCATTTGGGTCCATAAGCTTCACTGCTAACGGCTGATTCGTTGAAGGAATTATAGCTTTGTAAACTGAGCCGAATCCACCATGGCCAAGCCGGTTAGAAGTAGAAAATGAAGCCGTCGCGGTCCGGAGGAGCGAGTATGAAAAGCGGCGGCATTGCTGCTGTTGGTAGTGGTGAATCGGAGACTTGAGGTCCGTCGGAGCCGTACGCTTTCGCGATAGTTTTCGATAGAAAAGAAAAACAAGAATAAATAAACAAAACAGAGTAAAAGACAAAACTCCGGCAAGTAAAGAAGGGAGGAGATAAACATGGTGGTGCTGGTGCTGGTGCTGGTGCTGGTGGGTGGTGGTGTTAATCAACGGCGGAGATGCCGACAGAGACGGCAGTTGGTAGCGAGATGGCATTAATGAAATAGTGGTTAGAGAGAGAAAGAGAAGCAGAGGATATTGCTTGAGCTGTGTTAATCTGGTTCAAGAATAGGCGTTTCTTTAAAGCGTGCAGAAAAGAGCAAGATTGTTTTGGTTTTTCTATTTAAGAGGATAAGGAAAGAGGCAGATATAGAGAACGACGTCGTGTTTGATGGTGATGCTTGTGGAACCAGTTGCTTTGACTCTTTGCTACACGTGTCCGTACGTGCTTTGGTGGTTATGATCTTAATCTAACTATCATGTGAGTTGTGCTTGGCTGTTACTGTAGCACGTAGTAATGAGCTGGTTAGGGAACTTAAGCACACGCGCTAGTTGATGGGCGTTGGATATATATTAGAGATCACGTGGACTAATGATCTCGGAGGGTTTAGTTACAGTTTTAACTAGGGGTGAGATCCGGTCCATTAACCAGTCCATCAATATCGATTTTTTGAAATTTCAGTCTATTAATCAGTCCATTACCATCGGTTAATCAGTCTATCGGTTTCGGATTTTCGGATCGGTTACTCAATATTTTTCGGTTAACCACTATAATTATAAATATATTAATAAATAAAATTAAAATGTTCAAAATACTTAAAAATTAAATTTTTTTCACTATAATATAACATTATTGTTGTTAAAATAAAAATATTTGGTGGATATAAGCAAATTTATTTTTAAAAATTAATATTTAATAAGTAAATATATTAATCGGTCCATAATCACTTTTAATTATATAAATTGTTATACTTACTAATAGCCAATTAAAAAAACTTAAAAATTTAAAAATAATTAGTATAATGAAAAAAAGTACATGATTACCTTTAATTAAGGTAAATTATTATATGAATTGTTATAAATTATTAAAAAATTAATAAATTAACTAAAAAATCGATTTCGGTTCGGTTAACCAGTCACATGAGTCAAAAACCATTAATCAGTTCAATAATATCGATTTTTTCAAAATACTAATCATTAACCAGTCAATCGGTTCGATTTGAATTTTTTTTTTTCGGTTGACCAAGTCCATCGATTTTTTTACTCACCCCTAATTTTAACCTCTCATTGGTGGGTTCCCAAAATACACACAAACGACTCTAATAAACGTCCCTATGATATCACATATACCAGTCAACATAACAGCTGACCAGTAATTAAAAAATAATTTATTTATTTTCTGAAATTTAACTTAACGCACACCAAAAAAAATGCCACATGTCATTTAACAAAATTATGGCAATTTTATTAAATGCGAAATGATGTGCATGCTTCACACACATGATAAATTAGCAATATGGGTTCCAAAATCAGAAATAAAACGCCACGAAACCTTTACACCTATTTACATCACAACACAATTTTTTTTTTATTTTTTGATAATATTATTATTAGTGTTTTGGTCCAAATAAACAAGTTGTAGTGAGAGGATGATGAATTTTGTAGGCTGTAGTATTAATAATAATTCAATAAACCATATTGTTAAACTTCAAAATTAATTAAAAATTCATCCAGAAGTAATAATCAATTTAATATTAAAATAAAGAGTAAAAAACAAAACAAAGAAAGAAAGGAAGGGGTGGCTGCTGGTTTTTGGATGGTTGCAAAGGCTGTCTCTTTGTTTCTATTAGTCAGTATTTTCATTTAATGGGGGTTTGACCTATTTAGAAACTTTGCTTGTGACTTTTTCACAAGGAAAAGACCAAAATATCCCACAGATCTTTGTCAATTGAAATTGCATCTTGACCGTTTATTTGACGAGCTTCATCTCAATTGATTAGCGGAACACACTATTGTAAAGGCCAAAAGAAATTTGAAATGTTTAGAAATAAAATATAAATTTTATTTTATATGAAAGAAGGGAAGAAATTGACTTTTTTTACGGTAAATGTTATGTATTGAATATACTAATTTCAATTTCATATTTCTTGGTTTGGTACCCTATCCCATATATTTTTATTTTATTTATTAAAAAGTTTTTGGAGGAAAAAGAAAGAAAGAGTGTTGTGGCATAAAAATAAAAGTATTAAAATATTTTTGAATTGAAGTCAATGACAAGAAGGATGGAGAAGTGAAGTGGGTAGAATGGTAATTTAAGAGGGTGGAATTTGACTTCAACAGCTTTGTAAAAGGAATCTAAAGACAAAGACCATAAAGAAATAACAGGCTTTTTCACCGGTTACGAGAGAAAGAAAGCCAAATAATAAAACAAAAGAACAGTGACAGACATATAAAAAAAGAGTGAGATCATGTGAGTCCCACCTACTATCTCTTCACTTGTAGGATTTATCGAGCAATTGTGGGGAGGAGCTGACCTTCTGTTTTGATATTTCCCATGCTAACCTATCGTCCTCCTCAAATTTTTTTCAAGATGCTTGATAATCGGACTCTCTATCCAACAGTTCGATATCCAATCTGACTTTCAATCTATGAGTTCGGTAATCGATTTCTTTCGGATATCCATCGTATCAGTAACTCAATTACCTAAACATATTATATTCAATATATGAAAAGTCATTATTCACGGGATATTTTCAAAATATTAGGCAGATCTTGATCACATAATGATGGAAAGTACCTGAAATCACTCAATAAATTCTCACAAATTAGAAATCAAGTACCAATCAAGGAGTCAGAGTGATTTCTTCCTAATCAGGATCATATTTCCTATTTAGCCCAAAAAGAGAGCTCTATATAAAGTAAAGGAACAGTTACGTTCTAGTTTCTTGATTTTTGACACAGAATATACACTCTAGTCAATTTACTGACTTGATCGTCGGAACCCGTTCGGTTTCTTTGAATTTTTCAGGTGATTTCCTTAAGAGGACGTTTCGAGCAATCCCATTGTCATCATGTGGTGCGGTGAGCGTGGAACACTCCAAAAATATTCAGTCAACGATAGATTTTTTCCCGATTTGCCTATCTCCGCTGTCCCATTAGCAAACTAGCCCAATACTGCCACCCAACCTCCGGTTAATCTTCTTCGCCAGACTCCCCATCACTTGCAGCCAGCTCAATCAGAGCAAATTTTTCCACTACCAGCATGACAATTATTCCCCTAAACACAAATCCATACACCTGTAACACCACAGTCCATAACCATCCCAGCAATCTCAGGCCTAACCCCTCAAACAGCCCAAACGCTCCTGACCGCCCTGTCAGCTATGGCGACTCGGGCACCATCGGCAGCACCTACAAATATCCCACTGGCACCACTTATAATCTCAATTCCCCGCACAAATACCACCATCTTTACCGAGCATGGTGGCCCCTGACGCAATAATTACCATGACAACCGAACAGCTTGAAAGGATGTTTGAAGAGAGAATGCAGAAATACCAAAACCGTAGCACTTTGCAGTATCAGGGTAGTTTTCGATCCCCCCTATCTATGGACATCTTGGCTGCCCCTTCCCACAGATAAGATTACCAAATCTGCCAAAGTACAACGGCAGTACTGACCCTCGAGCTCATTTGGATGAATTTCATCATAGCATACTGGTGCATACTACGAAAGATGCTGCTTTGTGCAAAATCTTCCCACAAACCCTTACAGAGTCCGCACAAATTTGGTATCGTAATCTGCCCGAGAACTCTGTCTATAGATTTGAGCAGTTCAGTGACATGTTCATTGCCAAGTTCGATGCCACTATACGACCAGTAAAAGTCTCAGCCGATCTCACTCTGGTTCATCAAGAGAAGGGAGAATCACTTCGAACCTATGTAGAAAGGTTTAATGTGGTGGCTATATACATTCAAAATTTGAATCTGAAAGTGGCTATCAATGCTCTCGTTCGCAACACTAGGTGTCAAGACTTCAGTGACTCCCTAAGCAAAAAGCCAGTGAGTGACTTCTCCGAGCTCATGTCCCGGGCTCATAAATATATCTGAATGGATGAAGCTCGCCGACTTAGATACAATTCTCAGCTCAGAGACTCGGATAGAGGATTCCGAACAGGCCGGGACAGGAATAACAGAGGGCGAGATGAGGCTAGAAACAGAGGATCAAATAACTTGAACCGAGCTTACATAGTCACAAAACCAAGCTCTAGCGATAAATCAGATGAGAGGCTAACGCCCTTGACGGCCTCGAGGTCCCAGATCCTGGTATGGATGAAGGAAAATGAACGAGTTAACTGGCCACGCCCTATGAGGGAGGATCCTAACAGGGACCAAAGCCTTTACTGTTCTTTTCACAGGGATAAAGGCCATTAGACAAACGACTGCCGGCAGCTGAAGCGAGAAATTAAGACTTTAGTTCGGAATGGAAAGCTCGATCAATTTGTGAAGAGTAAAGAAAGGAATGGAAGAGATCGGTCCCCATCTCTGCGAAGACAAGGCAACAGAGCTAGTTCAAGCAAGAAAGCTCCTGCGGGGGTTATCCATGTCATTGCAGGGGGTAAACACTACAATGTCTTCGAGGACTCCAGAAAGCAAAAGGCAAAGGAAGTATTTTCCATGGGGTCTAGTCCGAGAGCAGGAGGCTACGAAATAAGTTCTTTGAGGCAGATGGGGTGCATATCCGAACACCTCACATAGATTCTCTGGTAGTAGAAGCACTGATACAGGACTACTTAGTTCAGAGAATCATAGTAGACGCTGGGAGCGCGGTCAACCTCATCACCCTTCAGGCATACAGGGCACTGGGAATGTCTACCAACATGCTGGAAGCCGTGTCTGTCCCACTCATCGGTATATCAGGACAATCGGTTAAGGTGGAGGGATCGGTCACTTTAGCATTACAGCTCGGGGATGATGAGGCTGTTTGCCATTGCAAGAGCTATTTTATGGTGGTGAACATACCACTGGCATACAATGTGATTTTTGTACGATAACTTTTGGTGGGGGTGGATGCTTACATTTCCAAATGCAAGTTGCTATTGAAGATCACAGTATAAGGAGGTGAAGCGGTACTCCAGGGAAACCAGAAGACAACACAAGAAACATATGTCACAATATTGAAAGAGGCTAATCAGGCTTTGCCATTGGATGCACTGGATGTCCCTACAGTCCAAAATGCTGAGCCCTTAGACTCACTTCAGGATGTGGACTTCTCATCGGGACAAGTGGTTAAGATCACTGCAAACAAGATGACCAAGGAGAAAGAGGCACTGATAGAAATACTCTTAGAGTTCACAGATGTGTTCGCTTGGCAACCTTCAGATATTCCGAGGTAATGTGCCACTCACTCAATGTACAACCTAACTGCAAGCCTGTTAAACAGAGAAAGAGGAACCATGCTCCCGAGCGACAGTTGGCGAAGTCGGAGGAAATTGACATGTTATTGAATAATGAGTTCATAAGGGAAGTGCTATATCCGGACTGGCTGTCAAATGTGGTGTTGGTTAAAAAATCCAACGGAAAGTGGAGGATGTGTGTCGACTTCACGGATCTTAACAAGGCTTGCTCCAAGGATAGCTACCCGCTGCCCAACATAGATCTCCTGGTTGACTCCACTTCAGGATTTGAAGAATACGCATTTCTAGATGCCTCTGCAGAATATCACCAGATCCCTATGAACAAAGCTGATGAGGAAAAGCTGCCTTTATCACACACCGAGCTACTTATTATTATCGGGTCATGCCATTTGGACTAAAGAACGCCGGTGCCACATATCAGAGATTAATGAACAGGATGTTCGCTGATCAGCTCGGAAGAAATGTAGAAGTCTATGTAGATGACATGATTGTCAAAAGCAAGACGGCAGAAAGCTTACCAACCGAGATAGCTGAGACTTTCACAATCTTGAGGAAGTTCAATCTGAAGCTCAACCCAGAGAAGTGTGCTTTCGGGGTGCAGTCCGGCAAATTCTTAGGTTTCATGATCTCGAAAAGGGGAATAAAGGCTAACCCAGTGAAAATCCAAGCTATTCTGGAGATGGAACCCCCTAAGTCAATAAGGGAGGTGCAGAAACTCAAGAAAAAGGTAACAGCTCTGGGAAGATTCATTTCTTGTTTGGCTAAATGATGTCTACCCTTTTATAGCGCTCTCAAAAAGGTGAAGAATTTTGAATGGACTTCGGACTGCCAGAAAGTGTTTGAAGAGTTGAAGCTTTTTCTCAGCACTCCACCTCTGTTAAGTCGGCCTCAATAGGGAGAAACCCTGTACATGTATCTAGCAGTTTCATCCGAAGCCTTGGGTTCGGTTTTGATAAGAGAAGAGGGTAGCCAACAGTTCCCCATCTATTACACCAGCAAGGTTTTGAGAGGCACCGAACTGAGGTACCCTATACTGGAACAGCTCACCTTTGCATTAGTTACATCAGCCATCAAACTGCGGCCTTACTTTCAGGCATACATTGTGGCTGTTCAGACAAATTAAAATCCAAGAAAGGTGCTACAGAAGCCAGAAGCATCTGAGAGAATTACTGAATGGGCAGTTCGGTTGGGAGAGTTTGATGTCCGGTATGAGACACGTCCATCGATGAAAGGTTAGGTCTTAGCTGATTTTGTAACAGAGTTACATGCACCTCCACCAGAGCCGAGCCCATATTGTTGGAAGTTGTATATAGATAGGGCATCTTTATCCACACGTGCCGGAGCCGGGGTGATCCTAATCGAACCTACAAAGATAACAATCCTTGGAATGGCTCACATAGCATTTCAGGCATCCAATAATATTGCGGAGTATGAAGCCCTCGGCTTTGGCCTACAGCTCTCCATCGAGGTAAAATCGGACTCCGACTATTTTCTCTGACTCACAACTGGTTGTTAGCCAGATGCTTGGAAAATTTGAAATAAAGGACCAGATGATGGTCAGACAAAAAGAATTAATAGCCAACTAGAGAAACTAGGATGTGCATGGTCCATCGAGCAAATTCCCCAGGCAGAGAATTAGGAGGCAGACGCTTTGGCCAAGCAGGCATGCCTCCAGAACCAAGCATCTGCGTCAGACATCATCTGGTCAATTCTATTAGCCCAACCCACGAAATATATAAAGTTCACCTGCAAGAACCGATGGATGGATGGCAACTTTCGATTTACCAATATTTGAGTACCGAAGCTCTTCTAGAGGATCAGTTTCAAGCTCGAAAGGTAGTTCGGCGATCTAGTCACTACGCCATTCTAGATGATCAGTTGTACAGGCGATCTTTTTCAGCTCTGTGGGCAAGATGCTTGTGCACGGAAGAGGGCGATTATGTACTGAGAGAGATCCATAAAGGCATCTATGGGGCACATGAGAGGGCACAAGCTGTAGCTTGGAAAGCCTTACTACAAGGGTATCATTGGCCAAGCATGGAGAAAGATGCTAAAGAGCTCGTCCAGAAATGTGATAAGTGCCAAAGTTTCGATAATTTGAATCATCAGAAGCCTACCTCTCAGGTTCAGATATACAGTCCTCGGTCATTCGCTCAGTGGGGTATCAACATTATGGGCCCCTTTCCCTTGGCAACCAGACAGCGAAAGTTCTTGGTTGTGGCAATTGATTACTTCACCAAGTGGGTAGAAGCAAAATCCCTAGCTACAATCACACCGGCGAACATTATCAAGTTTGTTCAGAAGTCCATCATCACAAGATTTGGGATCCCACACTCTTATCATCACGGACAATGGCAAGTAGTTTGATTGTACGGTATTCAGAGGATACTGCTTGGAGTTGAAGATCCAGCTTTACTTTACTTCTGTGTACCACCCGCAGTCAAACAGAATCACCAAGGTAACTAACCGAACCATTCTTGCAGGATTGAAGAAAAGACTTGATACATCAAAAGGCCTCTAGGTAGAAGAACTGTACAACGTTCTTATAGCCGAGTGAGCGTTAAGAATGTAAAGCCGAGCTATAATGAAAATTAGTGCTCAAGACAAAGTGCCGAGCAGTAAATCCAAGATTATTGATAATAGATCTTCAAGTTTGAAATGTTCCATGAATGAGGAAGTATCTTCCCAGAGAAATACTTCAACCTGTATGCTCCACCTCTGACTTCATGTATTATGTAAGGACCTTCTCAGTTAGGATTTAGCTTTCCCACTCACACAGATATATGGGATGCAACTACTTTCTTGAGAATAAGCTGTCCGATTCTGAATGACCTCGGTTTTATATTCCGATCGTGGTAGGATGACATTCTTTATTTGTAGGCGGCAGATTATATTTGAGCAGACTCTCTCTATTCCTCAAGTCTGTCCAGTTGATATAGTAGGCTTGCATCATTTTTCTCAGCATCAAAACTCGAAGTCCGGATATTTAGCATACCGATTTCACAAGGAATGATCGCTTCTGTCCCATATGTGAGCGAGAAAGGGGTTTCTCCAGTTTTCGATCTTGGTGATGTTCGGCCATCGAGCATTTTTGGCTAGTATTTAGATTTTGCTTAGCTCGGCTATATCTCCATAAAAGCAACTGTACTAGCAAAAATATCAATAAAAGAGGTATATTCATGGAAAAATACTGTTTTCTATTGTGTTATCTGCAATAAGGTTGCTTTAACTTGGCAATATCGCCATTGAGCAACCAAACATTATTATAACAACACAGTTCGGCTATACCGCCATCAGGGCGTACATTCTCATATTCAACGATAAGATCGACTATATCTCCATCAAAGCACTTATTTCTATTACTTATTGCTCAGCTCGACTATATCGGCATTAGAATATTTGTTCTATTATTTACTGAAAAGATCGCTTGGCATTATCGCCACCAGAGCATCGGTTCTATTGATTACTAGTCAATGTGAATACACAACCATTCGAGCATTATCCTACAACTCGTCAATCAATTCGGCTATATCGCCACTTAAGTCGCTGTTTCATCAATTGCTTTATTAAAAATGACGTTATCAAAACTAAAGTGCGTTATACTGCCCTGCTTTGATCGCCATTCATTCTGCGTTATCGTTCGGATAAACATTCAGATTATTATTCCATTCGCGCATGGATGTTAAATTAATCGGACAGTGCGGTTATTTACGATAACAGTTCAAAGCACTCGGTAATCAAAAAAATCTAGATTTTATTAAGTTAAAAACAATACAAATGTGTCTATTCATCGGGGTACACTTCATCCAACCACGACCAGTCCATATCGGGATATCCCCCTTTGACTGCATCGGAGAGTTTCTGACTGTATGCAAGACATTTATCAACTGCTAACTCTAGGGACTTGTAGTTCAGCTCGAAATATTTTCCCTCCAGTTAGGCTTTCGCCCTCTTAGCCTCCTCGAGCTATGTCTAGACTTTCTTTAGCTCGGCCTCCATCTCAGCTTTTCCCCTCTCGTTCACAGCCGCTTTTTCCTCAGCCTCTGCGACCTTTTTCAGTGCATTGGTGGCTTTGCGCTCGGCCTCAAGAGCCCTCTTCTCACTGTCCTTCAGCTTGTCCTCCATGGCATTAGCTCGAAATCGCTGCCCGGCCACCGATTGCATCTCCTTCTTCTAGGCCATAATCAGCCTATTCATCTTTGCAACGACCGCTCCACCCATAATTAACCCCTGTAATGACACAGACGAGGATTCAGAATATAAAGTATGATAATCAGAATAGGGCAAAGCAAAAATCGAGCAAAGGAGCCTACGTCTATTTGATGCCTCTTGATGGCAATGCTCAACTCCTCAACACTACTGCGTATGAAAGGTGCAATCCCCTTCGGAGGACAGGCCAGTTGATGCACAAAATCACAGAAGACGGGGTTGTCCTGGGAGTAATCGTCCCCTTTCTCCATCTAGATATCACAAAGCTCGTCAGTGAGCGCTCTCATATCTCTTTTTTTTGGGCTTGGGGTTTGAGGTCCCCGCTCTTGCATGGTCTTTGGGAGATAGAGGCCTGGACGTTGTCTGTTATTTGGCTGTAGGAGCATCAGTCGCTTGATTCGAGGGCAGAGTATCACCCGGCACCTCAATATGTGTCGGGCCAGTGGCCGGAGCCAGGGTGCTTGGGCTACGAGAGGAGGCCGCAGCGGGGGTCTCTTGCGAAGCCTCAGCAGGCACCGGGCGAGCATGCATTTTCTTCCTCTTGGCCCTCATCATCTCGACCATGCTCGGTTGGTCAGCTCTCTTAATCTCTCTAAAAAACCAAGCAATGAGAGTGTATTAGAACAAATGAATAGCTTAAAGAGTATAGAAGGTCCTGCTGGGGTCAAGCCGAACATGAGTTGATCTCTGATATCACTTTTGTTCCTAGCTAGAGCCCTCCACCAAGCTAGAGTTCGTTCCTCTTCATCAGAAAGGTATAGGGGGTTGTCCTTTTTGTTGACATACCGACCACGGGTTGTTCAAAAATTGAAGTCATTATCGCTCTCAACAATGAAGAATCGGTTCTTCCAATTCTTCAGGGATTCCAAGTTCCCTGTAAAGATCCCATAACCGGATCAGGCCTGGACATAGTTGTGGTCCTCGGTAGTTACCCTGAACCTGATCACATGGATAGCCTAGAAGAGCCGAAGTGTCAGGTCGATGTCATTATCGGCTGCCCATATCTGCAAGGCCGAGATAGTTCGCTAAGCGTTTGGATGGATTTGGCCCATAGTTAAACCTTAGTGATCCATCACGTCGACCTCAAAAGGCATTGGGGGAAGACTTATTCTAGCCTAAAAATTAGGCTCATAAACTGCTATGGTCTTCCTGCCCAAAAACTTGGTGTTAGCTCGGACGCTAACCCCAGGAGCTCGGATCCTATAACTTTCAGGAATCCCCAAGCTCTCATGCAGCTCTAGCATCTCACTACTCTTTACGACCGAGCTGATGCTTCCTACTCGAGGATTTCTCTTGGGCTCTTTCTTCTTCGGCGGATTTAGCTGACTGGTACTAGGAGACTCTGGAATATCATCATGCAAAAGGCCCTCTTTTACTCTAACTTTCTCACTGGAACTCTCAGAAATGCTCATGGTAAAAGGAAGAGAAGCAGTACGAACCTGAAAAGACAGAAATTTGTGGAAGAAATCCAGAACAGTGACAAACAAGAAGACTTGCAGTCGAAAATCCGCTAATGAAGCAAAGAGATCTACAAAGATTCACAACAAGAGAACAAAGAGTAAATATGGGAGAAGAATTATAGAGAGACAGCAGTTTGTGTTAATGGAGCAAAACGGAAATTGGAAGAGGGAGAAAGAAAGAAAATATATAGGCATGGTGAACCACTGACCTTTCGACAGGTGGTAAGAGGCCATTGGAGAATCATGCAATAATTGCTCTCCACGCAACAACCGAAGAGACACCATCATTTCAATCTCTAGTGTAGCCGTCGGATCCTGCGATGCGAGGCGTCAGTAACCACCTTTCAAGGCACCACGCACCCATCTGTCTTCAATGTGCCGCAAATTGGCATTCACACGCCTGACAGGCATCCCCTTCTAGTGTCAGTCATTTGCCCTAATGACATAAATGTCATCTGTTGGTGGGTGGACTTTTGATAACCGGACTCTCTATCCAAGAGTTCGGTATCCAACCGGACTCCCAGTCTATGAGTTCGGCAACCGGGCTCCTTCGGATATCCACCATATCAGTAGCTCGGTTAGCTAAACAGGTCGGAATCAATATATGGAAAGTCATCATTCACGGGTATCTTCCAGATATTAGGCAGATCCTAATCATATAATGATAAAAAGTATTTGGAATTATTCAACGAATTCTCACAAATTAGGAATCAAGTACCAATCAAGAAGTCAGAGCGATTTCCTCCTAATCAGAATCCTATTTCCTATTTGGCCTAGGAAGAGAGCTCTTTATAAAGTAAAGGAACATGTACGTAGTTTCTTGGTTTTTTACACAGAATATACACTCTAGTCAGTTTACTAACTTGATCGTCGAAACTTTTATCGCTGAAATCCCATTGATTTCTTTGAAATTTTTAGGTAATTTCCTTAAAAAAATACTTGGAGCAATCCCATTGCCATCAATGCACAAAAAAGAAAGAAAGAAAGTTATAACTTTTCAACTCGTCATAGCCTTTGCATTCCAGCTTTTCATCAATCCAATTTTTGTTTTACTTCTTTGAATACGGACGTATTGTAATAAAAATTAGAGCTTGAATAAATTAATTATTCTGTAATTTTCCCTCTCCGTATTAAAGCTTCATAAAAGGTCAAAAATTAAATTGACAATACATAAGAGGATTAGAGAGTTTGTATGGGAGATTTTGAAAGAGAAGAAGCGTCCATAGCTAAGCAAGTGTCGCTATCAATTGGCGGGGTTTAATCGCTGAAGACAAAAGGGATTGGATAGATTTTTGCCAATCTCATACGCATCATGGATCTTTGAGTCGGCAGGTTCGCCCATTTATTTGCAATACTGGATTTTGTCGTTTTTTGTCAACGTTAAAATTGCATTTCAGTTTTCACGGGTCCGATTTCTTCATTTGGGTTCTGCCACTACTGCATTTTAGCTCACTCCCAAGAGCTCTTGCCTGGGTAATTTCGTTTTGTGGTCCCCGAATTTTCAAAATTCTTTATGACTAAAATAAATAATCCAAAATTCTCAATTAAATTTAACAATTCTGTTTCTTTTGTTATAAAAGAATACTACACAAGATGGCCCAAGAATCTCAAATCCTCGTAGCGATCCAAAAGAGGCACGTCAATAGATATAGATATATAAAAATGGGCCGGGCCATTCTCTTGAAGCAAGAACGAAGTAAAAATTTTTGAAAAATTAAATGCACTCTGTACGGCTAAGGCAAACTGTACGATTGATTCATTAATCTACAATACAGATGCTACACAGCAAACGAACGCTTCACAAATAAACAGGGAATCGTGTTATTTGTACACAATGTTTAAGTGTCTGCCATCTAGGAAGTTACAGTAGAATCTTAGGATTGACAATAACAAATTGATGAGACAGCGGGACAAATAAGCATAAAGAACAGTGCTGGACAAAAACTATAAACTGAGAATGGAAAATAACTCCTCAAACTATGCCATGTACGTGCAACTGAAAACCAAATCCGCATATTATTGTGCTACAGAGGCTTTGCCCCTCCATTTTCCTGCATGCTATTCACCGGAGTTGACGAGCCACTTCTCTTGCTGGAATGCCCAGTGAATGTCCTCCCTACAAACTTCCCAGCTTTGCTCAAGCCACTGCCAACAGCTCCAAGGCCACTGCCCACTAAACCAACTCCAGCACCAACACCAGTTCCCACCAACCCAACTCCAGCACCAATACCACTACCTACCATCCCAACACCTGAACCCACCAGTCCAGCTGCTCCATCAAGTGCATCCATTGTGCTTCCTATCACTCCTTCTTCTTTTAGTTTCTTTCTTGCTTCCAAGATCCTCTTCTCTTCTTCTAGAGCAGCCAACTGCTCTTCCTTATTATATTCATGGTAAAAGACCTGCAAGTCCAACCCAATTATGTATCCTAACAAGCATGAGAAAGAAAAACTGAACAAACATGATCAAATTGAAAGCTTGCAATGAGAAATGGTTGAACTAAACAAGGTTTACTATATTATCAACAGTAATTGTACTATTTGAAGCACGTTATCATACAGCATGAATAAATAAACAAAGCATATCATACAGCATGAATATAACAAAATAAACAATCGTGTGATGTGTTGATGTGTTGACCTTGATTGTAAGATTTCCTCTATCCTTTTTATCCTTAATCTTCAACATGTCAAGTGATGGTAGCAGTCTCAACTCCATTTCTTTCCAAGTTTCTGCTTCTAGGTCAATTAAAGGCAACTTTGCTATTCCCAACCTCTTGTCTTGCCCAATATCCTTGTCAAAGACCTGTACAAAGATTTTCACCAGATTATTTGTACAAGGAATAAGAGATATGCCACGCTCTTTCACAGAAGACAGACTTTGCGATCCCAGTAGCACATGTATATAAACATAATATCTTGTAAGAAGAACAGAAAAAGATTAATGAGTATAAGCAAAGTAAAACCTCAAGAGCAAGTGACTGTGTCTCCTTGTCCTCAGCAATCAACTCAAATGTTTGATCCCAAACAGGATTGAGGTTATTTTCAACAACATGTGTTTTAACCTTAAACACTGGCCGAATATATAAAACCGCATAAGGATCAGACTTTCCAATCATTTCCATGTTCTTCAAATCATTGGCTTTCACTACTGTTACTGTAAGCTTTCCTTGTGGTTTCAGCTCTAATTCACTGCAGAACAACATCTCGTTAGAGCAGAAGACATGCCAATAATGGGAACAGGAGAAAAAACGAGAGGCTCATTGTCACCTCAAGTCAACAGGTATACCACCAATTGGAACAACAATCCTGTGTGGCCACTGAAGCATATCTGTGACAATTGAGTGCACAGTGTCCTACCAAATTTGCATAAATATCACGATGAGTAAGAAATGAAACCACCAAGAAAAAGCTAAGCATGGGAAAAAGTAATTTTATACCAAAGAGAGCACTCACATCAATCATATCCGATAGTCCAGGAATGGCTGTTAAGCTTCCACCAACAGCTTTCAGAATGTAGTCAATTTTAGGCTTCGGCTGATTGATATGTCAAGAAAGGATCATTTCCAAATATATTTTAACTGATAACAATGTCTACAGACATTTAATAGACTTCTCATCTAATTAGTAAAATGCCACTCTCAGTCATGCCAACTCAAGCACAATCGAGTATCAATCAGATGCTTCAGAAGTACAACATATGCTGAAAGCTGAATAAAATGATAGAAAGTTGTCCAATATATTTCTATGTACAATTTATCTTGCCTCGTGTCAATGATGCCAAACTAATTGTTGAGGCAATATGAAAAATGCATTTTTCATGGATATTAATTCACTCAGCAGTTAAGCTCTTATGTTGAGCTAGACAATTTACAAAGTCGTCACAAAGAGTGTACACATTGGTTATCAAGCGAATCAACCAAAAATTTGTTACTTGGATCGCTAAGATTTTGACCATAGGGGAAATGCAACACCACACAAAAATCAGTACGATCCATTATTGATGATAGAATGCTTGTCTTGACTAATTTTAAACAAAATCATTCATATAGACAGCCAGATCCTTCTAGTTTGTCAAAAACAGCAATTCCTTACTAATTCGGAGTCTAAGCTGAGATCCTTAAGAGCTAGTTCAATATAGCACTTTCTTAAATGTTTACTCTAAAAGAAAGAAGCAAAAGGATTTTGGAGTTTCAATGAGCCTGGAGTGCTAGCATTTAAGCATTAAACAGCCTATATGTAAATATGTAGAACCTTAGTTTTTTCCCCTTCTTTTCTTCTCCAGAATCCTCGAACTGCTACATAGTAACAATAATACAACGGCAAATTTCTCATACAACAAATGATTGCCAAGGACACAACTAATTTTGACTTGGGCATACAAAATGGAAGTCTTTGGTTCAACTCCTGCAAATAATGGATGATAGAAAATTTTGAAGGAAAGCCAAGAGGTTGACAGTTCATGTGCATTGCACAAAGTTACACTAATCAATATTTACAACCGAGCATATTAGATATCAAGAAGTAGTTTAAACAGCAGTCTGAAAATTATCAAGATTTACCTCAGAGAGAAGAGCAACAACAACAGCAGAAATGCATGGTATCTCCTCAGCCAGTTGGAAGATAACACGGATAACAGTATAAAATTCAAGATCTTTCAACTGTAGCAAGTTGAAAAATGAAAAAAATAAGGTAAATATTTTCAAGAAAAAATCGAGAAATGCAGAAAGATCAACAAAGTTCTATTTGTCAAGGCAATCAAAAAACGTGCCTGAATGGGTATGGAAGCAACAAGCGCCTCAACACCTAAAACAATGCTTGGATCGCCACACCATCGGAAATCAATGTCCATTATGATTTGACCTTGCTTGAGGCTCTGAACACGAATACCTGTATCAATCAAGTAATTACACACAAAGCATACAAAAAGAAATGAGAATTGCTAATCAGTGGTCACATAAGAAATGTGCTTAAAAAACAATAGTGAGTACATTCAGGTTTTCTCTTTTTTCTCAATTCTAGTATGCATGTAAAAGAAGATGAAATCAGGGTACAACTACAAAGCATCAGAATACAATCGAGAAACAAGATCGGCCCTAACTAATTACCAGGCATGCCAAAGGCACATGGATACATGAACAAAGGCTGCTAGGAGCAATGTACAAATAAATCCAACAAAGGAGTGACTAACTATTGACTAGTACCTTCAATCTTGGGTGGCACGGTTCCAAGAGAAAATTTGTTAAACTTCAATGATGTAATCCCTGGGGGTCGATAGTCTTCCAATAGTGGTTCAACAGATTCTTTAACCACCATTGTGGCTGCCTGTATAAACATATGCAACAACCTCCGCTAAATGTTCAAGTAAACGAATTGCTTTACGGAACTTAAAATTTTTTCAAATCATTAACCTAAATTCCCCTTGTACAAAAAGTTTTTGTGACTCCCACTCAACCTTCTCCAATAAGCCTTGTTCATCAAGAATTGAGGAACATAACAAACATCAATTCTTTGTTGAACATCAAAATTCTATACCCTTACATTGGACGAAAGCAATCCATACAAAAAAGTTTAAGTCTAAGCTTTTTTTTTTCCCTCCTCAGACAGATGTCTAGTTGTATTTATAGACTAAAGTCTAAAACATACTGAAGACAAAATCAGAGGGCTTACATCTGCAATATATGGCCATAACTTGCTCAGTTGCTTGTTCAACCATTTTACCTGGAATATGTGACCAAACAATAACATACTAAATCAACATGCTTATGGTTAAAAATCTTAGTCTAAAACCATATTTAATGACAAAAAGGTTACTTTGCTGATGCAAGGAGGGAAGGGGGGGAAGAGAGTATCAACTGCCACAAACAATTTAGTGAACTAAATTAGAGTGGTGTAGACATTATATAAAATAAAAAAGGTAGGTCACATTCAGCTGTAGATCTCAATACAAAAATGTATATTAAGAGACTTAAAAAGTCATAAAACCGGAAACATTAATAACCTTTAGTGTAAAAAACATGAAAAATATTTTTATCATGGTTCTAATTGCATGAAGAAATAACATTCTCATTGTTCACCAAAACTACTAAGCTTCATGTTTAAGTAGCAGAAGCATTCACATTTTCTTGGAACGAAACACCTACATGCATGCGAGTAGAGGACTGATTGTGCTTTAATCTAAAACTGCATACAATAAATAAAACATTAAGCTGCTGTAAAGTGAGAAGGAAAACCTGTTCAAAGGCAGGAAAAGATATCCATTGAGGAAAATTATCACCACATATTTTCTTCAAATCATCTCTGTTTAGGGAGCCAAGAAGTTTAATATCAACTGCCTGCAGTACAGAAGAAAATTGAATCAGTGAATGATAGTCATAAAAAAAACATTAATAAATTTACAGATGGTTCGTATATGTGGATGAGGTAACAGGGTTGCAAAAAATTCAAGTACTAGACTTCAAACCTAACCCGAAAATGAATCATTAATAAAAATTATATGCCACAATCATCAGCTAGTCATTATATATTTAAGCATTTTAGACCAAATATTATAAGGAATATGGGTAAAACTGAATAGTTTGCAATGACTACAAAGAATTCCACATAACAATTTCTCAGGTTTTAAGGTTATGAAACAGAGAGACCTTACTTTTAGCAATTTTATACATTAAAAGCTCCAATCTCTGTGCAAACAAAAGATTAGAATACTACCAAATGTTTGTGCATGAGCTTGCACGCTATAATTTCTAATGCAGATTGACTATTAATTGATATATTTACCAATAGAAAGTTTCTTCAGTCATAATATATGGTTCTATGGAAGTGAGAATCCCTTATGGGAGCAAAATGGGCAAGTCCAAAGTAGATAAAACAGTGATCACGTCAGTTGCTGAGAGGAGAAAATAGCAACTGCATATCAGGTCGAATTCAAAGACACTAAAAAGCCCTCCAAACACTGAATTACTGAGGCGTTCAGTAAGCCAATTAATAGACCGCTTCTTTTATAGAATGCAATTAAAAGAATTTAAAACCTGTAACTAGCAAAATCCTCATACCCAACAAATGTCCATGCCCATATATCCACCTCTGTCATGGAATGAAGATAAGAATACCCGGAAATCCCAAATCAAATTCAAAGCAATTCAAAGAACCAATAAAATCCGGACAGTGATCACATTTCAGACTGCTGAGATGAGCTCCAACATCCTAATCCGTGCAATTAAAGAGCAATATACCTTTAAAAACCAAAGAAATTACCCTAAACACAATCCAATTTAGCCGAAGTAACACGAATTGAAAAACAAATTCCACGAGGAACACAAAACCAACGCACCTTAGCAATTCGCTTGGTGCTTCGATACTTCATCATGTAGTTCCATCCCGCCATCACCGCGATCCCAAAGATCATCCCCATAAACATCCCCGAAATCAATCCCATTTTTCCCAGGACTCAGCAGCGGAACTATCCTGCGAGCATAGGAAAATTAAACAATCAATCCATCAAACAGAGATACCAACATTTCCCAACAATTAAATAGAGAGAGGAACTCACAGGGATGAGGAGAGATTAAAATTTTTAGGGATCAGTTAAAATGGGGAATAAGGGTATCAGTTAATGCTTAACGCTGTCCAAAAGATAACGAAAAAAAAAACAGAAAGTAAGTTTATCTCTCTAGAAAGAGAGAATCGATTAGTTTCTCTCTTTCTTTCTCGATCGAAAAGTCTCTATCGAGCTTTTGTGGTGGTAGCATTGGTTACTGTTCTAGAATGTTTGGAAAAAGCATTGAAATATTGAAATTGAAGGTGCAGGCCAAAGGGGACAACGTCGATTTCGTTTCTACACTTCTCTCTCTCTCCGCATTCAATTTCTTGGTGTTAATGGCACACCGGTCTCTGTCCGTTTTTTATCTTTGTTTGGAAATATCTCATTGTATGTTCCGTTATAACTTATTTGGGATTTCCTTGTTCTTGTCCCTTCTCTGTTTCTTCTGATTTTCTTGTTTGGTATACGTGGTGTTCCCTCTCCTGTTCAGGTTTTAGATGTCCTTATCCCTGATTCGGATATGCTCTGCCGTGCGCCTCCTTCTTGCGCAGTTGCACGTTATTACTCACCGTATCTTTTTCCACGTTATGCTGTATACAGCATTATTTTTTAAGATTATACTATACCAATTAGAAAAAAATAAATAAATAAATAAAAGATTGAAATTGATGCTTAAACTTAAGGAAAATGCCCTTTATTTTATTTTAAAAAATATCTTAGATTTCTAGAGAAGTCTTTTCTTCACTTAGAATAAATTGAACACGTAAAGCTTATTTTTAAACAAAACTAAAATTATATTACTTTCTAGTTTGAAATAAAAAATTAAGAGATTACATTTGAGTTTGACGCTTATACAGTTATACTTAATTGATAGCGTGCTATCCTCTTATCCCACATCGATTTGAGATGAGCTAAAAGTGGATCTTAAAAAATTATGGACATCTTCTCCCTGTACGAGACTTTTTGGGGTTACACCCTAAAAGCAAAATCCTGAAAGCCCAAGACCCAAAACGGACAATATCGTGCAGCGCTTAACGCGGACCGGTATATCATTTGGTTCTCTCGCTGAGAGACGAGGGCCAAAGCGCCCGTAGACCTCTCCTCGGGAGGGGGCATAGTAATAGTATCGCTATCCTCCTATCCCACATCGGTTTGAGATGAACTGAAAGTAGATTCTTAAAAAGTTATGGACACCTTCTCCCTGCACGAACCGTTTTGGAGCTACACCCCAAAAGAAAAACCGTAGGGATCCAAAACTCAAAGCGGACAGCACTTAACGCGGGCCGGTGTATCATTAATTATTAATAATGCATTTATTTGAAAAAAGTCTTGGAATTATTGAAAAAATAAATCTTAGACTTGTGAATCTTGAACATGTGCAGCTCTTGGAAAAGGATATGTTTTTTTTTCAAAAGGATAATAAAATATTTTGGATCATAAATTTATAAACTAGTTGTGATATATGGATCTCCTTTTTGGAAAAATATACTTATAATATAATAATGCACAAAATTTAATACTCGGCAAAGTCGAATCTCCGACTCACAAAGAAAAAACAACCTTGGTACGAACCTCCAAACACATATGGACATACACCAGTTGTGATCCAATCTTTTCAACATTTGTTTTTCTCCCCGAATCCGTTAGGGCATGGACAATGGCTTAAAACAAAAAAAATATTAGCTCAACCCGTCTTTAGCAGCAAACGGGATGGTTTTCATTTGCAACTCTCCATTGAGTAGATGTTGTAAAATGGGACTAGTCTCTCCATGGTTTACCACGTGGCAAATTATACTAAAAAAGTAAATCCAAAATCAATTTATCTTTTTAAAGAAAAAATTCATGTGAGTTATAAGTGAAACTCAAAATATAACTCACCGTTATATATAAAATTTTATTTTTTTAAAAGTCATAATTTATGTGATGTGGTGTTTGCATGGCACTAAAATGGATTTTTTTAGAAATGGAACGTAGAATTTACAATTAATATTGCTCTTACTCAGCTTATCAACTCTATTCCAATTAATGTCTTCCTAAATGAATACTATATCCAGTAGGTAAAACATATATTCTCTGTTAACTCGTACAATATATAATTCATTAATTCAGTTATAAATAACTTATCTTTCTAATTTAAATGTTTTGGTTTATCATCATCTATCATTAGTAATTCAATTGATGTGATGAAGTTGAATCCCATAATAAATCTACATCTTATAGTAGTCTTTTATTTAATGAATCTAGTGGTTTGTGAAATCCGAAGGCTTTCGATTGTCTATTATCATCATCTCTTCAATGAGGACGATCTTGCCTCGTGAACGGATTTGCCATTCACATTCTTTTTTTTTTTGTAGATTAGGAATGTAATGTCCATTTGCCTTGTTGGTATCATCTAAGGCTACGAACAACTTAGCTCTATATATGAGCTCTGCAAAATTGCATGGCCTGCCAATCGTTAGGGAAGTATACATGAACATGTTATTGGCATTGTTTTATGATGGTGATGTCTACAATCCAAGGGTATTTTCTTTTAAAAAAAAAAAATCGGAGCTACCTTTTAAAAACTCCGTACAAAGCCATGTAGGCTTTCATCGTTTTGTTACACGACTTTCAGTAAATTCGTAACAGTTTTATTGATTTTGATCCCTATAAATCTTGGTTTGGAAAGCTCTAACAATTGACTAAGGAGCTCATTGAATTTTGGATAAGTCGTAAAATGAGTTCGGGACATAATTTATTAGCACGTATGAGAAAGCTTTGCACATGAGAGGATAGGTCTGCTTGCTAACGACAATTCTAAATTAAGAGAAATACTTGTGAAAGCCCAATAGACGATTGTATTTTTTAATCCGGATGATTGCGGGCATAACTCTAAATTTTTATAGTTTATCTCTTAAAATAAAATATGAGAATTTAACGATGTCCGAAAACTAAAAAACCAATAAGAGGCGTTAGCAAAGTCAAACATACTTCAGCAAAATTTGTATATATATATATATATATATATATATATGATAAATCCATTTACAGCCCTTATACTTGTAAACAAAAATCATTTGGGCACTTGAATTTCAAAAATAACCATATAAGTACCTTAATTTGTTAATTATGCAATTAATAAACATAAAAACAGGGATGATTGAAATGTGATTTACGCGTGAAAAGCAGATACGCTGACATAAAATCTCAACCTATTATATAACGGGTGTCAATATAAATTACTCATTCCTCAACACATGTCAATATAACTTCCGTCCCTATTCTTTCCATTATTTGGTTCCAAAAATATGAACTTAGAAAAGTCTTAACAAATTCATTTAACTTATTCAATAACAAGATTCAAGATCCTCAATAACATAAATTTGCCAAAGTTGTTTAATTAATTTAACAACAAATCGAAACGAGAAACTTTGCAAAAGATCAAACACAACATAATCAACAAATAACAAATCACCAGTATAAAAATTCACCAATACAGTAAAATCATTACTAACCTCCCATCAAATAAAGCTTAAAAACGAAAGAAACCAAGTAACAATCAGGGTTCTGCTCATCGATTTCAAGCCTTAAAGTATCTTTTTGCACGTTCACATCATTTCTGACCTTCTTAGCCGACTCAATTAGCTACTTAGGACCCATATTAGGCCTGATTGCACGCCACCCATTCGCCTGATTAGCGCAATAATAAGGTTGATGGTTTAATCTGTTAGCATAATTACAAGAATGGTAGGGATATTGAGAACTGTAATAAGGCTGAATTGGAGGAGGTGGGTGTGTTGGATAAGGAATTTGGGGTGGAGCGTAAGATGGCGGATGAGGTGTAGCTGTTGATGCCGTAGTGAAGTAATTGTGGTGCGGCGGCGGCGGAGGAGGAGGGTGAAGAGGAGGAGGGGGTTGGTGATGGTAATAAGAGTGGTTTCTTATTCTATTGCTAGATGAAATTCCTATTTTTTGAGATTGATTTCAGCGAGGAAGGAGGAGGAAAGTTGGAGTCTTTTGAATGAAGAAGGTCTTCACTCTCTGCAGATTTTGTGTACTCAACGCGTGTAACCATGTCAGTATTTGTATTATGTCAGTATTTGTATTTATTAGTTGCATAATTAAAAATTTGATGTGCTTATATGGTCAATTATAGAGTTCAGATGTATAAATGATTTTTGTTTTCAAGTATAGGGGCTGCATATGAATTTATCTATATATATACTTATATATATATATATAGAAAATAAATATTTTAATTTTTTATTTATTGATAAATAAATATATATTATAAATTTTTTACACAAAATAAATATATAGTTTTTTAAAAAAATAATAAAAAAAATTATTTTCTATAAGTAACCATATCCTTTATATCTGTGTCCGTAAAGAAAGGTCATAAATGACAACAAAATAAGCAGAACAATCGAAAATCAAAGTCGAGTTTCAAAATTTTATGTATTTCTTTCATTTATTGTAGATATATGTATTGAGTATAAGCACGTAACACTACAAAAAATCTATAATCTCTTTAAAAATGGAAACATCCCTGTCTTATCAGATTCACGATTCCAAAGAATCTCGTATATGTCAGCGAGAACAGGATTCTCGACATCTTGATAACCAATTGGTGTTTGTGTCACTATCTTCATGGAGCCATCAATTTTAGGCTTATTTATTGGCCAAAAAGAACAAAAAACTGTTCAAGAGCAACAGTGGTAACTGCAACGACAAGGGCAAAAGAAAGGCTTCGCAGATTAGCGCCTTCCCTGAATCCGCGGTTCTCCTGCGTCTCCGATCCTCCTGAAGGAATAGTAATGGGAGGCGACTGAGGACTTGGAGGCGCTTTGTACGGAGGCGGAGGCGGCTGATTGAGGCTGGGAGGCAAGCCAAGGCCGTGATTGACTTGGATCTCAAATGCCAAACCATGTTGGCACTGAAAGCCATCATCAGCACCGGAGAAGAAGTAATTTGGACCTTCAATAGTCAACGGCACAGCGATGGTCAACGGTACACCAAAAGCGGTGCTCCCACCGCCGTACTGGATCAGATCATCACTATCAGAGTCATCCACTGTGCAGCTCCGGAATGTGGTCTCGTTGAAGGCCTGAATCACTGTCTGATTCGAGTTCGTGTTGAAAACTGCACAGATCATAGCAGAATGGGAAATTTTATGCCCGAATTAGAAATTAAGATCATAATCAACTGTAAAAAAAGAAAGAGAAGATAAAGCTCACTGAGAAAGTCTCCTAGATCGAAGGTTTCAATAGCAGCCCAAGAGGTATAGTTGACGGCAGAGGTGTTAGTGGTGGAATTGAAGAACCAGCCGGCTTTACCACCGACAGTGTGGTTATTATAGACAGCAGGAGGAGATTGTGAAGCGGCGGCGGCGATCATGAGTGCAACGATCAGAAGGCGGAGAAAGGCAGCCATGGTGTTTGGTCTCATGAGTATGTGGGAACTGTTTGTTAATAAAGGCCGGCTGGTTTGTGCGTGGACTGGCGAAGGGAAGTGGAGAGAAGATAGTAGTGCGTTATGCGTGGCACATGGTTGTGGGGTCCACAAACGGCTACTTTTCAACCTATCAGTAGATTTGTGTCTGTACGATTGTAGAGTTCGAACTTGCCCAAGTTGTTGGTTGGATTTGCTCAGTTAAAGCCCAAGCCCTTTACGCGAATCACATGCTTACGTATACGTGTATTAAATAAGTGTAAGAAAACCAATTCACTTAGTTTGATTATTTAATTTAAGTTGGATTGGAAGCAGAGAGCATAGTTAAAATTTTCTCTTTATGTTTCTAAATGAGTGTACTTTGTTTATAAATGTGTTTTACAATTTTTAAAACTTTATCCTTTAAAGACTCAATTTTTATAACAAATAAAATGACACTTCAAGATAACTAGTACTATAGTTTCCATTTTGTTGTTGAATTTAAAAATGTAGAAGAATATAATATATAAAATTTAAAATCAATTTTAATTTAAAGCTAGGAAAATAAAATTATTGATATTTCTTTCTACTAGAATAAATTTTTTTGAAAGTGATAACTAGTAGATGGTTGAATCAATTTAAAAAGGATAAAAGTAATACAAAAAGTTAGGATAATAAAAGAAAAAAACCGTAGTAATTAGAGGTGACAAAATTTAATTCTATTCACTAATTCAAAGTACCTTCATTTGTCACATCTAATAATAAATAATAACTAATTAAATAATAAATTTCATTTTGATTTTGATTTTGATTTAAATAGTTTAAAATAATTTAAAATATCTTTTATTAGAAGAAATTTATTTTTTAATATGAAAAAAGAAAGAACACTTATTCAAATTTAATAATTTTTTTTGATAAAAATTTAAAATATTAGCCAAAAGGTAAAAATGCACATTGCTTTATTTTACTTCTAGTTTGTCCAAAAGAAAACACGATCCAAATTTTCCTTCACTTCGAAGGTAAGTCATAAAACAAAGATTTGTAGATTAATTATTAATTAGACATTTAAAGGAAAAAGAAAATTAAAAGAAAAAAAAAAGAAAAAAGAAAAAGCACAAAAACAAAAACGACCTTGGATGTAGCTTCGGGCCAGTAACCAACCACCTCTTCCATTGTTTTTGACCTGGCAACAGAAGGCAGGGCCTATTTCTTTCTAAATCCATCTTCTTTCTCGCGCCCAAATCGCCTCCTCTTTCGTCTTCTCCGATTCTCTCTTTTCCTCTCGGATTTTTTTTTTTCCCATTTTCTCTAATTCAATCCTCTGTAGATTCATAACCAAACCAGACCTATCAATTTTTTCTAAGGTAGGCTCATTACACCTATTTTGTCTTCTCCACTTAAAAATGGCGATTGCATTCTGATCTGCGTCTGATTATTTCCTTTGAAATGAGTTCAAATCATTATTGTTTGTGGTTTACTATGCATAAATAAGCGCAATAATAGAATCACACATGTTATGTGCTTAGGTATGTTAGTGCGCTAAATGCTTTCGTCGATTTGCTTGGCTGCATTATTCTATTTAGAGATTTTGGCTTGATAATTTTGACAGATGCATGTTTTTGTTCATATTTACGTTGGAATATCGTAAGGAAATGAATGTGTTTGCCTTGTGTGCTAGATCCGCTAAACCATAATTTGATTAATTATTAATTATTTTTGTGTTATTTTGATCATAAATTGAATTTGTTTAATGTAATTCTTGTCTAGGTGCTGGGCGTGTAAATAGTTTAGATGAGTGTATTTTAAGTATTTATAATGCCAGAAGAGGAAGGAAAGAAGGAGACCAGAGTAACTTCTGGAGAGCATCCGGAAAATGTAGTCAGTGATGTAGAAGATAGTGTAGGAACATCTCATCAAGGAAATGTAAATGTTGCTGGTGGCAATGATGTTGATATAGGAAAAAACAATTCCGTAGCTACAGGTGTGGATGAAGGCCAGTTTGAACAGGTATCTTTGAAAGATCAAGAAAAGGCTGCTGGCGATGTACTTGCTGGTCATGTGGTTTCAACCCGGTCATCAAATTCTGAGAATGAGAGGCAATTATCTGATGAATTTGAAGATGCGTCTCAACGTTTATCCATGAGTTCTTCTCCCCCAATGACTGAATTTCAGCATGATCGCTCGATGTCTAGCCCTGGGCCTGAGAGACCCCTAGATTATACAATTAAGCCTTCAGGTTCATCAACCAGCCTTGATTCTGCTTATTATGAAGATGTTGGATTCTCTCCCATAAATTCACCACCAAGGTCCAAGCCAAAAGCTACCATGCCAAATGTATCTCCGGAGTTATTGCATTTAGTGGATTCTGCTATTATGGGAAAGCCTGAAAGCTTGGACAAGCTGAAGAACATTGTTAACGGAGTAGAGAGTTTTGGAAATGGGGAGGAAGCAGAAACCATTGCATACTTGGTTGTTGATTCACTACTGGCCACAATGGGTGGAGTTGAAAGTTTTGAGGATGAGGATAACAATCCTCCAAGCGTGATGCTGAACTCTCGTGCTGCCATTGTGGCAGGTGAGCTCATTCCTTGGCTTCCTTGGGCTGGTGATAGTGAGGTTTACATGTCCCCTAGAACACGAATGGCGAGAGGATTACGCGCTATATTGCGGGCTTGCACAAGAAATAGAGCAATGTGCTCTACAGCGGGTCTCTTGGGAGTTATTTTAGGGTCGGCAGAGAAGATTTTTATCCAGGATGTTGATTCAACTACAGAAATGAAATGGGATGGAACCCCTTTATGCCACTGCATCCAACACTTGGCGGGGCATTCTCTTAATGTTATTGATTTGCATAGATGGTGTCAAGTAATTACTAGAACACTTACTACTAAGTGGGCATCTCGCTTAATGTATTGCCTAGAAAAGGTGATGGGTGGAAAGGAGTCAAAGGGACCTGCATGCACTTTTGAATTTGACGGTGAAAGTTCAGGTTTGCTAGGTCCAGGGGAGAGTCGCTGGCCATTCACCAATGGGTATGCTTTTGCAACATGGATCTACATCGAATCATTTGCAGACACACTGAATACAGCTACTGCGGCAGCAGCAATAGCAGCTGCAGCAGCAGCCACGTCAGGAAAATCATCTGCTATGTCAGCTGCAGCTGCTGCCAGTGCACTTGCTGGTGAAGGCACTGCTCATATGCCACGGCTTTTCAGTTTCCTATCTGCTGATAACCAGGGGGTAGAAGCGTACTTCCACGCACAATTTTTGGTTGTTGAAAGCGGCAGTGGAAAGGGAAAGAAGGTTTCTTTGCATTTTACTCATGCATTCAAGCCGCAGTGCTGGTATTTTATTGGTTTGGAGCATATTAACAAGCAGGGTCTGCTTGGAAAAGCAGAGAGTGAACTGAGGTTGTATATTGATGGGTCATTGTATGAAACTCGCCCTTTTGAGTTCCCTCGAATCTCTAAGCCACTTTCATTTTGCTGCATTGGAACAAACCCTCCTCCAACAATGGCTGGTTTGCAACGCAGACGTCGTCAGTGCCCTTTGTTTGCTGAGATGGGGCCTGTTTATATCTTTAAAGAGCCGATTGGCCCAGAAAAAATGGCACGTTTAGCTTCTCGAGGGGGTGATGTGCTGCCTACTTTTGGTAATGGTGCAGGATTTCCTTGGCTAGCTACAAATGAATATGTTCGAACCATGGCAGAGGAGAGTTCACTTTTAGATGCGGAGCTAGGAGGAGTCATTCACCTCCTGTATCACCCCAGTTTGCTTTCTGGGCGCTTTTGTCCAGATGCATCTCCTGCTGGTGCTGCAGGTTCGTACACCATTTCAATGGTTCTTTTCCTTCTTTTGGCAATGGAATTGTAAGGCCATATGGACTTCAAATTGCAATTTGACAGGAAGCCCATATTGGCTGTAAATAATGAACTGCATAGCATATCCATTGTATTAACACCCAACTTTTTAATGCATGCTTTTTGAGAAACATGTTACTAAGTCCGTCCTTACTTGAAAGAAAATTTTAATTCTGAAGACACCCGTGTATGTGATTTGAAGCGATACCGACCTCTTTTCCTGTTATGGTTTTCTGCAAATATCTCATCAAATCATCCCTTGTATTGATCCTACACCTTAATTAGTTGAGTGCTGCAGGAAGATTATATGTAATTCTCCCCCCTCCTGTCCACTTTTGCCTGTTATTCTCAGTACTAGAATGTTTGTTTAGTTTGTCTCCCCTTCTTTTTTGTAATTCAGTCTCTGGTTTCAGTTTTGTTCATAAACCTTAGATTCTTGTGAACTGGTTAATAATTTTGCAGAAATATAATATTCTTGAAAGGGAAATTGTCTTCAATTTTGCTAAAACCTTGAGGTTATTTAGTTGATGCATTGCTTATGGTTTGGGGGGAGCATAAGGTCTCTCTGAACAAGAGGGCTGACTAGTGCAGTCACATGTATGGCTCTTATTAATAAGTCCTAATTGCAATGATTCAGGCATACTGCGCCGGCCAGCCGAAGTTCTTGGACAAGTCCATGTTGCTACACGAATGCGACCTGTGGAGGCTTTGTGGGCTTTGGGCTATGGAGGTCCTATGTCTTTACTTCCTCTAGCAATTAGCCATGTGCATAAAGATAGTTTAGAACCAGAACAGGAAAGTGTTCCTTTGTCTTTAGCCACAACAATGCTGGCTGCTCCAATATTCCGAATTATTTCAATAGCTATTCAGCACGCTAGAAACAATGAAGAGGTGTGCCGAACCAGAGGGCCTGAGATCCTCTCAAAGATCTTGAACTATCTTCTCCAAACTTTGTCTTCATTGGTAACTGGAAAGCATAATGGCGTGGAGGATGAAGAACTTGTTGCTGCTGTTGTTGCTTTATGTCAGTCCCAAAAACTCAATCATGCACTAAAAGTGCAACTTTTTAGCACACTGTTACTGGATCTCCAAGTTTGGAGCTTATGCAATTATGGACTGCAAAAGAAACTTCTATCATCACTAGCAGACATGGTATTCTCAGAGTCATCAGTAATGCGAGATGCTAATGCTGTCCAGATGCTTCTTGATGGCTGCAGAAGATGTTATTGGACAATTCGAGAAAAGGACTCAGTGGACAGTTTAAAGCGACCTATTGGTGAATTGAATGCTCTTGTTGATGAACTATTGGTGATCATTGAGCTTTTAATAGGCGCAGCTCCTCCTTCAATGGCCGAAGATGATCTTCGCTGTCTACTGGGTTTCATCATTGATTGCCCACAACCTAATCAGGTAAATTATTTTTGAGAGGGTTATTTTAATGGCATTAAGATTATTTTTGGATTATTATTTGTTCCTTACTGTAATTGTATTATGTTTGGCTTGCTTTCATTGTTATGTTTCAATTTTCATACTTGTAACACTTAGTATTTTTTACAAATTAACGGTTAAATAATTTTTGAGAGAACCTCATTGTTATGATAAATATTGAATGGCCTAAAATGGTTTTGTGTTAAATAATTAGAGAATGGAAATATAGCCTTTTGAATACTACTTTGGCTAAAGAAAACTGTTTTTTCTTGCTTCTAGTTAACAAATGCTTGTTTCTGTTCAAGTTAATATGTTTATCTAACACATGTTTTGATTAATAACCCTTGTTTTTGTGATCAATATTGGAATACAATGTTTTGTGTGTTAAATTATTAATGGACTGAAGTATAATGTTTTCATTACTACGTTTGCTCAGGAAAAGTGTTTTTTCTTGCTTTTATTTAACTCACAAGCCCTTATTAGCATGGAAGCTACTGGAAAAATCTGCCTTTCTCTCTCTCTCTCTCTCTCTCTTTTTTTCTTCTGTAAATTTTTCACATTTATTTAAATGAAGGAAATTTGATTAGTCAAGATGATCCTATAAGTAATAAAGATTTTAGGGATATAAATCTTCAGTTGCATTAATCATAGAAGATAAGCGGACAAAGATCTCTTTGCTTTGCTGCACCTTAAAATTGCATTTTGCACACCTTATTTGCTACAATTATAGTTAAAGCATCAGTGCGTTTTAGAATAACATTCATTCTTTACTAAGGAACGGCATGAAAACTTATGATTTAGCCTGATTACAATTCAAGGTTGTTTCCCTAAGATCTGTTTATTCTCCTCTTTATAACTGATCGGGAAACATTATGTGTCAGCTATGTGGAAGCAAAACTGCTTCTATTTCATTAAAAGCCAAGTCATTTAGCCTTTGGGATTAAGATTCACATTGGTGTGATTTATTTTGCATTTGTATTAACTTACTGTCATTAAGGGGCCTCATCTCTTCTCTCTCTCTCTCTCTCTTCTGTGCTTTGCATAGGAGCCAATTTTGCAAACCATTTATCATGTTGAGTACCCTTTTTAGGTCATTGGGGCAGTTAAAATTACTGATAACACCTCTATATCTACAGTTTCGCTACATGGATATGAAATTCTTTGTGGTTCATTTGTAAATTGGAAAATATTCTTGAATATGAACATGTTAATCTTCTCAAACTGACTCCGCTGAATATCTTTTTCCAGGTTGCCAGGGCATTGCATATGATTTACAGGCTTGTGGTACAGCCAAATACAGCTAGGTCTCATACATTTGCTGAGGCATTCATAACATGTGGTGGGGTTGAGACACTTCTTGTTCTTCTGCAACGAGAAGCTAAAGCTGGTGATCAGGGTGTTACAGAATCAGTGGGAAGAAGTGATGGTGGCTTGTGCACTGAGGAAAGTGAGCTAGATGCAGGCAGTGAGGTTCTGGAAAAACAGCATAATCATGAAATAAAGGAATTTTCTTCACATGAGAAAAATTGTGAATATGAACCATGTGATAGTGGTGGAAGCCCTGTTGTTTCTTCCAGCAGTGGGAGAATTGAAAGAGTGTCATCTGTTTCTGAAAGTTTGTTTGTTAAGACTTTGGGTGGTATAAGTCTTTCGATTAGTGCTGATAATGCAAGAAACAATGTTTATAATGTTGACAAAAGTGATGGCATTGTTGTTGCAATCATTGAGCTCATTGGTGCTCTTGTGACATCTGGGCATCTGAAGTTTGAGTCATCTAGACCGTCAGATACAACAAGCAACTTTTTGGGTGGTGGACTACAAGAAGGAGGAGGATCAATGTTTGATGATAAAGTTTCTCTTCTACATTTTGCATTGCAAAAGGCTTTCCAAGCAGCACCAAATAGGCTTATGACTACTCGCGTTTACACAGCATTATTGGCAGCCTCGGTATACCTTTTTCTTTGTTGATACAATCTATTCCTTTGAATTTTCCAATGAATGAAATATTAATTTTATTGATCCATGCAAAATACAGAAACATGAATGTTTTTTATTATTATTTTATTTGGTCCTTTTTGTGATATTTTCAGTTTGGGTATACACAAAAGAGATGTAGCATTTTTATTTTCATATGTTAACCTTGTGCTTCTCATGTATTGCACATTTTCTGGATATCAGGATGCTATATTTGTACTTAATGTACTGAGGGGTTGAAGGAGGCATACACACCTTTTGTGTGTCTATTATGTATATTATATTTTAAGCCAGAATGTCAAGGTCTTAAAGTGAACCTTGACATGTCTCTTTAGGTAGGGTAAACAGTTTGTTATATCAAATGTCAGGTGCCCTCTTTATTCACCTTGCTGAGATGATCTGAACTTGCTTACGTGTTGGATGAGTATCAATTGTTTATCGTGATTAAAAAACTTAAAGGACATGATACTTTTCTAGTTATGCTGTGGGTATTTTCCATGCCTTTTGTTTGGCTTAGTTTATCATCTTGGTTTGTTTCAAAGTTATATTTTCTTTCCTTTGTCTGCATCTTTGAATGTTCAAAGGAAAATTCTATCCAGAGCATTGTCAACTGATGCCTAGAATTGTTTCATGCAACCATGTGACTTCTTTTAAAAGTCTCTTATTGTCTTTTGAGCAGTACAATGTACCTGGGAGCATTCTTTATAACTATGTAACTGATGACATCTTGATAACTCTCCTTTTTGTGGGACATTATTGCCTTTGAGCATGCTATCTAAATTATAATTTCTTGCTTTCTGAATGCTCGCAATTATTAAAAATTTAATCTACCCACTATTATTTGTCAGCTTAATGCATCTTCAGCTGAGAATGGGCTAAGCTTTTATGATTCTGGTCATCGCTTTGAACATTTGCAACTTCTGTTGGTTGTTTTGCGATCACTGCCTCATGCATCTAAGGCTTTGCAAAGTCAAGCGTTGCAGGTATTATAGTTATCTCACTACTTATATCCGTTTGCATGTGCATGTGTTTATTGGAAATTGCCATGTATATTGTGCATGAAGTTTTTTTTTTTTTTTTTTTTTAATGCTTCTTCTGGTCCTTGGAATGGGAAAAAAATTAGCACTTGCATTGACCATCCCATAGGATTTCAGAGATGCATAAATAATTTTATGTCATTTCTTGTAGTCCATAATAAGTTGTGAGGGGACTGACATATGTTTTGAATATATTTTAGCTGAAGAAATATGAGAGACTAGTTCTCACTTTTTTGTAATGTCAACTTTAACTCCTCTGCTTCTCCCCTATAAGAAGAGGATGAGAGATCCATATGTTAGATCCTTGAATATGATAAGGGTAAATTGTTATTTTATATTTTATTATGTTATTTTTGAAAAGTGGTTTTAATTTTTTCTCATGATAGAGTTTCAGGTCGGCTATATCAAATATAGCTAACTAGATTGGGTTTAAGATAGGGTTATTATACTTCAAATAGTGAGTTTACAATCAAACAATAACTTCCGCTACTTATATCTAGCTAGATATGATAACTAGAGGAGCTATAATTTTTAGTAATGTTCTATTTGTTGGTTGTCCACTGAGAAGAGGGGGTTGCATTGTTGCAATTGACAGCAAAAACCGAGCAGGCTGATAATCTTGACATAAAAATGTTCTTGGTTAATCACACAATTTGTTTATATATCATACTTGGTTTGTAATGAGCGTGCAAACAGTCATAGGAGATTTGGAGGAGTTTCTTATACAGTGGATTTACATCAAGAATCTGCTTTGAACCTATACTTGTTTACTCTACTTATGGATGAGTTAACTAGTAGCGTACAAGAGGAGATCCCTTGGTGTACATTGTTTGCAGATGATATTGTCTTGTTTGATGAGACTAGAGAGGGAGTTAATACGAAGCTAGAAGCGTGGAGAGACGCTCTCAAAAGTAAGGGTTTTAGGCTAAGAAAAAACAAGACAGGGTATGTGCATGTAATTTTAGCCTAAGTAAGAGGAATGGTGGAGATGTGAAATTAGTGGTGGTAACTAAGTGTGGCCACTTTAAGTATTTAGGCTCCATATTCTAGGAGGACGGGATGATAGAGGAAGATGTAACCCATTAAGGCTTAGTTGTTGTTGTTACTGTCGTTATAATTTCTTAACGGTATGTGCTTCAAGCTAGGTAGTTGGAGGAATAAGCTTTCACTTATCGTTCTCAAAGTAAATTCATTGATGGTTTACATGGATTTTTAACTTCAAATTTCTATTTACTGATGATTCTCCTTGATATTCGGTTTAAGTTTCTGAGGTGCTGCTTCTATATGATTTCAGGATCTTCTGTTTTTGGCTTGCAGTCATCCAGAAAACAGAAACAGTCTGACAAAAATGGAGGAATGGCCTGAGTGGATTCTGGAGATTTTAATCTCTAGTTATGAGGTAATATTATTTGACCTTTTTCTGTATTTTACTTTGTTTGAATGTCATTCTTAATAGCAAATAGACTGAGAAATTGCATTTAGTTATGGTACAGATATTAGGATTTCAATGGAGAGCAAATCAATTATTCTGTTGGATCTTTGAGTCTGTTCTTGAATTCCTTGTTTCAAACACTCATGCTCTTGTTTTTGCAGATGGGTGCGGTGGCAAACTTAGGGGACATTGAAGATCTCATATACAACTTTTTGATTATAATGCTAGAACACTCAATGCGCCAGAAAGATGGTTGGAAGGTGAATATTTGTCTATATTTCCAAACTATTAATGTTAACCTGTTCCCTGTTGGGAGGTAACCCTGATGGGGTTTAGTTGTATCCCTTCCAATCTGTATATGCTTATAGTTTCCCGTGCATATCTTCTAGGAGTTGGGTTTTTGGGTATCAATATGAAATCGACTCATATGTCATAGACTTTAAAATAAGTGCACATTAATATGAAATCTTATAGCTGTTTTCATACATGATCAATTCTGTTGTGAAAATTCTGAATTACTAGCTCAAACCTCTATTTTTATTGAGTGATAAGCTTCATCTTGGAACCATTATTATGTTTTCAAGTCCTTGGCTACGATCGTACTACAGTTTTGGGGTTGTAACTAAAATAAATTGGTAATTGTGTTTATTCTGTTGATCTTACATATTTTTAATGTTATTCATATGTGAATTCCTATCTATTGTACCTGTACATACTCTAATATATGCCAATTCATGTTTAATGCTAGTTTCATTTATTGTTTCTCCCCTTTTACAGGATATTGAAGCAACAATTCACTGTGCAGAGTGGCTTTCTATTGTGGGGGGATCTAGCACAGGAGATCAAAGAGTTAGGTATTGCTTTCTCCAGTTGGCAACCTTTCATTGAGCCTTCTTTTTCTTCCTTTGTTTGTATTTCAAGTCACAAAGTGGATTCTTCATTGTTGAGTTACATTGATTTTGCATCATCATTGTCACTGCTGCAGTGTCAATCAAAACGGCAATATTTTTGGCCAATTCATTCTTGGCTTGTGATGGGTTTGCATTTTTCTAATTGGTCAAATTTTCTGTTGACATATTAGCATGGGCGGCACCGCATAGAGCACGACATCCCTTCACCCCCTAAAGTAAAATAAAAAAAATTAATTTAAGTTTTTGCCTTCAAAATATTAGTTTGTAGCCCCCATAAATTACTTGTATTTTGTTAGAATCCCTATGTATTTACCTAAATAACATTTATTTCCATTTTAAATTGGATATCAATTTATTATCTGTAACTCCATGGAACCTTACATGAGATTTTATTTATCTATTGATGTTTGAAACTTTTGAGTTCAATTACTGTATCTTTCATCTTGAAAGTACGTATTAATAGATGACTAATTTCTTCATGATTTGAAGGCGTGAAGAATCATTGCCAATATTTAAAAGAAGACTTTTGGGTGCCTTATTGGATTTTGCTGCAAGGGAACTGCAGGTTCAGGTAAATTTTGCATTTCATAATATTTTGCTAGTTATAAATGTTACCCCAGATTCTTTTAGTACAATCTGAATTTTAATTTTTGATGGGCTGTCAAATCATTAACCTAATTTGGAATAATAATTTTTAATCTAAAGAAGCCATCTGCAAAATCTGAATCATGAGTGGTAATAATGCAGAGGAAAGCCTCCGATTATCAATTTTTCTTTTTTCCTCTCATTTTCTGGTTGAAAATTTTAAAATATACAAGGGAAAGGAAAGGAGGCAGTTGCTATTAAGTGTGTCCTCCGGAGTACACTAACAATTGAAAGGAAGAATTTAGGAGTTGAGGTATGATGTGATTCTATCTGCTCCAGATGCATGTGATAAAAAATCAAATGATATAGAACTTTTAACCTCATTATATATGTCTATTTCTTTCTCTAAACTGCCAGTGTTAGAAATAATAACATTATCGATAAATCAAAAAGATATGTAGCATCTGGTCTCCATGCTTGGTTGGTTGCAGATTTTACTTTTCTCTTGGGTGAATAGGCATTTAATATGTCCCGTCATCTTTTAAGACACAATAAATAGAGAAAATACTGACTATAGCTTGCAAGATACACACAAACATACTCATACACATTGGATTCTACACTCCTTTATTGCTCATTAGATGCATGATTAAACTACATGGTAGTTGATCGGTTTAATCTTGTTAATTAAGATTATTAATTGTCACATTAGAGTATCACTACCAAAGCTTTAAAGTTACTGGTGGAGAGGGCATGTTTTATGGAGGAAGATTACACAAAATATGATACTTTAAACAGTATTTTATTTACTACACCTCATAATTAGAGGCCTAAGAGAACTTGACATATTAAAAATATTGGAAGTTAATACTAATTTGGGCTTAGCGCAAACAAATGAGCCTAATGTGTGGGCCAATAGCAGCACCTGCAACAGGGAAATACCCAGCAGCATCTGTTGGTATGTTAGAGTATCTAATCCAAAAACATTGAGTAGGTTGATTCCTTTATAAATCTATAATGCACGGAAAGTTTATATTTTTAGCCTAAAATTGACAATAATATGAAATCATCTTCAACAGTTTCATTTGTATTGTTTACAGTTGGATTAGAGGAGAAAAGGTTCACTAATGACTAAATCGAGTTTTTCTTGTGCTGTAGACTCAAGTTATTGCTGCAGCAGCTGCTGGTGTTGCGGCCGAGGGTTTATCAGCAAAAGAGGCTAAAGCAGAAGCAGAAAATGCTGCTCAGCTTTCAGTGGCATTGGTTGAAAATGCTATTGTCATTTTAATGCTCGTTGAAGATCATTTAAGGCTACAAAGCAAACTCTCATGTGCAAAGCGTGCTGTTGATAGTTCTCCGTCTCCATTATCCCTTGTATCTGCCGTTAATAATCGTCCAAGCCAACTAACATCAACTGGTCGGGATTCATTTGAAGCTCTAGCTGATCGCAAATCGAGTGACTCTGGAGGAGTGCCTCTTGATGTATTTATTCTGAATTTTTTATTCTTTTCATGTGGCTAGACCTGAATTGCTATGCCATTATGAATTTTATGGGGTTATTTGTCATGATTTTGTTCTTTTATATCTTGATTTTGCTCCATTCAATTTATGGTTTGTTAAATTATGAACTAAAGCAATATTTCCTTTAGGTCCTTGCTTCCATGGCCGATGCCAATGGGCAAATTTCAGCCACTGTCATGGAACGTCTCACAGCAGCTGCAGCAGCAGAGCCTTATGAATCTGTTTCTTGTGCTTTTGTGTCATATGGGAGCATCGCTATGGACTTGTCTGAGGGTTGGAAATACAGGAGCAGACTATGGTATGGTGTTGGCCATCCTTCCAAAACAGCTGTCTTTGGTGGCGGCGGCAGTGGCTGGGAATCTTGGAGGTCTGCATTGGAAAAAGATGCAAACGGAAATTGGATTGAGCTTCCTTTAATAAAGAAGTCAGTTTCCATGCTTCAAGCTTTATTATTAGATGAGTCTGGACTTGGTGGCGGTCTTGGTATAGGTGGAGGATCAGGCACTGGGATGGGTGGGATGGCATTACTATACCAGTTATTGGACAGCGATCAACCATTCTTGTGCATGCTCCGCATGGTTCTATTATCAATGAGGGAGGAAGATGATGGGGAAACCAGTATGCTTGTGAGGAATGTCAGCATAGAGGACACAATGTCAGAAGGAACTGCATCTTCTGAGAAAAATGCTAGGATGGCAATGAGACAACCACGGTCAGCATTGTTGTGGAGGTAATCGCTCTCCTTTGTATTTTATGTTCAATACATGAACATCTTTCTGATGTTGCAAGGCTTATTTTAGAAGATATTGGTATGGTCTGGTTAGGTTAGGGGATTGTCAAGTTTTTACCAAATTATGATTAGAAAAGAAGGCACTTCTGGTTGATTTGGACATTTCTAAATTTCTTCAAAGATGAAGGGAACGGGTTGTCTTTATGTTGTGGGTCTACATTTCATCCTGGGCTGGGCTTTTTTTTTAAAAAAAGAAAGAAAAAAAGATGAATTTTGGTGTCTTTCAGATGAATTTTTAAATTGCAGAAATCGAAGAGAATATTAAGGAAGTAAAAAATATGTAAAATGCTAAAAAAGTTTAGAATATTGAATTAAAATTCTGTATACAAAATGCATATGTATGCATAGAGGTAATTGTTGTATTTATATGTGTATGTTAAAGGCTCAATAGTTACTCCCTATGTCCCACAAATATAGGTTCGTTTCCTCTTTCACATAAATTAAGAAAATTAGTTAGTTTAGTTTAAAGACAAAATTTTACCATGTTTTTCCTAATATACCCTCAATTAATATGTAATTATTCACTAAAGTATGTTACATGAACCGAGATAATGTTTAAAGAAAATGATAATTTTTTTTTTCTTTTATTTGAAAAGTTGTGGGAATAAAAAAAATGCCATTATGATTGACATAGATTTAAGATATTTTAATAAATAAGAATAGGAAATATAAAAAAATTAATAAGGTTGTTGTTGATAACAAAGCAGTTAAATAAGAGCATATTAGACAAATCATATGTTAACTATAATCTAAAAAGGAAAGAGGATTATATTGTGGGAGAAATTAAAATGGAAAGCAAGCCTATATTTATGGGATGGAGGGAGTAATAAATAAATAGTCCTTGTGCTTGCCACTTCTTCCTCGTAGTCCCCTACACTCGTTTTTTTTTCTTGAGTTGCCCATTGTACTTGCCTTTTCATCCTAACTAGCCCCCTATAAATTAAATTATTTGTTCTACTTAGCCCCCTATAGCTGACATGGAGCTGATGTGGAGTGACAGTTCCACATCAACTTTTGACTGTCGCAACAGAATGCGCGGGGCTAAGTGGAACAGATTTCAAAATAATAGGTGGCTAATGAAGAAAAAAAAAGGTAAGTACAATGGGCGACTGAGGGAAAAAATTCGTGCAAGGGTCAGGTGGGAAAAGTGGGCTAGTAGAGGGGTCTACTTATGTAGTAAGCCAATATTAAATACGGAGGTTTTCTTGTTGAAAGTTAAAAATCTCTGTATAGTTGTTACTACCTCTTTTCTTTTTTAAATGTCGCCTTTTCAGAATTTAAGGGGAATTTAATGCATTTTTCAGCATTCAAAAAAGTATTTATTGCACTTTTTTCTATTTTACCCTTGTCTTGATATTATAAATACATTTATATATTTATTGTTACTTTCTTCTATGTTAATTAATGAAAGAATAATATAGTCAATTACTAATTATGATTGTTACTTATTAAAATTTTTATTTTTCAGTGTACTTTCACCTGTTCTAAATATGCCTGTTTCTGATTCAAAGAGGCAGAGGGTTCTGGTTGCTTCTTGTGTTCTTTTTTCTGAGGTTAGTTCTGTGCAAAATTAACATGCTCTAGCATTTCATAAATTACTTTATATTTTGGTTAGCTCTCATCCACTCTACCATCTTCATGTGGAGTATGTTGTGGGTGTCTCAACTCTTACTGACTGCTTTCACTTGTTGTAAGCTGCAGATTTGGCATGCTGTTGGTAGAGATAGAAAACCTCTTCGGAAGCAATATCTTGAGGCTATATTACCACCATTTGTTGCTGTGTTGCGAAGATGGCGGCCGATTTTGGCTAAAATTCAAGAGCTTGCTACAGCTGATGGTTTGAATCCTCTTACCATTGATGACCCTGCACTATCTGCTGATGCACTCCCTATAGAGGTTAGTGAACTTCTATTCGTCTTCTTTATCCTTATCTTAATCTGTGCCTGCCCTTGTGATGAAACCCCACCATCACCGTTGCAGGATTCATCGGCTGCAAACTTGCCTGTTTCGTCATATTGCAAATTATCTTACAGCAATATGATTGTTGTGAAATGACATATTTTCAATATGCTTCTAGAAATTGGTGTGACTCATTAGGCTAGTTCTCCAGGATTATACATTTGTTTGCTGTGTCATATTCAATCTTCTGCCTCGGGGTTCCATATCATGTGAGGCTGGATTCATGAAATGTTGGTCCAATCTTTGGCCATTGCAGTAGTGCTTATGTATAGTTAGAGACTAAGATGTGGATCAGATGTCTCCGAATTGTAAATGATGAGTTATGTACTTGAGAATAGATAAAGAGAATCATAGTTTAAGGAGTTTAGTATGATTTAGCTGTGATGAGAAGATCCAAAAAATATTGGAAGAGGTATTAACCAAAGAATTTTTTAGCCCATGGTAGATGCACGTAATAAATATGTTTGTTGGATTAGCTGCTATGGTTTCATTTCGTTCTTAGCTTGGTAACAATCAAGTCCATATTTTATGAGCATGCTTATTGTCCTAGTATGCAACCATGGAATAAAGGAACAGTGCAGCAAATATTTGTTAAATTTGCAGTTTCCATTTCTCTTTTTAATTTGATAGATGTGCCTCCTGGCTCTTGTTTCTAACTTTGGTGGAAAGAGAGTTTTTTGCTTTGGTATTTTTTTCATTCTTTTTGTTCCCATGGTGTTTCTACATTTTCTGAGACATTTCAATCATGGTTCTCTCAGGCTGCTCTCTCCATGATTTCTCCAGCTTGGGCAGCTGCTTTTGCCTCACCACCAGCTGCTATGGCATTGGCTATGATTGCTGCTGGGGCTTCTGGTGGAGAAACCCCAGCTCCTCCAACAAACACACATCCCCCACCTCCCCCAACAAACACACATCTTAGGCGTGATTCTTCCTTACTTGAGCGGAAAACAACTAGACTACACACTTTTTCAAGCTTTCAGAAACCTTCTGAGGTGACCAACACCACACCAGCTCTTCCAAAGGATAAGGCTGCAGCAAAAGCTGCTGCCTTGGCAGCTGCTCGTGATCTTGAACGTAACGCTAAGATTGGTTCTGGAAGGGGCCTTAGTGCAGTTGCAATGGCCACATCTGCACAGCGAAGAAGTGCAAGTGATATGGAGCGTGTGAGGAGATGGAATACTACTGAAGCCATGGGAGTTGCCTGGATGGAATGTATGCAACCATTTGATACTAGATCTGTCTACGGGAAAGATTTCAATGCTCTCTCCTATAAGTTTATTGCAATCCTTGTTGCAAGTTTTGCTTTAGCTAGAAACATGCAGCGATCAGAGGTTTGAATAGTGTTTGCTTTATGTTTGCTTAGCTGAGTGACATACCAGATTCATTTAGTAATTCTTTTTTTTTGTTTGTTTTTCTCTAGGTTGATAGGCGTGCTCAAGTGGGTGTGATAGCTCGGCATCGCATATCCAATGGGATCCGGGCATGGCACAAACTTATCCATTGCTTGATTGAGATGAAGAGCCTTTTTGGTCCGCTTGGAGACCACTTGTGCAGACCTGAACGTGTATGTAGATGATGGCCTATCTTGTTACATAATTTTCATAATTTATTTTCTCTAGTTGATTGCTCATGTTTTATAGTAAGGATATCTTTTTTCAAAATGTGACCATAAAATCTAGGTCTTCTGGAAGCTGGACTTTATGGAAACTTCTTCAAGGATGAGAATATGTTTGAGGAGAAATTACAGGGGGTCTGATCATTTTGGTGCTTCTGCTAATTATGAGGATCAAATTGAGAGGAATAATGATCAGGGGAAAGTTCCTGTTCTGGCAGCTGAAGCAATCTCGACGGAAGGAATGAATGAAGATGATGAACATGTAGAAATAGATGGCTTAGATGGTAGGGCCCATAATGCAGAGCAGATTGAGGAGAACCAGCCAAGACCACTTGAAACTATTAATGAAAAGCTGCAACCATCTGCAGAATCCAGTGATGCTCAACCTACTGGTGACCAAGACTTAGATTGTACATCAGCAGCAGCACCAGGATATGTTCCTAATGACCTCAATGAAATAATTGTTTTTGAACTTCCAACATCTATGGTTCGGCCATTAAGGGTTGTACGAGGAACCTTTCAAGTAAGTTTACGAGCCAAACTAACAAATCAGTTTTCATGCATGGCATGTGTCAAGACTTGTAGGCCTTGAAATCAAAAGAATGAAACCTATGAATCCCATGTCCGAGCTGTTAATTTCACTCACTTTGTCATGCTTTTCTTTATTTTAGAAGTGTTTATGTCCAAACTTTGCAGTGGTTTCCTCATCAAAATATGAAAATTGGATGCACCATATTTGAACTGAGAAATTTGGTTCTGAATGAGTGAAAACATGTAAATTTAAATATATGCAAGACTTTGCTTAGCAGATATATTGACTAGATGTCTTTGATCTCTATTACATTGGGTTTGTTGTTTGGTTGACTTATTAGTTTTTGGTGATAAATGAAGAATGAAGGCAACCATTTTTCTGGGGAGTCATGGTTGCTGCAACTCAGAAGTTTTATCCGTTAGTGATTCATGAGTAAAAGTTGTTAGTGTGTGGGAGCTGTGATCATTAGATGATGTTGCTGGTGTTCACTGATTGACAAATGGCCTTTGATTTGAAAATTTTGCTTACAAGTTACAAAATCCTATTGTGTTTGGGTTTAGAATTCTATTCTTATGATTGGATGCCATTTTTGAGTGTATTACCCCTCCTGCTAAAAGTTTGCTTACAAGTGGGTGTTAAAAATTTTCAACTGATTGAATGTAAATAGAAGAACATCTCTTGTTTCTTGGTTTTCTACAATGAAATATGGAAGCTGGTATTCCGGCACTTTAAAGTGGCACAATATTGCTGCACATGACAACTGATTATTTCTTTCAGGTAACAACTAGGAGAATAAATTTTATAGTTGATGCCACTGAAAATAATACTGTGGATGGAATGGAATCTTCTGAATCAAGAGACCAAGAAAAGGACCGTAGTTGGTTGATGTCTTCCCTCCATCAGATTTATAGCCGGAGGTATAATTTATTACAACATTTATTACTTCAGTTGGACTTGCAGGTCTGTATTTTGTTTAAGAAAGAACTTGACAGTATAACATTCTGATATATGCTTAGCAGCTCAGTTTGTCAGATTTCTTATTGAAACCGTAAACAATTTGTCATGGGACCATTAAATCTGAATTAAAGAGATAAGGATAGTCCTTTTTGTTTTTTTCTATTTATTATCAATATTTTGTGTTTTTAAGTTACCACAGATATGGGTTGACTGAGGGCAATAGGTACTTTTTGGTTGAATTCAATTTTTTATCCGACTATTAGAGTAATTCAGGCGGCTTAGTCAAATGCAAAAAGGGTGTCATGGGCAGTTACTGGGATTTCTCAGTCAGTTAGGCACCCATTTTGTGTTTATAAAGTGTCACATTTTGTCTAATTTCTTGTTGGAGGAGGGCTGGTACAGACTAATTCCTTATGATGGTTATCATGCATTTCCCTTTTTGCCCAGGGTTGCATATCTAGATTTATCTTTGCCGCGGAGATAATGCTAAGCTACCTGAGTCTTTCATTAAATCTTGGATTTCAATTGAAGAGCTCTCTGCTTCTATGTAATCTTGGATTTCAATTGACGAGCGCTCTGCTTCTATGTACAATTCAACATTGCTTTTACCCTCTCTCTCTTTTGTGTCAAGTTGGCCATCTAAATAGGTTTACAATGAGCCTGTTGCTGTACATGCATGACTAAATTCTAGGTTCAGATGGTCTTGGGAATTTTTAAATCTAATAGTCTGAGAACATAGACAAACTTGATTTCTTCAGTTTTTGTAAATCTTGTTTTCAGCCAATGAGCTGCTATCAAATCCTTTCATAAAAGTTCTCTTCAAGAACTACAATGATGTCCCCTGTCTCAGATAGTCACTTGCTCAGATTATGCATTTCCAGCATGATTTCGCTACACTATGATGCATACTGAACTGCGAACAAGGAACCTGCTGTCAGGCCCAAACTTTATTTTTGTCGCCTTAGGCACTGGCATATCTGTTTGGTTGTTGATCATGTCAAATCGCCTTTGTTGTGTCAGGCAGATTACATATTAATAAACAGATGATGTTTTTGTGCAGTTCTTTGACATGAATAATTAGTTGCATTGTGTTCTTGTGAACCCAAATAATATAATTTTTTCAGTTAAGGCTTGAAATCTTGCGTTAACATAAATTTCCAACTTTTGCTGAATTATTAGAGTTGATTTTAATTTGTCAATAAGAGTACCTTATGTTTTCATGAATTTTCATCCTTATATTGATAAATTACTTTCCCTTCTTTCGGATAGTTGTTATTTTATGGGATTGTCTTTGTACAGATCTCTATGTTGTATTTTGTCATTTGTTTTTCTTACTTCCTGTACTGGATTGTCTTTTCTGCAGATATCTGCTTAGAAGAAGTGCTCTTGAACTTTTTATGGTTGACCGGTCAAACTACTTCTTTGATTTTGGGGTACAGTTTGACTCATTCTTAGCTAACTTCCTGCTTTTCATTTATGTAAATTAAATTCTGACCAAGAACCTTTCGGTGGTTAAACTAATTGTTCCTAGAGTACTGAGGGGAGGAGAAATGCTTATCGAGCTATTGTTCAACTTCGTCCTCCTCATTTGAACAATATTTATCTGGCAACCCAGGTTCGCCCCTTCTCTTTCGACTTGTATATTTCTTCAATTACACAACTGATTACTGGTGTGCTCACATGCACTCTAGGATGTTTGTGCGTTTGATGAAACTTTATCTGGTTAATCAGAAGCCTTTGCAGTTGTATTTATAATGTCTAATGTATATTCGGCTGTAGAGACCAGAACAGCTATTGAAGAGAACGCAACTAATGGAGAGCTGGGCTAGGTGGGAGGTATGGAGTGGGCTTAATCTATACTTAATCTTGCTTCAAATTTTAATTTGGATACTCTGCTCCCTTTAAATGCTAACAGTAAATTAAAACCAATATACAGATCAGCAATTTTGAATATCTAATGCAGCTAAATACTTTGGCTGGGCGTAGTTATAATGACATAACGCAGGTGGGTGGTTCTCAGATAGTTTTTGTTCTATTTTTTGTGGAAATTTGGTGTTTACTACTATTTTTTTCCCTTGCTTTGCAGTATCCAGTTTTTCCTTGGATTCTTTCTGATTACAAGTCAAAGAGTTTGGATCTTTCTGATCCTTCTTCTTACCGAGATCTTGCAAAGGTGGAATAGTTAGAAGTTTTCTTCCACTTATCATTCATTGTCCTTCTCCATTATCATTATTATGTTTTATATATTTGCAGCCTGTTGGTGCATTGAATCCTGACCGGCTAAAAAAGTTTCAAGAGAGATATTCTAGCTTTGATGATCCAGTCATCCCAAAGTTCCATTACGGTTCTCATTACTCAAGTGCTGGGACAGTAAGTTTTCTTCCATATGCTCACCGAAAAGAAGTGATTGATTTGGATGAAACATTTGATAGTACGATAGGCTTTTGAATATATATATAACATTTTTCCACATACAATTTTCTCCACATTGGCATCTGGATCCAGTTCCATTTGCTGAGAGCCCTTTTTCACTAAATAGAATCATTTGGTTACATTTTATCTTTATTCTTTACCTGTCAGGATACTCTCTTTTTTCCCCCCCTTATTTTATGTCTGTTACCAGTAGAATTGGCATAGATTGGGCTGTTCCTTCAACTTATTGTGTTCCAAGCTACAGCCATGGAACTTTACCTGATTGTTGATATTTATGTTACAGGTTTTATATTATCTTGTTCGAGTAGAGCCATTTACAACTCTTTCAATTCAACTGCAAGGTGGAAAATTTGACCATGCGGATAGGATGTTTTCAGATGTTGCTGCTACTTGGAATGGGGTTTTTGAGGACATGAGTGATGTGAAGGAATTGGTATGTCCTGTAATTATCATGTGGACAATGCTTTATTTCAGGATCCTATGACTATTTATCTTTTATTGTTCTATATCACTTGTTTCTTTCAATTGTTTATTGATGGCTGATAAACTTTTCTATGGGATTGGGGGGGTGTGTGTGACTTTTGGGCTGTCTTAGGTTCCTGAGTTGTTTTTCCTCCCTGAGATATTAACGAATGAAAATTCAGTTGATTTTGGTACAACCCAGTTAGGAGGAAAGCTTGGTATGTCTTGGAACTATGTCATCAATGAAACATGGTTTTAATTGTAAATACATAAATCTCTTTGGTCTTACATATCCTTGATGTTTCAGATTATGTTAAACTTCCTCCTTGGGCTGAAAACCCTGTTGATTTCATTCATAAGCATCGGATGGCTCTCGAGAGTGAATATGTGTCCGCACATTTGCATGAATGGATAGATCTCATATTCGGGTAGGTGTCTTTGAGAATTATTTTTCCTTCACTATTCATGTTTTACTCTCACTTTCTTTTGTTTTCTTACGTTCAGTCCATGTGAGTTATTGCATGGATAGGAAGAAACCCCTGGATAAAATTTACTTTGTGCCTTTACATTTTCTAATGTTAATCTGATTCTGCAGCTATAAGCAACGTGGTAAAGAAGCTATACAGGCAAATAATGTCTTCTTTTACATTACTTACGAAGGGACTGTTGACATTGATAAGATATCAGATCCAGTAAGTTTGCCTTTTGGTTCTATAGTTTCTTAATGTAGGGTATCATATATTTTCTTATCGTTTTTATCTATTAATGGAAGGTACAACAACGTGCTACACAAGATCAGATTGCTTACTTTGGACAAACCCCATCCCAGCTTCTGACTGTTCCTCACCTGAAAAAGATGCCATTAGCAGATGTTCTTCGTTTGCAGGTCTGATCTAGACCAATCCTTTATGCTTTCAAGATGGATAATGTTTTGAAAATGCGTGTATTTGTACTATCTGAAAGACAAAATTCCCATTCACTGTAATGCAAAGGATTTTGAAAGGCTTTTTATTGCTGATCCATCTCTTAGTATGGGGTGGATGTAATATCTCTTACAAAACTTCTGGTGCTCTTGAGGAAAATTTAGGATCCTTTATTCGGACTCTTATGCAATCACTTGATTTTTTATGCTGAATCATTAACAATTGCAATGCTCCCCTGACATAAAGTTTTATCTCAGACCATTTTCCGGAACCCAAAAGAAATCAAACCATATGCTGTTCCATCCCCTGAACGCTGCAATCTACCTGCTGCTGCCATTCATGCTTCTTCAGACACTGTTGTAATTGCTGATCTAAATGCACCAGCAATACATGTTGCGCAGCACAAGTGGCAGCCCAACACCCCTGATGGCCAGGGTATGCCTTTCCTCTTTCAACATGGAAAAGCTCCAGCAAGTTCTGCTAGTGGAACTCTACTGCGCATGTTCAAAGGGCCAGCTGGATCAGGTGATGGATGGCAATTCCCCCAGGCTCTAGCATTTGCTTCATCTGGAATCAGAAGTACAGCTGTGGTTTCCATCACACGTGATAGAGAAATCATCACTGGCAAGCATTCTTTTTCTTCTTAAGCTATTCTTATATAACTATAGTCATTTGTTTCATGGGGATTTATCGCTGTGAGTTTATAGCTTTTACCTAATTTCAACGAAAAGCATCAAAATTGATCATTGGATATGGAATGATCTTTAAATAATTTGAACTTTACATTTCTTCTTTGCTGTTGCCTCAGACCAAAACTAGAAATTTGATTCTGGGTCCTTGGTGCTTTCATAGTGCAAGCTTCTGATGAGCACTGAGTGGCCAGCCCAATGCCATGAAGTGATCTTTTATTATTAACATTGTAATAGCAGGGGTTTAAGAAAAAGGGAAAAAAGCAAAGACTTTTTTGATGGAAAACATATGGGACAGACTGGATTAAGATCCAAAGTTGATATATTGTAGCAGTGGAAGGCCTAGTTGATCCTCGGGTCAGATTTTTGAGGCTGTAGTCGGTTAGAAATTTGCAGACAGATTTAATATGGGTTATTCTTTCAATCAAAATGAGGAAGAGGAAATCACAATTGGGGTCTGGTAAAGAATTTGTGAAGAGAATTCAGTACAAGAATGGTATAATTGACAATGAGGGTGCTCCATTCAATAAGAAATGCCAGTCTCACATATGCAGCAAAGATGAAATCTACAAAATGAAAGGCACTCCATTACTACAAGAAACTACTTGGAGACCAAAAAAATGAACTGTGATCTTATCCATCTTTAAGAATGATAAGAGACCCTTCTAGAAATTTCTCTCATTTCTTTTCTTGAGGACTACCCAAAGAACTTAGAAGGGTCTCTTCTTCTGTTTATAAGCAAAAAGGCCTTTTAGGATTCAGTTTCCTTTTTTTCACTGATCCTCCTTGCATTCATGAATTTTATAGGAGTGTATTGAGTTCCATTACTGAATGTGGGATTTGATAGTGTAACATTTTTGATGCGCATGCATGTGTTTTAGATGAACCTTTGAAGTATGGCTGTAGCTTTCAATGAACATACCGGGTATTAGAATGGTTGGAAGTCAAGGAACACCTAAATGATTTAGAACTGGCAGCCAATATTGCCCAAAAAAACAAAAAAAAAAAAAATGGCACTGGATGATCTCCATGTGACTCAAACACCCAATTGTCAACTTTAGAACATGTTTCTGGAATAGTTTTCCATAGAATTTTTCTAATCCCTGGCAATCCTTTTTCATGTCCATCTTCTGTTCATGAGGATGATCCATAAATTCATCACAACACACAAACAATGGGAGTTCTGCCCAATTATCAAGTATGGAGTTCAGATTTATTTAGCCTCGTGAAGTTCGTGCATATCATGGTTTCAGTAGATACTCTGCCAACAATTGATAGGCTTATTATCAAGGACTAAAGTATAGAGCATATTGTTGGACTATCATGAGATTAAACCTGCTGTTCTTTGACTATCTTCTGCTTTATGTCTCCCTGAAGGATTGCTTGGTGACCATGGGAGACCCATCTGCCATTTAGGCATCTTTTCTTAGGATTTTTATAGACATAAGTCAATGCCTTCTACAGCAATTAGTGTTTTGTCCATGCAGATTAGAATGGCTATATGACAGATGAATGAAAATCGCTTTTCTTAGGATTTTGAACATTCAAATTCTATTAAACCTTTGCAATGTAGAGCGAATGATGGAGATATTATTGAAACTTGGAGGTAGATAATCAACGTGTAATACTGTTAACATCAGTTTTAAGGTTCATGACAATTTTTTATGGTCTATGTTTTCTTTTCTCTCTTGACCATCTTGTGTTGGTTGAAAAGTGTGGAGACAATGCAAATGGTTGCATTACTTTGGCAATCTTTTTTTTTTTTTTCCTCTTGTTTTTGTTTTACCTAAGAGGAGGATAATCTTTCCCTTGTAAAATGGAAGAGGAAAAAAGAAAAAATAAATAAAACCTTTTTCTGTGTTTACATAGGAATCAAGGAAAGGGAATTTTGTTTTGGTCAAAATCCCAGTGTATGTGCTCACAAGCTAAAATTTTCGAGTCCTGATCTCTTAATCTTCCTACATTTTTGCAATTTACTGTTTCTCCTTTGTTGCTCACTGGGGTTGATCTTTGTTTGAGTGTCGTTGCAGAGTCTGGCTTGCTTTCATGTTTAACATCCTGCTGTAGAATTTGCTTGTGTATCTCCCCAAATAATAATATCCATCTTCTACCAACTATGTAGGTGGGCATGCGGATAATAGCATCAAGCTAGTGTCATCAGATGGAGCAAAAACACTAGAAACAGCCACTGGGCACTGTGCTTCAGTCACTTGCCTTGCTCTTTCCCCAGATAGCAACTATCTTGTGACAGGATCACGGGACACTACTTTATTACTCTGGAAGATACATAGGGTATTTCCTTCACGTGCAAGCAACACGTCAGAGTCTTCTGTGGCTGCTGGTGCCAGTGCTTCTTCTCCACCCAGTACTCTAGCAAATGTATTGGTGGACAAAAGCAGGAGACGTTGTATAGAGGGTCCAATACATGTCCTTCGAGGTCATCACAAGGAAATACTATGTTGTTGTGTCAGTTCTGATCTTGGAATAGTTGTCTCTAGTTCCTATGCATCAGATGTTTTATTGCATTCTGTGAGAAGGGGTCGCTTGGTTAGAAGGCTGGTTGGTGTGGAGGCCCATGCTGTTAGCCTTTCATCTGAGGGGGTTGTATTAACTTGGAACAAATCTCAGCATACTCTAAGTACCTTTACACTAAATGGGGTACCGATTACTAGAGCACAACTTCCTTTCTCTGCTAATGTCAGTTGCATTGAAATTTCTATTGATGGTAAAAATGCTTTGATTGGAATGAACTCGTGTTCAGTAAATGAAGGAACCTATAACAACGGCGGGGATTTCTGTTTACAAAAACCTGGTGCTGGAGATTTTAATCTAGAACCAGAGGGAAGTGAGATAAAGAACAGATTGGACATTCCTAGTCCCTCTGTTTGTTTCCTGGATCTGCATACACTTAAGGTATGAACATTATAGGATTCTTAACTGAACAAGCTGCACCTTTATTTTCCATTTTGTTAACTAATGACGTCCACTAGAATATTATTATTATTATTGTTATTATTATTATTATTATTATTATTATTAAATTCCTGTCTCCTTAACTACTGCTGTGGGTCTGGAGTACGTACTATTCTGCCTGGTTTAAGCATTTCCTGCTCATTAGGCTCTTTAAAAAAATTAGGGACGCTTTCTTTTTCTGTTTGAATTGAATAAACTTACATGCACATGTATTTCATTTGGAATCTTGCATGTGTTATGTGCTCGTTTTGAGGTGCTCTCTGAATAGCATTAAACCATGTAAGAGCCTGGGTCTCACTTTTAATTGGATATTAAGAGTGTACTCCAAATGAAATACATGAACCTATATTTCATTTGGAGTCTGAAATGTGTGATATACTCGTCTTGATTTGATTATTGGTTATTTTTAACAAGCAAGAAGTTCGCGGTATCACAGGTTTTTCATGTATTGAAGCTTGGAAAAGGCCAGGATATTACAGCTTTGGCTTTAAACAATGATGACACGAATCTGTTGATATCAACTGCAGATAAACAGTTGATAATCTTCACTGATCCAGCTGTAAGTTGGATTTCTTTTTCTTTTCCATTTCATGTGGGGTTTTTGCTCAGTTTAATTTGTTACCTGGATTATCTTCGAGTTCCTGCATTCCAGGTGTAGTCTAGAAACCATGTGATATGCATCTCCATAAAAATATTTTACCTAAAATTATCTGCTTGGGGTTGTTTTTCCTGTATGGTTATTGTTGATTGTCTAGATAACCATCCATAAAAGATTTCTCTTTTTTTATTTTATTTTATTTTTATTATCTATCTAAATGCTTATTGCGAGTTAACCTTGGTGTGGCTTGAACATTTTTGTGGTTGCAGTTGAGCGTGAAAGTTGTAGATCAAATGCTGAAGCTTGGTTGGGAAGGGGAAGGGCTCAGCCCCCTTATAAAGTGATACTTAGGCCACTGAGTTTTAATTAGTTGGATTACAGAAGATACTAGGATACCACTAGAATGTATACAATGGAATGGGTTGGTCCATTGAAGATGCCCAAGCCAATTTCTTGAGTTACAGTGCGTGGCTGTCTTCCTGATGGTGTAACATAATGTATTCGACCACCGGAACACTCCTATATGTTCTTCGATTGCCTTCTGTTGCCCCTTTATTGGGTGGTTCTACAGTTTTTTTGTATTTTAATTCTTTATTCAATTGAGTTGTAATTTACCAGGTTGCTGCTGCCATTGAGATTGATGAAGCGAGTCTCATCAGCTTGAGCGGTCCGTTTTTTGTCTGTCATATAATTACGCTTTATTTAAAAAGCAAAAAATTCTTTTAGTGAATGTACAGTAGAAGATAGCTATTCAATCTTGTATTTTCTGTAGCTGAAACTGTTTTTGTGTGAAATCAAATTTCTCAACATTATAGTTGCTTGGAAGCTGTAGTAGCAGTTGGGTAAAGCTGTGTTTGGATTCTATTGATTCGTTTTTTGAAACTTAAGATCTTAAATACGCACTTCGATTTGAGGGCTTTAATCCGACGACGTTTTCTCATTCCAAATTGTTATTATGGTGGAAAAAGATGTTAAAAAGGAAATATATGTATGCTCGCGTGCGCTGTGGCTTAAGAGAACCAATTTCAGCTTCCCCTGTTTTAGACTTTTAGTAAGCTTTCCTCGTTATCCAACAGGAGAGTAGTTTTGTGAAAAATAGGTTGGAATTTAACTCGCTTCATATATCAAATCCAATTTTGAGCTGACCCATTCTAAGTCAGAGTTACTGGATTTTTTTTTTTCCAATAATGATACGGAGAGTTGGTGGATTTCATTTACCCTTTGTTTGGACGGAAGTGAGTTGTATTTTCGTTAATGAGGAAAAATGAAGGAAAAATAAAGTAATGAAAATTTTTTTTTTTTTTTTCATTGTTTGGTTAATCTAAAAATATTCATAGTAATAATATTTTTCTATTCTTTTTTTTTTTTTCATTTGCCATTCCACCTTCTTCTCCCTCACCTCTACTTTGGCTCACTGCCGTCGACCTTCTTCTCCCTCACCTCTGCCCCCGCTCACCGCCGTCGACTTCTTGTTGCTTCGCTCTCTCCCAGTTTCTCTTTGGTCTACTTTCTCTGGAAACAAAGCAGCAATAGGTAGCAAGACAGAGAGTAGAATTACCAATCTCCTTTCTTTTTTCACTGTATTTTCTCTCCAAATCGAGAGAAAATATTTTGAAGAATTGAAAAAAAATTGAAAAAATCAATTTTCGTTCATTTACTCTCACTTACTCTATAATTTTGCAAACCAAACAAAGAAAATAGATTGAATTTCACTTACATTTCCTTCACTAACTCTCAATTCCACCTATCCAAACAAAGGGTTATATTATTTTGGTGATTAGTGATGGCAAGCCGGATAAAATTTAATTGCAATAGTAATATTTCTGTTAATTTTTATAATATTTTATAATTAACTTGATTTATAAATAGAAGCCCTGGGAATCTGAATTGGTATGCAATGGAATATGTTACTTGGAGGCCGTCCGATCAATGTAGAGGGCACTTGGTTTAATTTAGGGCCGTAGGATTAATTAAAAGAAGCTAGCCGACCCCTGCAACCTAAAACAAAAACAAGTCAACAGCTCTGTGCGGAAAAAGAAAAGAAAAAATAAAAGCAGAGTACTAAAACGGAGATGGGAGGAAAAGGGCGAAGACGGAGAGAAAAGAACTACAGCGAGGCACATGGAGGCCACACTCGTCTCCCGCCTCCACCTGACCCCTCTCAACTCGACGTTCTTCCCCTCAAGCTCCGCAAGATCATGTCCTTTACTTCTCATCATGAAGATGGTTCTCTCTCTCTCTCTGTAGAGACGCTTCTCTATAAGCTGTCAATCTTACTTGCACTGATTTGGTTTATGCTATCTTAGGGTCGGGTAATCCTTCCAAGCTCAGCGAGGGGAAGAGGAAACGGAGAGGCGATGATGCGGAAAAAGTAGCGGCTAAAATTTTTCATCTGTCTTCGTAGATTAGGTTTCAGTTAGGGTTTTGTTTTAGTATTTTCAATTATTTTATTATTTTCGTCTTATAGTATTTTTGGATGATTTTTCGAGATAATCCCTCCAAAGAAGACAATTAACGCTGGAACTATTGCAAATGAAAGTGAGGATGGAGATAATATCACATCTGGAAAAATGGATGAAAGCGGAGATAAAAGGAGAAAGAAAAAAAGAAAGAGAAATCAAGTCACTGACCTTCGCTTTGAAACATTAATGGATAAGACAAAAAGCAGCGAGAAAAAGCGGGAGCGCAAGAAAAAGTAAGAATTTAAGTTCACTTGCTCTGTATCTTCCATACATTTGTTATTGAGTTCTGGATTTTCTACTACTGAATTCTTTTTTTCCATTTTTTTTTCTTGGATTGAACATTTGATGCTTTCTCTGTTTGCCTTTCTTTAGTACTTGTTTTGATTCTCTGCGTTGAACTGCATAGGTTCTCATCATGCTTTCTTCTACCTGCAATATGTAAGATAGTATTATCCATAGTTACTTGCTTGTCAAAATCCACTGTTTACTATATTATGTCCATGGATTAAAAGTTCAATTGCAATTTTCTGTCAATTGCAAGTACCTGAGATTTAAGAAAAGAATCTGTCTATTATCAAGCTGGAGTTTGTTAAATATAGAGTTTTACTGTTAGTTTTTCTTATCTCAATGAAATACCTTCACCCTGACATGTCTTCTATGTCTCTACTGAGTTGCCAAGAATTGTGTTGTGGAGCAATTTTTGGTTGTTTATATGCTGGCATTCGGTGCCTGACATTTCTTTTTGCAGAAATCATAAGGCTATAGGTTGGTTCTTAAGGTTTTGATATTCTAAGCGTTTGAAGGTTTTTGCAAGGAGTTTACTTCACTTCTGCTTCATATGAGTTCCCAACTCTGGCATTATTGGCCTTATATTGTTACAACCAATATGGTTGAATTCTGATCTCAATTATAAATAATGTAGGTATCTGTTAGCAAAGAAGAAGAAACATAAAAAATCCAAGACAGAAGACAATCTAGATTTTCCTGGACTTGAGCAGATAAAATTTGGTGATATTGTCCAAGCTCCTCCAAAACTACTTGCTGTTCCTAAGGTAAGGTGCATTGTTATCTTTATATTATCACACACATCATTGACATTCTGCAGTTGAAAATAAGAAGTATCTATTATCTGCAGGTGCCGAAGAACTTCCTAGATGCCTCTCAAGAGAGGGTTCGGTTACGGGCTATTGAGGCATACAGGAAACGCAAAGGGTGGACATCTAGGCCAGGCCTGCAGCTTCCCACTTTGAATCCAACATCGTCCTTGTAGTTGGTTAGGTTTTGATGCATGTTTCACAAGGCCAGTGTCTTTTACTGTTCGTTGCCAAATTTTTATTTGCATGTGTGTGATAAGTTTATATCTGATAATTGGCAGATCTTTCTGCTTCAATTTTGTTGCATGATATAGAGGGGAAAAGGTTTTTGATAGATTTATTATAAAGGTTATCATCATTTTAAAATGAGAACTGGTAAACTACCGGAGTCATTTTCATCAACAATTGTATTTTCTTGGCACCGACATTCTATTTATGTAACTGTTGAATGCTGCTTAGAGGAATCAATGGTGATTAATTGGAGTAGGATTACAGTTTCAGTAAGTGGGCAAGCCCTGGCATCATAAATGCATAAACCACTAAGATCTGCACAATTGTAGCCACCACTGAAAGAATGAAGGCAACACCTATTTCTGGGCTATTGTAACCATAAATTTCCGTATTTTTCACTTCTTGTTACTTTACTATGATACTTGTTCTGCTACTGGAAAAAGAAGACCAGGATGCAACGAACCATACTTCTGTTGACTGGACGGTAAGATTATTATTATTTTTTTTTTCCCTTCCCAATTGTTTTCAGATTTTGTCTACTTTTTACCTTCCGACAGTATTTACAAAAACTGAGTTCTGGTTAATTTTCTGAGCTTGGACTTTAGACCTACTTTGGGCCTCCTGTTTTAAGTTTTTTTGGAGTTTTGGATTGGATGGCTCATGTCTCTTCCATGTTAATTACTTAATTTGAGATTTCAAGTTTGAGATCATTTAAAAAAAAAAAAAAAAAAAAAAAAAAAAAAATCTCATGAATGATCCTTAGTTACACAAGTAAATCCGTACTAATGCGGGTTGGCAAGCTGGGTTCTGACCAAAAAAAAAGAACCTCAAGGCTTTTGTTTAGGTCATAGTTTGCTAGTTTGCGATGAGATGGTATGATTTAATATATTATTTGGAAAGATGGGTTTTTTATAATTACGGTTTTTCATGGTTAAGTTACGGTTTTATTTTATTCAAAATTTTAAAACGCTATTGGTGGTTTTGCATGTTTTTTTTCTTTTTTCTCTTATCACATTTGATTAATTTTGAAAATTCATTTTATATTCTTATATGACTCCATTTTTTTTATTTTATTTTTTTATCAAAATTATTTTAATTTTTAACCTTTTTTTTTCAATTAAAAATTTATTAAATTATATTATGCCGTATCATCTCGAAAAAAATACTAGCAAATGAAAATATATCATGCCATATCATATTACTTTATATCAATTCATGAACTATTTCATCTAGGGGTGTGCAACGGTCGGTTCGGTTCAATAACTGAATTGAACCGAAAAAATCAAAAATCGAAATATTGTAATTTATATAAACTGAACCGAATTTATATGAAAATCGAATTAAAATCGAACCGAAATTTTCGGTCAGTTTGATTCGTTTAACCGAAAAACCGAAAATTCAAAATTATAATTAAAAAAAATTATCTAAAAAATTATATAAAATTAAAAATCATAAAACCAAAATTAAAAAAAAAATCAAATTGAAAAATATACATATATAATTTAAGTTCAAGCCCCTTAAATTGATAAAAAAAATATAAAAATAATTTTTTTATGTAAAAATTGGATAAAATAATATATAAATTTAAAATTTCGGTCGGTTCGATTTTTTTTCGGTTTTTGCCTTTCAAAATCGAACCGAACCGAAATAATCGATTTACCTATCAATTCAAAATCGAAACTGAACCAAATTAAAAATATCGGTCGATTTGGTTCGATTTTTCGATTTTAACCGAATTTTGCTCACCCCTAATTTCATCCAAAACTAGTATGTATGAAAAGGGCATTTACAGCCCAGAACTAGAAGAATGGAGAGATATGGGCATTTAGCCTTTAATGAAAATGGCATCCTAGTTAAAGTAATTACTGGCCTAGATTCATTCCAAAACTAGAAAAGCCAACGTTGAGAAGGGAAATTGTGATGTAATTTTATAGTTGAACAAAATGCGCATAAGACGAAACCTGCGAAGTTCAATTATCTGCTAATTATTAATGCCATGTAAAATATTAAGAAATAGAATGCCTTTTTTTATTAGTGAATTTAAGTCAGATTTAAATTACAAGTAATTTCTATTGTTGATTTGATTCATAAACAATATTAATTGATAAATCTGAAAATGTTTTTATCTATAGAAGAGAGGTCGATCCGATCGGATGAGATAACCCTGCAATAAGAAGAGCCCGGTCGGACCAGGCGTGAGCACTCCGAAGCTTAAGTTAGTAGCTTAGAGAGAAAATGTGCTTTAGAGAGATAATAGTGTGAATTCAATACCTGGCGCCATCGTTGGCTGGACTATTTATATGAGATAGTTGAGGGGCACTTGAGTGCCTGGGGAGTGATTACTGGCTGTCAGAGTAGGTATTCGGCGACATTACAGGGAGCAGGTGGTAGGCATGGGCGCTGCCTTGTGTCAGGCGGCTGATGGGATTGGCGGTCACATCAGCCGATCGGGCATGTGCGCTGCATAGGAGCTCGTGTCTGATACCTTTAGCTAATGGGTTTTGGACCCTGCCAGTTTGAGTGGGCCGACAGGATGGATCTCAAAGCAAATGATATTTGCTGGGTTATCACTAATTATTAAATTAGTGTGGACAAGTAAAATTATATATAGCAGTAGAGGAAAGCCCCATTCAAGTAAATGAAACATTAGTATATACAGTTATACACTGAACTTTTATGTAATCCAATTAAACTATTAGTATTACCCACAATCAAAACTGAACAACCATTAAAGCTGCTACCATGATATACAATGTGAAATGCTCTACGATATTTGATACGGACTTCTACTGCGATTTTTTCATCTCAGAATATTTGCTTGTTTCTTCTTGGAGATAAATTATTAAGGATCAAGTTAAAGACTAAGGCTGACTCACACTTTCGATTTTCTTAATCACCAAGGTATTTGATAACTACTACGACCATAAAATATTACTGATTGAACCAATCAGATAATTAGGCCCACCATGGTTTGACATGGAACAGTAATACTAACTTCTACCTTCTGTCTTAAGTTCAAACAAGTTGCTCAATTTTGGTTGGTTGTACTTGGCCTTTTTCTTCAATCTTCATTTCACTTTCAATTGATGAAGGAACGGTTTGAAATAAAAAATATTTAAGGTTGCAAATAAATAAAATATTAAGGCTTAATACATACGGAGGGAGATTTTAATTTTACTGTATATTTTATTTGAATATTTAAACTTTAATAATAATTTATTAAATGTATATATTTATTAATTTTATAAATAACAAATATAAATTTATATTGCTTTTGGCAAATTGGAGCATGTAACACTCAATACACAATATGCTATTATACAATATCAAAATTAATAAAAAATATATTAAAATTAATAAAAAAATCAATTCAATCCGTTTTCAATTATTGTTAGTCGCACGGTGCATGTGCATGTGGGATAAGTTTTATCATCATAACGCTTCATATGCAATATCAATGCGATTAAATGTCACATGTTCTAATTTTTAAAATACCGTATAAATTTATATTTATTATTTTTAAAAATTAAATAATATAAATACATAATAAATTATTATTAAATTTTAATTTGTGAAATGAATTATAAAATTAAATTCCCTAAGTAATAAATTAAAAGAAATACTTCATCGGACGATTTATGACAAGTGTATTTTTTTTCTTTTATATTACACAAAAAGAAATGGCCATCTTCATCGCAAATCTGGAATTTGATACAAAAATGGATGTCTTCTTTATAGTTTTAACCTTGGCAGTAACTCCAATTCTGCTCATCCTTATTTGCTTCTTCTACCTCATGCTCAAAATCTACACCAGTAAATCCGTAGGAAGCACAAACTATGCACCAGTAAACGGCACCGTATTCCACCAGCTGTTTTACTTCAACAACCTTTACGATTACCAGAGCGAAGTAGCCAAAAAACACAAGACTTTTCGGCTTCTAGCTCCTGGACAGAGCGAACTATACACTACTGATACAAGAAACATAGAACATGTCTTGAAAACAAATTTCCACAAATATTCCAAAGGGAAATATAATCAGGAGGTTTTGACTGATCTCTTTGGTGAAGGTATTTTTGCTGTTGATGGAGATAAATGGAGGCAACAAAGAAAGCTTGCTAGCTTTGAATTCTCCACTAGAGTTCTTAGGGACTTTAGCTGTTCTGTTTTCAGAAAAAATGCTGCTAAGCTTGTTCAAGTCATCTCCAAATTCGCAATTTCTGATCAGGTTTTTGATATGCAAGTGAGTCAAATTCTACTAGCTCTTGCTTATCCATTTACACATGGAAAGATTTAATTTTAATATTTCTTTTTCAAATATGTTTTTCTTGATTAGGATATATTGATGAGATGCACTCTAGATTCCATATTCAAAGTTGGATTCGGAGTGGAATTGAATTGCTTGACAGGTTCAAGCAAAGATGGAGCTGCTTTTATGAAGGCCTTTGATGACTGCAATGCCTTAGTGTATTGGAGATATGTGGATCCATTTTGGAAACTTAAAAGGTTTTTCAATCTTGGGTGTGAGGCTTCACTCAAGAACAAAATCAAAGCCATTGATGACTTTGTTAACAACTTGATATTTAACAGAAGGAAATTGCTTGTAGTGCAGCGATTTCAGGTGAAACTGCAAATTTTTTTCTCTATATATGCATATTTGAAATTTGATTCCATATGTGAAAGAAACTGATTAATTTCTGATAATTGAAGAATGAGAAGGAGGATATATTGTCAAGGTTCTTGGTGGAAAGTGAGAAGGATCCAGAAAGAATGAATGACAAGTATCTGAGAGATATTATACTGAATTTTATGATAGCTGGTAAAGATTCAAGTGCAAATACTCTTTCTTGGTTCTTCTATATGCTCTGCAAGAACCCTTTTGTACAAGAAAAAGTTGCACAAGAAGTGAGACAAGTCATAGGTAGCCATGATCATAACATTGAAGCTGAAGATTTTATGGCAAAAATGACTGATATGGTACTGGACAGAATGCATTATCTACACGCAGCATTGACAGAGACCCTGAGACTTTACCCTGCCGTTCCTGTGGTAAAATTGCTTCCGCATCCATCAAGTATTGAACTTCTTGTTTGTTTTTGTCCAAATTTTGTTTTGATTTTGACATGGTTGTTTTTGCGATGAAGGATGGGAAATGTGCAGATGAAGATGATATACTTCCTGATGGATTCAGGATGAAAAAAGGAGATGGGTTATACTATATGGCCTATGCCATGGGTAGGATGACTTACATTTGGGGAGAGGATGCTCAAGAATTTCGGCCCGAAAGATGGCTTAACAATGGAGTTTTTCAACCCGAATCGCCTTTCAAATTTGTAGCATTTCATGTGATTTTCCTTGGACAATTCTTGCTTAGAATTCTATTAAGAATAGTAGTTTTTATTCTTCTTACATGTTATTTGATTATCGGCTCGATTCACATTTTAAAATCATTGACAGTGTTATTGCTCATCAGATAGGCTTATTGCTGATTTACTTGCAGGCTGGTCCGCGTATATGTCTGGGGAAAGACTTTGCATACAGGCAGATGAAGATAGTATCAATTGTCCTTCTTCGATTCTTTCGCTTCAAATTGGCCGATGATACAAGAAAGGTGACTTACAGGACTATGTTCACTCTTCATATTAATGGTGGTCTCCATCTTCGTGCAAGTCCAAGGACAAGCTCATGATTTTTGGATATGATGAAGCAAATAAACAAGTATTCTAGTGAACTTTGTTGGTGTAAATTAATTAACTGTTATAGCTTTTGCATTGCAACATAAATAAATTCAGGAAATGGAAAAAGCAATACATATCTTTAAGAGAATTAAGACATGAACCTCAAAAACTGACCTGACAACTTTGAACAGATACAATTTAATAAACAGGCATCTTACGAGAACTTATATTGTGAGTTGTAAGGCTTTTCTTGCTTCCACATTCAGCTGGAGAAGGAAGATTCTGAGATGGAAAGGAAGAAATAACAACCTTCCCACGTGCTCTTCCAGTTTCTAAGTGTCCAATAGCTTCGATTACATCCGTGAAATTATATGGTCCAGTAGGATCAATCACAGCTTTAAGCTTGCCAGTTTCTAGATATGGCCTAAGCTTCTCAAGGATTTCCCCTGATACTGTCAGTCCTGAGTAAACAGCCTTTGGATTCGACGGTGGCCAGGTTATGTCAATGATTGGTGCCTTCTCCTTGGCTACCACAAAAGAGTTCTTTGTGTCACCTGAAACATATATGTACAGAGTAACAAAAGTTAGTTACAAGCATTAAGATCCATCAATGGATTAGCTTTCCTTGATTTCCTAACAAAAAAATTCTTGTCTAGACCATGTCCGAATGACTATTTAGATTAAAAATGAATAGAAACATACCGATTGTATCATAAACAAAATCAAATTTCTCCTCAATTTCTTCATATGTTAATTTTGTATAGTCAACAACTTTATCAGCTCCAAGAGATCTTACAAAATCCACCTTAGGGGAGCTAGTTGTGGCAACAACATAAGAAGCTCCATAGAAATACTTGGCAAGCTGAACAACTAAACTGCCAACTCCACCAGCCCCACCAACTACAAATATACTCTGCCTCTCTTTAAAATTTGCTGTTCTGAAACCTTCCATTGCAGTCTGAACTGCTAATGGCAAGCTGGCAGCCTCCTCAAATGAAAGGTTTTTAGGCTTCTCTGCCACCAATCTCTCCTCTACAACTATGAACTCTGCCATCGTACCTAGCTGCTTTAATTGCTCAATTGCATCAAAATCCTGGATGTTTCCGTACACCTCATCACCGAGACTAAATTTTGTTGCATTTTTGCCTCTTGCTACTACTACACCTGCCATGTCACAGCCAGGGACTACCTGCACAACATATTACATTTTTATTTACTAAGAAAAGAATAGGAAATGTTGGAAGAGCGAAGTTAGTGGCATTAATCATGTGTTAGGATTATGATGTATCGTGTTCAAATTTAAGTCTACTGACAGGAAATTCAGAAGGCGCAATGGGCTTTTGACGCCTTTTGGAATCAATAGGATTCAAAGCAGCAGCTCGAACTTGGACCAATAGCTGATCATGGTGGGGAGTAGGAATTGGGAAGTCTCCTAATTGGAGCACTTCCTTTGGACCATACTCCCTATACAACCAAGCTTTTTGCATGTTGATGTTTCTTATAATAAGCTATTGCCGTTGTTCCCTTCATATAGAGGTCTAGTTAAGAAAAGTTCGATATCTAATTAATTACTAGTTTATTTATTAGGAAATAGAAAAATTGTGAGTGAGAAAGTGAATAGCATTAATTGTGAATTTGAAAAAATCTAAATTATTCAAAAATTTTAGGGTTGAATCCGAAACTTGAAAAATTTATTCGAAAATATCTGAAATTTGACTCGATCTAAACCCATGGTCCGAATTTTTTCAATTAAAATTTATTTTATCATATTTATTTATAAATCATAGTTTATATATATATATATATTAAATTAATATTATGACGTTTTATTAATATTTTTTATCTCAATTTTTAAATAAAAATTAAATTTAATTTTAAAAAAATAAATATTTAATTGTTTAAATTTTGAGTAGTGTAAAGAGATAAAAGAAAAAAAATTCACATGGAAACTGAATAAAATTTTAGTTCATATATATAATATACATATTATAAGAATCTCAAATTTTTAAACTCTTGACTTTTTCTTCTCTTGTATATTGCTCATTTCGTTTCACTTTTTAATTTCATTTTGAGGCTAAATTCGATTTTTGATCCGATTTTTTAATCTTAGTTATAATTCAAAATCCAATAGAAAAAAGTGACATGATCCAAAAATGGCCTAAAAAATATTACGATTGGACAAATCTGAATTCAAAAGGAATTAACCCGAAGCGACGAAATATGAACTCTACAATCCAATCCAATTAGTGAGCTAATAATGGCATTTCATTATTAACTTGGCTGATGAAAATTTTGTGCTAAGCTCTCGCCATCATGACACAAGATGACATTAAGTGCAGAAAATGGCAACCGTAAAACCTATCAAAAGATTAGATTATCTGTTATCCAAGACAAGACATGCATATCCACTTACCAATTAAATCCGGGGAATATCTGTTAGCTTCATTTCAATGAGTGTTTCATAAAATTTATGTAACCAAACAAATAAAGAGAACGATTGATTCCAAACACTGATAGACGAGTTTGTGTACCATATTTGCCTTTCATCATCAGACATTTATAACTTTGTGTGCAGTGTCTATTCATAGCATGCCCTGTCTATCAAAGATCAACAGCGTTAGCCATATATATATATATGAAGAATTTATCCAGTTGTCTGAAAGTATTAATTCATCAAGCACATCGAGCCAGTTGCTTCTGTGCTTATTGGTGAATCATTGTACTTGTTATTTGATCATAAAAGTATCAAATTGAACCTTTTTTTTGGGCCATGTACATAAAATAAATAAATAAAAAAATAAAAGGTTGCCTTATAATTGAAACAGTGCCTTTGAACTTGTTATCTATTTGGATAATTTATGGGATAACAAATGGCTAGAAAGGCTCAAAATTGATATCAATAAGTTGAAATTATGGGAGAGATTTCAGGAAAATTAATCATCTTTTTTCTTAAATTTTGGCAATTAACAATTTTTATTTTATAAATTTTTAAAATAAAAATTTTAAAATATATTATTATTATTATTATTATTATTTTCATTGGATTACATTGATTTTGAAACCTTTAGTTGAATTTTAGACAATATCACATATTATCGCATGAGATAACATTCAATAATATCTTATTTATTAAAAACTCTAAAATCACAATATAAGGCTCAAAAGTTAAAAAACTCAAGGTATAGGGCAGAAATTTCGATAAGCTAATAAAAAAACGTGTCCCATCGGTACTGTTATCTGATAACTTACTGACATATTTTATCACTGACTATCTTTAATCTTGTCATTCACATATTCTGACGTTAAAACAAGCTACTCAAATGTCTTTCCGAAATTTCTATAAATACGCCAAAATAAAAATTCAGACACACGAGATAAAAATTTCCCTCTCTGCTGCACTCTCTCTCTATATCTATTTTCTCTCTAAAAGTCTTTGCTGACTTAAATTTTGAAGAATTTTTGCTCAATCGGATCGGATTAATTTTTTTTTGTAAGTCGCAAGCAGTAACCGATCCAAACTATATGTAAGCAATTCTACCAGGCACGTGAAATCTCTCATTTCGATAATATCAGGATTATCACTTAACTTTTCTTATCAAATTATAAAGTTTGAGTTCAAATAAACTACAAACAAAATTAAGTATTATCTTTTGAATTTTCTTCCTCTTCTATACAGCTGAATCAATTCAGCGCATTCATATTTTCTTTTCCCACCATGCCTCCAATGTTGAATTAATTTTTCAAGCTATAATTGATTAATTTTTCTTGTATGTTATGTTTCTGTGAGATTTCATGTTTTTCTTACTTTGGGCCTCATCTTTTGAAATCAACTATACATGACAGTTCTCTACAAGTTTTCTTGTTAATTACTTTTTTGACTGTTGGGTGGAGATGGGACAGCAAATATGCCTTCTTAACGCTCCCCAATTTATGCATTTTGGGTTGGGTCGTAACCTACTAGGCGGGTCCAAGAAGATAGCTGTCCACGATCATGGAGTCATGGGCCTTGTACAAGTTCCAATCCAAGAATAGACATAATGTTCAACGTTCTTCTTCCTCCCAGTTGAATGACCAGAATCCTTCTCAACTTTTCTCGCAATTCGATTGTTCTTTTTGATTTCTCACATGCTTAAAGTTTTTGAAGCATATGCGGTTCTGAATCCTGGCTCTCTCCGATGATGCAAATGCGTTCACCTACCGAAAATGAGTTTCTTGAAAGGAATAATTGATTCTGTAGGTTCGCTTCTTTCTTCTTATAGCTCCCAATATTCGTCTCAGGAACAAAACCCTAGCAATCTGGCTATGGAAGGTATAGCTGGCGCGCCTGTCGCGAATGAACGTGCTGCATATAAGCTCAAGGGATACTTCGATTTAGCCAAAGAAGAGATCGACAAGGCTGTGAGGGCCGAAGAATGGGGTTTGATTGATGATTCGATTGTTCATTACAAGAATGCCCAGCGGATACTCATCGAAGCGAGTTCAACAACTGTGCCTTCTTACATCAGTTCTAGGTATTGCAGAAATTAACTTCTGGTTTTTAGTATTCCAAGTACGATAGTGAAGCTGGAATTTCTGTTAATTCTATTGATATATAACAATTTGTGAAAAATTATAGCTTCCATTCTTCATCATGTATGAGTATTTGCGCATTTTTTTTCAATGAGCAACTCAACAAATTTACTCTGTTGGCTTCATTGGACTTCTTGGGACTATTTGCATGTCTCTATTGGGAGATTTTATGATTACATTTTGGACTGTGTTTTGGTTGCATAGTTCTATGGAGCTTGAATGAGCACTGCTTAGTTTGTTACTCTCTAGATTATTATTTTTTTTTTTCTTTTAATGTGAAAAATGTTTAGAATATTACATGCCTGTGCATTGAGTAATCTATGTTGTAACAGTGAACGGGAGAAGGTTAAATCTTATCGTCAAAAAATATCAAAGTGGCAGGGGCAAGTTTCTGAGCGATTACAAGTTTTAAATCGACGGGCAGGTTCAACTCACTCTGAAATGCTCACTTTGTGTATTGTTTGTAATTGATATGATTTCATGGGCAGTACTAATACTTCCTCCTTGTTTTGCATCCTATCTCCACTTGTCTCTCCAGGTTCCTTTTCAGCTGGCACATCCTCAAACAAGGTATGATTGCTTTACCTAATTTTTAAACTTTAAATCTTCTTTTACTTGAAGTCTAGTTAGACTTCTATAATTGTCCTTGTAAAATCTATCATTTTGTAATGCAATCCTTCTGCATTCTAACCATACATAAATAGTTGCTTTCATAAATATGGAGTATATATTATTTGATTGGCAAATAGCTAGGTGCCTAGGAATGCCAACATGCCATGCTAAAGGCATTAATACTGGTTGGCTGGTTGCATAATTGATTGAGTTGATTGTTATTGGTCTTTTTTTTACCAACATCGTCAAAAGAAAATTCTTATTCTAAAATTCTACTATTATAGGCAATTGGGTGTTTAATTTCTTGTGGATGTCAAAGTTTTCCCTCTCCACGAATGCAGAATTACTTGTTTAATGACATAATAGATTAGCTAACTGATGTTGATTATGTAATCATGTAAATGTTATTTATTCCTCAAAATATTGCAGAACACCTTAACTCATGCACATACTGCTGCAGTTCCACCATCAAAATCAAAATTCAAACAGGATCTGCTGCAGAAGTCTCCTCGTTCAACTCATAATGGTCAAGTAAATAGGCACCAGACTGATAAAGTTGCAAGCTCAAAGCCAACCCAAGATTCTGGTAATGGTTATGAAGCAAAATTGGTTGAGATCATAAATACTTCAATAGTGGACAAAAGTCCTTCTATTAAATGGGATGATGTCGGTGAGTAACTTTAACCACTTTTTTTTTTCATCTCTTTCCTTCCCTGCATTTGAAATAACAAGCTTACTTATTTAAGTTGTTTGCAGCTGGCCTTGAGAAGGCAAAACAAAGTCTAATGGAAATGGTTATTTTGCCGACTAAGAGAAGAGATTTATTCACTGGGCTCCGAAGGCCAGCTAAAGGTAACAAGGGAAACTCTTTATCGAAAAAGATATTGAATAGAACTTCGGGAAGTTGCTTTCATGTTAAAGTGTTCTCCCTGGTATCCAGGTTTGCTTCTCTTTGGTCCACCAGGTAATGGGAAAACCATGCTTGCAAAAGCAGTCGCTTCAGAGTCGGAGGCAACTTTCTTTAATGTCTCAGCATCTTCTCTAACATCTAAATGGGTGCGCTTCTTCATGTTAAAAACTATGTTCTGTGGTTCATTTTCCTTCTGTGTTTTACTAATTTATTTACTAGTATTAACTTTTTGCTGTATTGATGAAGAATGTCTACTACATTCTGCTTCTATTGAATTAGGTGGGAGAGGCTGAAAAACTTGTTCGTACTCTGTTCATGGTTGCAATATCCAGACAGCCATCAGTAATCTTCATGGATGAAGTACATTACTCTTTCTGCTAAATTTGTTGCACTGGATAATTTTATTGAAAAGCATGATTCATCTTTTCCATTCTGCCCTGTTGCTTACAACTATTTATGTCCAAAGTAATAGATGCTTAAATAAAAATTGGGATTTCTCTTGGATGTTGAACAGTTAATAATAGCAGCTAATATTTCTTTGGACTTGGTTATATATAGGCCACCACAGTCTCTTTTCCACACTTCAATGTCAATTCTGTAAACATGTGATGATTCCTCTTCGTTCTTGCTAACAGATTGATAGCATCATGTCAACAAGGTTGGCAAATGAGAATGATGCGAGCAGAAGATTGAAATCTGAGTTCCTGGTACAGTTTGATGGTGTCACCTCAAATCCCAATGATTTGGTAATAGTCATTGGTAAGCTTTGTGTAACTTAACAGGGCAAATGTGCAGTAAACTTTTTGTGCATATGGAGTTCTGCATTGATAGGTGGCATTCAGTGAGGACATTATAATAAGTGGCTGATTGAATTTCCTTAGCCACTTGCAATTAAGAGGGAATGTTGTAAAACTTCTGCTCCTTTATCACACCATAGCATCTCTTTTTCATACTCGGGTAACAAATGTAGCTTGTGCTATTCACAAAATTTTCAATTAATCCCGTACTTATATTGCACCAAGCTATATCATGTATCTTGTTTAGTATGTTATGGAAACAAAGACACAACTGTGTTCTCCTTAGTTTAGCATCAGAACAGCAGCCAATGAGTTTCTTTTGAAAATTTTCTGAATAGTCAATGAACTCAATTTGCTGTCGAGTAGTTGGATTGGGCATGCTTGTTCCTAATTCCTGATTTGTACTGTTAATATATGCTTGAATTTTGTTATGTGATATTCTTTTAAATTTTATTGTGTTTGTGCTGATGCAGGTGCTACCAATAAGCCACAAGAATTGGATGATGCAGTTCTCCGGAGACTGGTTAGCGTTGTTTACACTCTCCATGACTTTGCTGCTGTTTTTTCTAGGAGCCTGAATGTGTTCTTGACATTTAACTCCCAAGAGTACAATGGAAGTTTCTGTTGTGTGTTGTTGTGTTTTGCTTGCTTGAATTTTGAACTAATATGCACTTGTTTTTCACTGAGGTAGAGTGTTTCTAATCTATGGTGGATTATAGTGAGATGTGAAAACTTTATTTAGTTTTATCCATTCTGCCATTGTTAATGTAGTGCCACCTGGATAAGAATGTCTGTTAGAATGTAATGTTCAAACTTGTAATTTCTCTATTTGTATTGAGCTCACGTTTGCATAATACAGCCAGCTTCCATTTTTCATTTTCTTGTGTTTACTTTTACAACTGAGTATAATATATAATCTTGAATCAGGTGAAGAGAATATATGTACCTCTTCCAGATAAAAACGTTAGGAAGCTTCTTTTGAAACACAAACTCAAGGGTCAAGCTTTTGCTTTACCTGGTATGTATGGAGCTCACCTTTTACTCCTTTTTTTTTTCCTTTAAAGACAAACTCAAGGGTCAGCCTTCTATAGTTACATGTTTTGTGTGCATTATTGCTTGTGCTCTTTCCCTTCAGACGTTTGGTAATTTACATCCATCTTGTATGACAGATGAATACCTCGAAAGACTTGTCAGAGAGACAGAAGGTAAGACAATATTTAATCATCATTCCCTTTGAATATAATGTTTGTAGGAACCAAGTGAAATACTTTTGAATATAGTCCCAAAGCAAGCCAATTGCTATCCTGATCTTTAGCATTCTGCCTTTACTGATGCTAGCTTGTAGCCAGTGCTCATCACTCATGACAAAAATGAACCTCAATCATTGATATTAGAAATGTGGATAAAAAGATTTTAAACGAAAAATTTACTCTTGACCATTGTATCTTTAGGGTACTCAGGAAGTGATCTACAAGCTTTATGTGAAGAAGCTGCAATGATGCCAATTAGAGAGCTCGGTGCAAACATTCTCACTGTAAATGCAAATCAGGTAATCTAACTAAAAATCGACTGTGTTTAGAACTTGGAAATAAGTCTTAGATTATATACTTTTGGAGAACTCATATTCTGTACTTTTGCAAACAGACAATACAGCTATGACTTTTCTGTGAATATAGATCATCAGAGTTATAAATGATCCTTATTCTGTTTTCTTAAAATCGGGGTCATGGCATTTAAGTATGTGGTCATGAGTTCAAAAACCCCGCATCAATTGATAAAATGTAAATTATCATGTAAATCTATCGATCTATTCAATTCCCAGACAAATGAGCAATTTACATTTGTTTTACCAGGTGAGACGACTAAGATATGAAGATTTTCAGAAGGCAATGGCCGTGATTAGACCCAGTTTGAGTAAAAGTAAATGGGAAGAGCTCGAACGATGGAATGAGGAGTTTGGTTCTAAGTGAATTCAATTTGCAACATGCCTATATGGTGCAGGCAGTACCTGGAAATCTTTGAGATGCTGCATTCTTTATGTGTCACGGTTCTTGATAAAAACTACCTAAACACTTTTGGGGTACACAATTCTTGTAATTGTAATGCATCCAAGTTTCAATTTGGAACATTTACACTAAAAGGAAAAAGGAAGTCATTTGCCATGCTGTAACCATACTATGAAAGAAGACGAACACTATATTGATATTATTGTTACTCAATGAGGGCAACGATTTTAAGCATTGTTGATGGCTGTTATAACTAATATACAAAACAAACGCGATTCAGCACCTAGCCATCCGTGTGAATTTATATTGCGAATGCCCCTATTTGAAAAGGATAGCCAAGAAAGAGGTGAAAACTAGAATGAGATATTCGACAAATATCTGATACATGGGATTAAGTTGAAGATGATGCAAGAGCATAAGACTAACCAATTAATACAAAATGCAGGAGTTTTCAGAAGTTATCTCCAATCTGCTTGTTAATCCAACAAAAAGCTTGGACCCATGAGTAATTCGTTTCCTCTCTGCGATGCCTGGGAGTGGAAGCTGTAAAGCACACATGGTTTATATATGATTTCAATATACACCAGTTTTAGTTATGCAAACAACAAAATACGCAGGAGCTACAGCTTTTGCTAACAATCTCAACACGATTTCAACAACTATTTGGCCTTTTTCATAGTTACAGATCCCAACTATGAGTTTTGCTAGTAAAATGCATATGCCAATAGCTACAGAACATAACTTCCCTTATTTCGATTCAGGACGTTGCCAACAGCAGCAAGGATCACAAAATCAGACATAAGGCTTAGGAAGAAATATCTCTATCATCGCATTTGGCAATTACAGTGTCACTGATAGTGGTGTCACTGCCCCTGCTGATAGTGGAGTCACTAGTATTCATATTATCCTTGGCTTGTAGCTGAGGATTTGCAGAAATTGAGATGGAGAGATTTATGTTCAATTCCCCATTGGTGTGCAGGATTAACATTGGATTTTGACGAGAGCTAGTGGAGGTATCAGGAGCAGCTTTAAGAAGAGCAGATGACTGACAATCCACCACACGCTTCTTTGCACCTCTGTGCATGTGCATCTTGCAATATTTCTCATCGGACACCACATCCCTCCGACATCTCCACTTCTTTCCATCTGTTCTTCTACACCTCCTTGGTTCAAGTTCTCCTTCACTTCTGCAAAGATGAGAAGAGTTGCAAGCTTGAACTGAAAAGGTGCAACAGAAAAATAATTCCAATTAGTAGATTAACAAAATTTTACAAGTAAATCAAATTTGCCAAAAGAACCATCAAATTATATATGATTTCTTCATGAAAATAACAGGAAAGAGTGATTAGCAATACCAATAAAGCTACTGGTACCCCCTATCAACTAGATTGGGGAGCCTCGTTATAAAAGCAACTGAACCTAGAAATTTATACATAGTATCCACCAGCAAGAACACTTTTTCCCAGTCCAGAAGACTGTTCTGGCATGGAACTAGAACTTAACAGCAAAGCAAGTTATATTGCAGTGTAACTTATCATTTTTGCTTTCCTCCCATTTTCCTTAGGTTCCACTAGACCTATTAAACAAGTATGAGGACATTGGGACCTCTAGATACTTACAATAGGACACAAACTAACAATGCACAGGAAGCCGATGTATATGCATATTGATATGAAAAATCCTGGGATGATTACACAATGATATTACTGATTTATTTAGTACAAGTTAGAATAAAAATAATTTACAAAGCAATTTCCATCTTGACTATGCATATATACTACCTTGAAGAACACTCTTCGGTGAGAATTTGAATCCTTGAGATATGGCATCATTAGCATCCTTTGTGTGTGTACTGTGGTTGCCTTTGTCAATGTGATTCTTAAAACTAACATATTTGCTGCAATTTCCATTCCTGTCATCGATGCTATTACTCTTGCAATTGCCATTACCACTCTTGTTAGTTCCGAGAGTTGTTGTAGTGATAGCAGTGTCTGTATGAACAGTGTGAGCAATTGCCGCTGCATTTATGCAGTCAGCAGCTCCCTTCTGGATCATGCTCGTGCTAATGCTTTTCGAGCCACTAACCACACCGACTGTCATGTTCATTCCCATGATTTTGAGATCAACATTACCAATGGCAGCGCCAGACTTTTCATGGCTTAGTCCAGTATCAGCTGGGGTAGTTTTAGGAGTTGAATAGAAAGAATAGGCATTAGAATTGTCCAAATTCTTGCTCGAATTGTTCAGTGATGTTGCATTAGAAGCGTTGATTATTTGAGAAGATTCCACAGGCTTTCTTGAACGACGGCCTCTGTGCATATGCTGCTCACAATACTTCTGACCAGAAACCACATCCTTCCTACACCTCCATCTCTTCCCATCAGTTCTTCGACACCTCTCTGGCTCTGGATCCATCATGTTTCTATAATCAAATTCTTTACTGAACCCCACAACTGAAAAATACAAAACCAAGGAACACAATAATAAACCTATACTCAGTTTTGCCCTTGTATTTCAAATTGAAATCATGATTTCAAAAATAGAGCACAAAATCTGCCTATTTAATCCCATATTTTAATTTAATTTGCACAAATAGCGACTCAAAAAGCAGTAGCCACAAAAAAGAATTTCCACCATGGATTTCTCAAGCGAAAATTAATTTAAAATTTAAAGCATACACTCAATCAAACACAGTTACCCAATGCTCTGCCCAAAGCGAATGAATGAGAAACAAACATTTCGCCTTATTTAAACACAAACCTGACAACTCATCCAAAAAAGAGAAGAACAAGAAGAAAGGAGAGAGAAAAAAAAGAGAGACTTACAGCTAGGGTATCGTCTATGGATTCCACTTACACCATTAGAATCGCTAAGAGAGTTAACCACACTCTTCCAAATGGGAGGTACAAGTGAAGAAGGAACGGGGAGACCACTTGCTATATACTTGTATATCACAACTTGTCTCTGAAGCTCATCCAGCTGTGCCGCAGTTAACAAAGGCTTCCCCCGTTTGATCGCGGCAGCGTTATAATCAGTATCAATAATCCCCATTCCCAGCTTCACCAAAGCTGATTCCGCTTGCTCCTCCACATCATCACTCTTCCGGGTCCCACCGCCTTAACAAACAATTAGATCAAATTAAGAAGCTATTATCATCATCAAAAAGAAATAAAAGAAATTACCGATAAAAGGCTCATAGTACCAGAGGCAGAAGAAGGCACGCTTTGAATAGCTTTGGCTTCCATGACCGTTCAGCTTCAACTTGAAAGAACCAAAGATCAAAGAAGAGGACAAAGCTATGAAGCTTTTTAGTTATGGTTCCAAAACCAAAAGTGAAACTCAAAAGCGAAAACTACGCCTATACCCCATGAAAGCGGTGGCAGGTTTCTGACATTCATCAGCCTTTTCCGCGCTTGCTCGCCCCAGGGTAATTTCAGAGGACATGCTTGCATTTTTTGCATGCAAGATATTATTAACCCCCACTCTTTTCAACAGAGCGTCAACTTCACGATTTTGCATTCAGGAACTTCAGCCGTTTGGCAGCTGAAGCTGCTTTTGCGTTACGGATGATGGACTCACGCGCCTTGTCAGTATGATTGCCTCATAAACAGTCTCGAGAGGATGACACGTCAATACGTGGGCCCGCTTTATCTGCCTTTGACAGATGGACCTTGGCCTGTCACAAGGAGCTGGCTTGAAATTATTATGGGCCGGACTCAACAGATTTTGGGCCTTCTTTTTAGGATTAATTGCTGGCCAGAAATTTTCTTTTAAAATATCATCAAACGACTACGCCGACGTCACTTCCAATCCAATCGCAGTCGGGTGGGATTTTACGGTTCTGTCCGCTCATCTCTATGATCAGCGAATCCATACGCCAAGAGGAAACTATTACTCTACAAGCAGTCATCTACGGCGGCCGAACATTCTCCGATCAAGGCATCCATATCCATGAACATAATTTCAGTTCCGCAAGAGAAACGGCATCGTTCCATCTTTGACGTACCAGGCAACTTCTTCGACTCATGTCGTTTACTATCTCCTTCCGCAGCCTCAGCATCCGAGACATTTGAGAAATCTGAGATTCCCCCAGTCGTTGAAACCCTAGAAAAAGCCAATGATGATGGAGAGAAGAGTTCCAATAACGGCGGCGCAATGCCTAGATGGACTTGCAACACCTGCAAGGCCGAATTTGAGTCGCTTCAGGACCAGCGGTCTCATTTTAAATCAGATATTCATCGAATTAACGTAATTATTTCCCTTTTATTGCATTTTTTACTTTAGACACCACGTGCAATATGCGGACAATTCAAGTTTTTGGCACCTTTTATTTCAACTGCTTCTTCTCTTCTTTTTTGAATTGAGTATTTTGATTTTCAATGAAAAAATTACTGATTTTCGATATACAGTAGCATATTCAAATAGTTGGTTTATCATTTTGTTTTCACTAAACTTTGTTGGGAATCATTCTCTTTGATGGAAATACACGAGCTTTCTCTAATGATGCAAATGATGATTAGAGCGTTGTCTTCCCTTTGGTGAATTTCTTGATTATAAGTCATAGTACAGGTTAAGCTAAGCATTGCAGGGAAGGATATTGTCAACGAGGAAGATTTGGATGACTTAACATCGGATCCCTTTAAAGACTATGATATATCAAGTATATCAGGCTCAGAAGATGAGGCTGATAGAACAACCCTTTCTCGCAATGATATCCAAAAGGCATCAATTGAAAGTCTTAAGCAAAAGTTGTTGGTCCGTCTTCAAACGGGAGAGAGAGTTTCACTCTGGAAGTGTTTGCTTTTGAACGACTTTGAATGCGTTTCCTATGAGACCGATAAAGAAGGCCCCTTTTACCATGGTGGGTACGAGCACTGTCTCAGAGAGAGTGAGGTAGTTGAAAGATTAAAATTTCTGATTCATGAGCCCCGGGATAAGACATGCTTGAGGATTATCTTGCTTGCGAGTGGGGGACACTTTGCTGGCTGTGTATTTGATGGAAACTCGGTAGTCGTTCACAAAACATTCCACAGGTCAATATATTTTAGATTCTCCTCTATGAAATTTACTCCTATATGACAAATACTTAAACTGAATTTTATTTTTTTCGGCTTTTATTTTCTATTCTACGTTATCTTCGCTGATACGAAGATATGGGAGTCTGTGAGTTTTTAGGAAGAAACATCTGCAAAGTAGAATTTCTACTTTGGAACTAATGAAAAGTTGATACAGTTGTTCCTGATATCTTATTTATTTATTTATTTTTATTTAGATATGTTGTAAGGGCCAAAGCTGGTAAAAAACAGTCATCAAAAGATGCTAGTGGAAGAGCTGCACATTCCGCTGGAGCTTCACTTCGTCGGTACAATGAACTAGCTTTAAAGAAGGTATCAAATGGTAGATTTGTTGCTGCCATTTTATGAGAATTTCCTGAGTGTTATTTTTGCTATTTACTGCACCATTGCCCTTCTGGTATTCGTAATTTTACTTTATTCTGTTTTAGATCACCTAAGGTATCCCAATATGAAGAAGCATGGCAATGAGCTGTATGGTATTTAATTTTTCCATCAATTTTGCAAATTCTAAACATGACAACTGTTTGGTTTTTTCCCTTTTTTTTTCAAATTTCTTGGAAGGTTAATTATTAATCACTCATAAATGTAGGATGTACAAGAACTACTTGCTGCTTGGAAGCCATATTTTGTTGCCTCTACTTGTGTTTTCGTTCATGCTCCTTCAAGCAATCATCAACTTCTCTTTGATGGAGATAAAGCATATTTTAGCCATCAGCATTGTTTTGTTCGCAATGTACCATTGAATGTCCGAAGGCCTACTTTTAAAGAAGCCCAACGAATATATAACCAATTGACACAAGTTGCCTCTGAAGTGGGCGAAAAGGAAATTCCCTCGGCCCCCAAAGAGAGGCCCGTGTTAAGTGAAACAACTACCACTAGTGGTCTAGACTCTAGAACAGAGGATTTGAAGGATGGAATTAATAATAGGGAAGCTACTGAAGCTTCCTCAAGTCAAAAGAAGCCATATGAACAGTTTATATCAAGTGAAAGTGAGAGTGAAGTGATTGGTGTAACAACACCTTTGCATGAAGCTGCACAATCTGGCAATGCTCATAAAGTTTTGGAACTTCTAGAACAGGGTCTGGATCCTTGTGTAAAGGACAAAAGAGGGCGCACCCCATATATGCTGGCAAATCAGAAGGAAGTTAGAGATACTTTCAGGCGCTTTATGGCCTCGTATCCTAATAGTTGGGATTGGCATGCTGCTAAAGTGCCCAGTGCATTGACAAAGGAAATGGAGGAATCTCAAGCTGCTAAGCAGGTAGCAGCGCTCACTTTGTTTATTTATTTGTTTCTCTTTTCTATATGCCTTTTCTCCTTATATGTAGGTCTGTATTATTCAAAGAAGAAGAGGTCATATATACCTATTAGATATATACCAGTAATAAATAATAACAGTCTTAATCCCTGTGTCCCAGATTAAGAGTTCATTTTCCCTTCTTGATGCCCCACAGGCCACAGGGGGATTTACTTTTGAAAAGATGATTGAGTGAACATACTGAAATGATTATTTTTTGTATTAATTACGGTCCATTAAAAAAATTGTGAGACTTCCTAGATAGGCTACAGAAATTGCAAGTATTAGTCAGGTCGAATCAAAAGTTTGGCAGAAAGGCTGTCTCCAAATTCAGCTAACCACATTGTGATTAGTCCAAGCTGGGTGCTCTTTCTGATGGGTGCATTAGCCTATATGTTGACTCACGTGAGATGAGTGTCATGAAGTTATAAGAGGCAGGCTAGATATTGGTTATTTTATAAAAATAAAAGAAGAATCTTTCTTTTCATTATGAATTTACTTGACAATTGGATCAATGTATTTGCTAAAACTTGTTTGCTGACAATTATTTTTCTCTATGGTTGTTCAGGCTGAGAAAGATGCAAAGAAGAAAGCAAGAGCAAAAGAATTGAAGAAATTGCGTAAAGCAAGAGAAAAGGCTCAGGCATGTTATTGCAATTGTGAAAGTTCTTTTAGGATTATCACAGTGCGGGGCTAGCATTAATTCATCATTCACATGATATAACAAGAAAACACAAGCTTGTCAGTGGCATGGCCTAATATTACTTCTTCATAACAGTAGAATGATTATTTGACACCTTTTACCTGAAAATATTTAATATTTATACAACCTTCATTTCTTGTTTTTGAATAAAGAAAGTGTGCAATTTGCAGTGAACGATTGCATTTTAACCATTAGATGGTTTTTTATGTTCAATGACGTTTTTAGCTCCACATTTTCTATATGTGAATGCAGGCTCAGGCTGCCTATTCACAGAACACCAAGTCAGCTACAGAAATCCAAGCCATGACACCAGGAAAACCACAACTATCTAAGGAGGTTGGATTTTTATCGACTATCTTTTGTTAAAAATCTTTGAAAAGGAAAGTACAGCGTCAAGTTAGTCATGGCTGGATGCTCCCAGCATCTCGTGTACATGACAAAAACCATGAACCCCCTACTATCTTATATTTGCAATATATTTGTGATTGTAACGTCTGTATTAAACTGAGACGTCTATGTTAAAAGGAGTTTGTTTATTTCCCATTAGACATTTAGCAAAATGGATGATGCTTAATTTTTGGCATTTCTCTTTGCATACTGTAATGCACATGAAATATTTTGTTTCGCTGCATAGATTACTCAATCTTTTCCACTTTCCTGTTATTCTTATGCAGTTGGAACTGAAGAGGGCACAAGCTGCAGAGAGGGAAAATAGAGCAGCTGCTGCAGAGAGGAGAATGGCTGCGGCTGCAGCTCTGAATGCTCAGGGCAGTGGCACAACCAGTGTTGTGAATACGTCACAGCCTAGAAGTGGATTAAATAATGATATAAACTGCTCATGTTGTGACGCATCCTTGACTGGTAAAGTTCCATTTCATAGGTATAATTACAAATACTGCAGCTCCTCATGTATGCATGTGCACAGAGAGATCCTTGAGGATGGATAATTTAATTTTCTTCTAGCTTGTATCCTGTATTCTTCTTCTTTTCTTTTTTTTTTTTAGTATTTGTAATTTAAGTTTTTTTTTTCTTCTAGCTTGTATTATTTGTAATTTAATATATTTATAATTTATTCACGGGGCTAAGTACCCGCAGTTATTTTCATCTCTTTTGTGTTTATGTTGTATTTTTCCAGAAATCTCATTTTTGTCGTGGATATTTTTTGCAAAGGTCATTATTTTGAATGGAATTAGAGAGCGTACTAGCATTCTCTATCTAAACTTGAGAGCTTAACAACTGATAAAACCACAGTGCGCGGCACACATTCTAGGCCCATAAGGCAAAGCCCATGAACTCAAGTTGATGCCTAGGTCTACATAAGAGATAAATCATGAGTGTGGCTGTCCTATCTGGTCCTGGACATTTCTTGCCATTACCAGCCATATTGCTTATCACTCGTATAATCATCCAATCAAACAGTGAAGTAAGGGCCCATGCGTCTCGAAAGTAATACTTTTAAAACTCTCGGCTCTCATCGTTCTTTTAAAGGATTTTTTCTTTCTACATGCTTAGAAGTCTAATTTAAACTCCAAACTGTTCAGAATCACCTGAAATCTCTCATTTTTCCTTTTGTTTTAAAAAATCATCCATTAGTTCATCCTAACTCTTTGGTCCAATCTTATATGGCCCGTTTTCCTTTTTAACACTCAAAGAACTATCACTAATCTTATAAAATTGGTTAAGAGTTTAATTATTCAATTTTAAACCTTAAAATCTAAATTCTAATTATCAATTGATCCAAATGTAAAAAGTTTTCGATGGACAATAGAATCGATTGTATGGCCAGAAAAAAAAAAAGAATTAAAAATTAAGAAAAAATGTGGGCATCAAATACGAAACGACATCGTTCAACCGGGCCAAGACGTTGAATTCGGTCTACCGCCACGCATATTCTAGAAATATCATGAGCGCCTCTCGCAAAAGGTTTTCGAAGATTTTGTTTGAACAATTAGAAGCGAAACTAACTTGGCTGCTTATCCTGATACGCTTGAGCTGTTAGCCTATTACACGTGATCAGATGGTTAGTCTCCTTGGCGGTAATTTCAGCAAACACCTTTGCTACATTAGTCTATCATTGATAAACGAACTCATGTTTCTTTGCTTTTTGACATTGTAAACAGTCGGTCACACTGCACACGAATCTCGGCGATATCAAGTGCGAGATCGCTTGCGACGAGGTCCCGAAAACGGCTGAGGTTAGTACCCTCTTCTCTTATTATGATCTTTTGCTAAATTTACTTTTATTCAGTTTATTCACGGTAAAGTCAAGAAATTTAGCTTCATTATTTAGGGCTTTTTGAGTTTGAATTCATTGCAATTAGTGATCTTTAGCGGTATAACTGCCCGTTGGATCCCAAGCAAGGATTATTATTCTGTAAACTTTTCTTTTTGTTATTTTGTGAAGTCGGTCTTTCATTTGAAGTAATGCCAGCTTACCCTAATGGTAATTATTTCTTTAAAACTGTTATGTATTCGCAGTTCATAATTATATGGAATGACACCCTTTAAATGAAACCGTTGGAGTATTTTGGAGCGAAATGCTCAATTGTCGCCACTTTATGCAACTTATAGCTTGTTATTGGATTTTCCTGCTGTACAAATGCTAAATGAAATTATTTTAGTCTACTTGTGTCGTATACCTGAGAGATGGTTCTAAAAAGGAATTGCTTCTGGTGATTGCTCGTCTTTTATAATTAAATAAATTTGTTGATGGCTGGTTTTGCCTCTTATAATAAGGAAGGATCTAATTGTCAAGCTCTCAATCGATAGTTTATTAATCCACTATTTTCTTCTATACAGAAATAGATCTAATATCATATGATCTTCATGCCTTGTTAAAACAGAATTTTCTGGCACTATGTGCTAGTGGTTACTATGATGGAACCATATTTCACCGGAACATTAAAGGTTTTATGATCCAAGGTGGTGACCCAACTGGTACAGGCAAAGGAGGGACTAGTATATGGGGCAAGAAATTCAATGACGAGATTAGAGAGTCTCTTAAGGTAATCACACTTTTTGATTCATCCTTTAATTGATCCATTCAGAATCATTGCTTGTGCTTCACAAAACCTCCTGGGTAGTCTTTCTTGTGCTGAAATAATGTCTCCCTCATACTGTCCAAAAATTCTAATTGATGTTGGGCCTGAGATGTAATGATCTGGAGGCTGATTGTTTTAGTAGAAACTTTTTTCTTGTTGGGCAGTACTTTATTCTTGCATCATTCCTAGTGACTGCCACACTCATTAATATAGAAGAGGGTGGATTTCTGGTGAGAGAAGTGTAGTAACAATGATGATGCTAATTCCGTATTCTCTTCTTTCCAGCACAATGCAAGGGGCATACTAGCAATGGCAAATAGTGGGCCTAATACCAGCGGAAGCCAGTTTTTTATAACTTATGCAAAGCAACCTCACCTGAATGGGTTTTACACTGTATTTGGCAAAGTGATTCATGGTTTCGAAGTTCTTGACCTCATGGAGAAGGTGCATTTTGCTTGTTATTGCTGCTTGCCTTATTGGTTATGCTCATGCTTTGTCATTGTTCAATTTTTTATTTTTGTATAAGGGTGTGGATGCATTCTTCCTTCCTCTCCCTCCCTCCTGACCTACCTCTTTTGTGGTGCATTTGTAGACACAATTATATATATATATATATATATATATATATCTTTTGGCTTAGAATAAGTTTTATTTTGTTCTTATATTCAATATGCCTGCTCAGCTAGCTATTGTAGTGACCCCTAAAAAGATGCGTGAACTTATTTTTCTTTTCCAATCCATAGAAACAATTGTCCAGTATTTTCCTTCTAGATAAATTCCAGCCTTGCATGTTCTCGCTGAAGAAGTTGTTATCAACTGTTATTTGGTTATTTGCAGACTCAAACAGGACCAGGCGATCGACCTCTTGCAGAGATAAGGATCAATAGAGTGACAATACATGCCAATCCACTTGCTGGCTAACTGCAGCTCTGAACGAATGCTTGGATGGCATTGTAAACTTGTTTTGCATGTTTGTAACATTGCTCTGGGATTGAATGTCATGGAGTGAGACTGTTGACATTGCAGCAATTCAATGTACGTCGTTATTATTGGATCCCATAGATAAAGCAATTGTAGCTAGTTTACTTATTTAAGGAGACAACGCATTTAGTATTTTCAAATCTGATATGGTACAAGAACTATTTCGTTCATGGCTATAGTACTTTTTGTACATTGATCAGAACCATATGGCTCTACTGTACTAAACCTAAAAGGTTTAGTAGCTGCTGGAAGAGCTGTTATTTGAGCGTATATTAGAGCTATCCTGTTATTTTTCAGTTAATTGCTATTTTGGTAGCTTTTCTGCTTTCATATGAGAGTTCCTTATTTCATGAAGAAGAAAATAAACTATACTCTCTCCATTTAGTTCAATTGTCGCTTTTTTGAGGGAAAAAAAAAATTATTCTACTTAAAATATCATTTTATAAAATCAGAACAGTATTTATTATATATATTCTAATTTTACCTTTTATTAGTATTAACACTATATTAACGTCTTCATTAACTTTTTTTATATATATATATTTTCTCTATTTTTATTAAATATGCAAAAATATTATAGTCTTTTTAAAATAATTTTTAATAAATAGAAAAAAAATCAATGATTGTATTAATATACATGAGAAAAAGCGAACAAACAAAGAATAACAAATAACAAGCTTGTAAATATTATGTTTGGGAAGAAGAATGAAGTAGTCTTTGATTTTTATATTGTGGTTAAATTGTTTATATTTTCAACCTTGTTAGTTTCATGGTTTGCCATGATTTAGTATAGTATAGTTTTTTACTCTCATGGTATGGTTATTTCATGTTTTAAAAACCATCATTTTATTAAACCACCGAATTGGTGGTTTACCATGATTTTATTATTTTTTTATTATCCTTTATTTTAGGAACTTATCCTTAACATATCATTATTTATTCTTTTTAAAATTTAAAATTTTTGGATTTTTCTTTATATTTCTTTGTTTCTCTATAAAATCATATCATGCCATTATTCCAAATATATTAGTAAAAATCATCATATTATACTATATATTATCAAATCATGGCATAATACATTGGTCATTTCATCCAAACGAATTTTTAAAACTAATTAAATCTAAAATTATTCATTGGGGACATAAGCTTTTTCTTTCTTTCTTTTTTATTAGAACACCGAAGTTAGGGAATATTTTATTTTAGTTGTAAGGACATTTGCTATTCAAAATAAAATAGCGATAATCAATGAAAACTTTTGTTCTACTTAAATATTTTTGGGCTCTCTATATACATTTCAATTAGGCCCAAAATGCTCAAGGCCCAGTCAATGGAATGCTATAGCACAAATTGCAAATTGATAACCGGAGGCAAAGGCAGTTCAATACAAATCTTCCCCTGGAAGCCAAACTCAGGTGTCAGCGTCAGCGCACGTCAGTGTCGAGCACACACACTTTCGCTCCAACTCGCAGAACAAAACATATAGGGTCCCGCCAATTTTATAAGCACACTTTACCTTTTCCATAACCATGGAAGAAGAAAATGCAGCAACTCCGGTTGGTTCAAAACCGACACCAAGTCCGGCCTCGCAGAAGAGCTCCTCGCATCCTCCAGAGCGAGATGGTACATCGCCACCCAAGTCACTATCCCCAAAGGATTTCATCCTTTCAGTCGCCTGTAAGATCTCTTCTCAGCCTCTCGCTAACCCTGACCCCAACGTCTGGGGTGTTCTCACTGCTATTTCCACCAATGCTCGCAAGCGCCCCCAGGTACATTCTCCTTTAAACCCTAAATCCATCTTCATCTTCCATTTCCCTTTCTTTCGTACAGTTTTCGCGGATTTTGTTAGTGAAGGATCGTTTTTTTGTTCACTGAGAGTTGCCTGATAATTTACCTGAAATCCCTCATTCTACCCCCAGAAAGAGAATAATATAATTGGGGAATTGACAATTACTGGACATCAAAAATTTAAAAGTTTAGTTGAATTCTTATTCAGCAGTAGAATTGTTAAATAAACCGTGTTAATTCTCTAAATAAATATTTTGAAAAATTTAACAGTTTATAAGTTGAATGCCTTTCGAAGAATTGGCTCATCCGAGCGAGTTTTGATAATTATTTTCTAGAAATAGAGCGGACTTTGTTGCAAATTCCCGAATATGAAAATTTGAAAAAGTCAGTAACTTTACAATTCAGTCTCCAAAACAATTTTAAGATCCTTGAGTACGCTCTATATTTGTGCCTAAGTGGGTTAAAAATTCTTAGTATGGAGCATACTCACTTTGATTAGTGGCATAGTCTTGTAAAAATTTTGAAAAACAAAAAGGCTGTAAACCTGCAATAACAAAAGACTTTTTTTTTTTTTTAAACTTAAAGTTGGGTGATTTTTATGTTACAAATTAAAAGTTAGAGATGTTATTGTTACAAGGGTTTGGGTGACCAACTATGCAAATTACCCCGATAACTGAAAAGTTTGGTTAGTTACTCATGTGCTAGATTATGACGGGATCTTGTTCTTCTGTTTCCTATGGTTGAGTGCCAATTATCTTCTATTATGATTTATATCTAGTCTTTTTCTCCAAAACTTCGTGGAGTTAACTGCTGAGCCGATTATTATTAAATTGGACTACAAAGAGCTAACATCTGCATCACTTCAAAACTTTCTAGTGTTCAGATAGATTATTTAGCCGTTGCCTTTGGTGTGGGTGTATTTTGAGGTGATTAACTTTGGAACATAATTTCCAGAAATTGCTAGAGATGGACCCTTATGTGTTTGGATTGGAGGAGGACAACAAAGGCTGAGATTTGCGTGAGCTTATATGTTTAAAACAATGGACTATTTGGTTGAATAATTGATCTGCTAGGACTCTTTTCTGCAAGAATGATTTTTTAACCATTATCATGTTAGTAAATGCATGGCAATGGCTTCTGTGAATGATTTATTGGCTTGCATTTTTATATTTATGTGGACAGTGTTATCAGAATCACTTGTTTATTCTAATAAGCTTGATGGTTGTTATATGCCAAGTCATTAGGGTTTATTGTACTAGGAAAGAAAAATAACAGAGTATTACAGCTACAAGCAGATTTCTTAGAATTTTTTGCTTAATAAGGTTTTCTGTGGTTTTGGTTTGTAAAAGTATATATCTGTTTCTTATTTGTATTCTTTGGGCACTTAACTGCTTTGCATGTATATGGTTTTTGAGTTCAAATTGATCAAATCATCATAACAGGGTATCAATATGCTGTTGACTGAGGATGAACATTTTATTGGCCGATTGGTAGATGATTTTCGCTTTCAAATTGAATCAACTTCAGTCAGTGGAAAACACTGTAAAATATACAGGAAGAATCTGAATATTGAAGATGTGGGTCATCCATCTAATGTTCACACATCTGTCTTCTTGAAAGATACTAGGTTGTGTATACCTTACACACTTCAGCCCTGCTTCTATTAAATGCCATATTTCTATGTCTAAAATTGTTTTGAGATTTTGCAGCACAAATGGGACATTTCTCAATTGGAAGAAATTGAATAAGAGTAGTCCAGAATCAAAAGTCCAGCATGGAGATATTATATCATTTGCTGCTCCTCCTCAGCATGGTAATGCATAGATTAATTAAGAAGTTGTCGCATATTTCTTAGGGCTGCTGGAAGTTGAGTAGTTGTTTTTGTCTATAGGGATGCTTCTGTGTTTCTTATCTGTCCCTTGAATAGAAACATTCAAGTTTTAGTCTTAGTTGATTCTAATTTTTATGTGAAGCTGCTGTATAAATGTTCTTTTAAAGTTTCTGTCCCTGTTATTTTCTTCCATTATGTTTTATTTATACATTATTTAGTTATGCAATCCTTGTCTCTTTAACTTCATGATGAATTTCCAAATACCACTGCAAATTGTAAGTTTATTGAAACTATGAAACTTGCTTCAACTAATGTATTCTTTGATCCTATTAGCTTTGATTTGTTGCCTCCTAACTTCTTGTGGTTGTCTTAAAGTCAACATAAAGTAACGAAAACTGATGCAAAAGAGCAAAATGATGGGTGCTCAAATATTCATATGGCTATCCTGTCTAGCATTCATCAAATTTCAGTTGAACCTGGAGTTTTTCCCTTTCAATTATTGGTTTAGTAAAGCTCCTAATCAAACCCGGGTGACATATTTTGTACAGAGTTACTAATTTGAAGGCTTTTATATAGCATAATGTCTAAAGTTCATAGAAACTTAATTTGATGGTATTGTCTACAACATGTTATTTTATTTAACCTGTCTGTTACATTGTTCAGAATCTGCATTTGCATTTGTATATCGAGAAGTTCTTAGATCTACTCTATTGGTGGAGGGTGTGGCTGCGAAAAGAAAACCAGGTATATTCATGACCTGCATCCTTTATATTTTAACTTATAATCTTTAGGCTATACTCTCTTGTTCATGTTTGGCTTTTCTCAAGTTGAATATAAACCTGGGTATCGGGAACTTGGTGACATGGTCTTCTGAATTTTAAACAGATTATAAGTATTAATCAGTAGGCAAATTCTTGCTTCTTGGTACCACACTATAATTTCCAAGCATTGGATCAGGGGTTTTGATGGAGATTAACATCTTTATCTTTCAGTCTCGTAAAAATGATTTTCAGATGTTTTCAGAAACTGATATGCCTATTTTAATTTGCAGAGGAGATCATCTTAGAAAACAAAAGACTAAAGGGTATAGGAATTGGTGCTCCTGACGGTCCTATATGTCTTGATGATTTTCGAAGCCTTCAGCGTTCAAACATGGTATAATTAATTTGACTTCATACTTGGATTGATTACTGACCTAGTCCTTTCATTCATTTTAACCACTAAAATATGTGGTTTAATATGTCTCAAAATACTTGTTTTATGTAGGAATTGAGGAAGCACTTAGAAAGTCAAGTCATTACAATTGATACATTGCGCAATGAGCATCGGGCAGCTAGTGTACGTCATGAAAGTGTATGCTCCATTGAAAGCTCAGGCTTCATATATCTGTTTGAGTCTATTCAAACAATGATGTTGATTAAAAATTTGGCAGAAGGTGTTTGGATTATTCTTGGAAAGGAATATCTTTCAAATTTATTGGAGTTGATGTGTAGTCCTATTCTTCTGATTGGATAAAATTGTGGCATGCAATGATGATTCAATTAATGTCTTGTTTCTTATTGGTAATTTTATGGAGGAATTGAATGATCTGTTAAAGATTTTGGAAATATTTTGTTTTGATGACATAACTAATGTGCAACTGAGAGTTTGTATTTCAAGGTCTCAAAGCTTCCACTTTTTTTTATGCTTTAGGATGCCAAGTCTTTCCTGTGACCCTGCCTCAGGGGAAGCTTAACTTGGTATTGCTTATATCCATTGAAATACTTTCAGAAGCTCCATTTAGATGTCTACAATTCATTTTAGCATTATTTAGTTTATTTACAAGGAACTGAGGCATCTTCTGATTTCTTATGGAGACATTTAAAAGAAGAAGAAAACGACAACTTAGAGTATGCAAATTTGATTAAATCATATGCAAAGAAGAAAACGACAACTTAGAGTATGCAAATTTGATTAAATCATATGCATGTTTTTACTTTTACCTAGTGCTATTGAAGATCAATTGCTTATTTGTACAGGAGATCAAAGAGATAAAACAATCGGTTGCAAAAGTTTATGTTGACCAACTCAAGGAGTTGCAAAATGCATTGGAAGTTAAGCAGAAGGAGCTGGAGGAAATTAATAGAATATCGTTCGAACAAAAGCAAGCCTTGGAAGACTTGAATGAAAGACTTATTGCTTCCACACAGTCATGCATGGAGACGAATGAAATTATGAATAAGTGAGGCACATTGATGTAGAATCCTAACTTCTCATGCCCAATATTCTAATTCAGCCAAAAAAAAAAACTCAATTTAAGTGGAAAATTACATAATGGTCCAACTAATGTAAATTTTTGCAAATATCTTTTTCTCTAACATGGGATTGATGATAAATCCAAACTACAATTGGAGGGATTTTATACTGCATTAAAAATTCTCTTTCTCATCAATGGTATTGTACTTGACTTATGAAAACACAATTTATCAACTTCATGCTTCTGGGTGTTGCAGTTGGGCTGCATATGGGAATGTTTGACACCAAGGATTGAATAAGATAGAAATACAGAACATAGATGACTGAAATTAGACCTTTCTGATATGTTTAATGTGAACTGTCTTTCCATGTAGAACAATGCTTTAGAGAATTGTTAAAGCGGAGTTAAAATTTGTAATGTCCTGAATTTCTGATTTTTTTAGTCAGAAGGCATCTATATCTGAACTTGAGATGCAATTGGAAGAAGAGCGAGAACAGAGAAGAGAAGAGCGACAAAGTGCTGCTGCTGATCTAAAAGCAGCAGTACAGAGAATTCATTCTGTTGCTCAAGAGGAACTTAAACGACAATCTGATGCGGCCTGTCAACGAGAAAGAGAATTGCAAGAGGAAATCAACAAGCTTCAGGTTAGAAAAGATGCTGGTATTTTTAAATGAATGGATTCAATATTTGCATTTTATTGAAAACTTGACAATGTGAAATTCCTTGGATTTGAATTCAGGAAAGAGAGAAAAAATGGTGCTTACAAGTTGAAACTTTGAGGCCTAAACTGGTTTGTCAGCAATGCTTTTGCTGGTTTCTATGCATAGTCTGTTTGGCTTAATAGTTATGCATTGCTTTCCTTTGTTTGACAGGAAGAAGCAAGGCAAAAGTTGGTTATCTCAGATAATAAAGTTCGGCAGCTAGAAGCTCAAGTTGCTGAAGAGCAACTGTCCTCTTCAGGTGGAAGAAAAGTAATGATACTTATTAATGCCTGTTTAGATATTTCATATTTAACTTTTTTCTCATCCTATACCATCTCTGATATCTTGCGATTAGATACTGACCCTGATATTTTTATTCCAATAATGCACTATATGATCAGAGAATTGAAGAACTTGAGATGGAAATGAAACATCTGAGGAAAGAGCTTGATAGTGAAAAGGTATACATGTAAAATCTTTTCAATTGGCTAAGATTAATCTGTATGGATATTTGATGTGACATTGAAAATTTGTATATCTTCCTAACCTTTTGCTATATACTTGTGAACTTTCTGTTTTTGATTCCTGAAAGCACTTTGTCTAATTTTAGTTTGTGTACTTTGCATCATCCACAGTTTTAAATTCACTACCTATTGATATCGTGAATGGCAATTTCATGGGTGAAATTTTTGTATTTTAAATTGCTGGTGGTGATGGTGCTGGTTTGTTTGTTTGAGAGAGAGGGTGTTTTGATGTAGAGGGGTACTGGGAAAGAGAGAATAAACTTCAAAGTGGTAATCCATCTGAATGAAACAATAACTAAGATGCAGGCAAATAATCTCACTGGAAGGTTTTGTTGTAGCCCATGTAATTAGTTAATTTTTATTTTAAGCTGATTTCTTTTTTTTGCTGTTGGTAGCAGGCAGCGCGAGAAGAAGCATGGGCTAAAGTTTCTGCTCTTGAGCTCGAAATAAATGCGGCATTGCGGGATCTCGAATTTGAGAGACGGAGGTTAAAAGGTGCTAGGGAAAGAATTATGCTCAGGTAAGAATCCAGTAGATGTGTATATCTCTGTAATTTGTTTGTCTATTGCTTCTTTGATTTAGATGCTAGACTCTCTCTTATGCTGATCGCAAGCTCTTCCCTTTTTTCGTACTTGATCTTTTCTAGTAATGACTAATTAGTACTAGGCAACTGCTAGTTACAGGGCTGCGCTGGAGCGGTTGCTTTCTATTTCTCTGTGTGGCTTGGTATATGAACATTAAAATTGGGACAAATATTACATTCTCCAGTGCTGATGTTGATATCCCTAAAAGTAAATTTTGTCCTCTGTAGTAACTGGGCCTATGTATTTAACTTGTCATGTTTGCAATTATTCCTGCATCCTTAAATATGCTCTATATTTGGGAAGCCATTTGCATTTAATTGGATATGAGACTCAACTGATGCTATGAGTGATGGTTTGTGAGTGTGGCTTCCAGGGAGACACAGTTAAGAGCGTTTTATTCTACTACTGAGGAAATATCGATACTGTTTGCAAAGCAACAAGAACAACTGAAGGCAATGCAAAAGACTTTGGAAGATGAGGAAAATTATGATAACACATCTCTGGATATTGACCTGAATACACCTATTGAGAATATGGATGATGCCGTAGTCAGAGAAAAAGAACCGAATGCTTATGGTGGTGCAAAGTCTCACTCTGCTATAGCCCAGAGATTTGGTAGAAATCAGGCTGTCGCTTCAGATGATGAAGCAAGTGTGACCAAAAAGCACGAGTGTGATATCAGAAGTCAAGGGGGAGAAGTAAATACACAAGAGGAGGAATTCACAAGTGCCAACCGTCATACTACTGGTGGATTTGGTTCTGACATTGATGGCATTGGCACAGCACCTGTTTTAGAAGCAGAGGCCATAGGAACAGAGCAAGTTCTTGAAACTGAAAGCCCTGGATTTGAAGGTGATAGGAATATTGATATAAACAAGTGTGGTTCATTAGCTGGAGATACCATGCAACTTGACGATGAAGCACATGTGCCTGAAAGTGATGAGCACATTGAGACAACTCTGAATGCTTTTCCTCACTCCCAGTCAAATGATCCCCTTGAGAATCAAAAAGTCATAGAAGACACAGAACCGGGAGGCACAATACACACAGCTGAACTTTTAGCTTCTGAAGGTGTTGGGAGCTGGGCTTACAGCACTGTTCCTTCAGTGCATGGTGAGAATGAATCCCCTAGAAGTCATGACAATGATGAGAAGGGCAGTGCGGGTCCTCATGATTCCAGTGGACTGGTGGCTGAGAGTCAAAGCATGCCATCTTCTAAGTCTGCAGCCGCCAAACGGGAAAATGAATGTCGAGCATTAAGTGAGATGATTGGCATTGTTGCACCTGATCTGAAGGACCATTTTGGTGCAATGGATAATGATTGTGATAGAGGGAAGAACAGACAAGGTTCTGCTACTAACTCTGATACTGAGGGCTGCAGTGATAGTGATAATGAAAATGGAGATCATCCCAAAGGCAAATCTTACTCGGATGCTGAGACTGAGGGTAGTGATCGACCAGATGAACATAAAAACCATGATCCAATGGATGAAGATGATGAAGATACGGATGAAGATTCTCTAGGATAGCAGATTTTTCTAGATGAACATGACCAGTAATATTTTGTGGTCTGGCAGCCTTGTTAATACGATATCAGAAGTTAGATGTATATATTGCCTGACAGCCGCCATAATGAGGTCTAGAGTTCCTTTTTTTTTTGTGTAAAATGCTGTTATATAATTAACAAATGTAACAATTTTTTTTTTTTTTTAATTGGGCAGCAAGCAAATAAGTAAGGCCTATGTTAGAGAAATTATGGGTGAATGTGGTACTTCGTGGTCTGATGGATTATTCGGGCGATAGTTAGCATCGCAAGTGTGAGCCCGTAATTTTTCAGCTTAGTTTTGAGTTACTCTTTCGGAAACTTTTTCTACAGGATAAAAGACGACTGATTTTAGAGATTAAAAATGTAGTGTGTGATTCAATTTATGCAATTGAAGACAATAACTTGGTTTCGAAGGTTGACTATTTTTTTTTCCTTGGAAACAAATAAAATATACTAGTAATACTAAAGTGCTTGAATAGTTATGATGTCATTGCTATGCCAAAGTGCTTTGGGACTCAGATTTTGCTTCAGTGAAAATTGAAAAACTAAACAAGAAATGCTCTTGCAATCAGGTTGAGGCTTCCTTGTCACTAACTCAGTACAAGTAAGAAAAAGAAAACTTGGAAGAGCGGTACCGTTCCAGCAGAAAGGGTTGAAACAAAATAATACCAAAGTTGTCTAACTATCCTAAGTAATTGGATCAATTTTGAAAATTAAAAGAATTCGATTTCTTTGTTGACCAACTAAATTTCTTAGTAGGGAAGATGCCTACAGAAATAGATGAGTGAAGGTTAGTGGTCCAACTCCTCATCAAATAACTCGCCATTTATATTCCAAGAGACATCATGAAATACTATACCCCAATATTTATATCCATCTAAGCTGGGGCTGTTCTCCTTTGCCGCCGTACAAGGCTAAGCAATATTTAATTAAAAAAAATAAAAAAATAGATAAGAACTTAGGATGTGTAGTACCAAACTCTTATCATATTTTGCATTATAAGAAGAGCACGCTACAGTTTTGAAGTTTTCGTTGCATATAATATTTTCGGGATAATTACTTCCAATGTATCACTTCAACTTCAATTAGGCTTCTCCAATCTATAAAACTAAACAAATCTACTTTTCATGAAAGTTTTAATTTAAATATTACTTTATCATTCTAAAAATTAACAGAATGTTGAGTTGAAATGTATACACAGTGAATTATATAAATTACTGTCAAGTGTCAACTTAAAGTTACGTTCGTATTTGCTTCGGCTCCGTTCGGGATGGTTGCTGTTTTCAAAGTTTCCGTTTTTTTTTTAAAAAAAAAATCGAAAACGTGTTTGGCAGGCAGTACTGGATTTTGGTTTCTATAAAAATATCAAGAAGTGTTTTCTTAAACTAAAACTGAAAATAAAAATCTACAAAAGGTGGATTTTAAGTTTTAGATTTAGGTATCAATTCACTTTTTGAAAAAAACGATATTGTGAGAACATTTATCTTCATCAAATTGTCGCCCGTGCCGTGACTTCTACCATCAATCACCGTCGATTTCCATTTGCTCAGGTGAAGTAGTTTTTTTTTTTTTTTCCTTTTCTAGTTTATGCTTTCCGTCAAGCTGCACGTTGCTTTCAGACAAGATGTTCTTGTATTGGAAATTCATGATCTTCCTGGTGCTGCTGCTCACTCTTTTTAGATTAAAGGTTATAAGTTTGATTCTGGTCCCTCCTTGTTCTCTGGTTTCCAATCAAGGGGTCCTCAGGCTAATCCTCTTGCTCAGGTAATTTCTTCTGAAAAAGAAATGTTGCCTTGTAATTGTATTTAGCCTAAGTTTGTTTTTTATTGTCCCAATAGTAGTTTTCTACTTTGAACTATGGATTGCCATACACCCACCTTGTCTTGGGGAGGGAAATAAGATAAGCTTTCCTGGTTTGAGCTCTAATGGCATATCAAATGGACGATTAGTCTAAAAGTTCAGGCCTTTAAGTGCCTCAGAATAGTTCTATATATCTCTTTTATGGTTATTGTCCTTGTGGATGATATTGTCACGATTTGTGAGTTGAATTAAGATTGTATATGATCCTTGGCTTTTTTCCTTGACAAACTTCTTTTTTGTGGGCGATTATGTAGCTATTCAATAGTAGAGGTATAATCATCCATAGTTCAGTGCAATAATGAGCATATTTTTTTATGGTTTTTCAGGTTCTAGATGCATTAGGTGAGTCATTTCTATGTGTGAATTATGACTCTTGGATGGTCTATGTGCCTGAAGGTGAATTCTTGTCACGGATTGGACCTAGAGAATTTTACAAGGTGGTTTATTTTAACTACTAAGTTGCTAATTTAGCCATTGTAGATATTATCACGCATATTGATTCTTTGTATTTTTCATTTATCTGTGTATGCTTAAGAATTTCTGAAAAATATGCATATTTATCTACTAAAATGTGAGATAAGGAGAAAAGAAAGGGAAATATACTGAGGTCAATCCTGAGGAATCATAGAGCTCATGATACAGTTCTGAAGTACAGTAGAAAGAGTACTGCTAAAGGCAGCATGTCTATAAAAATGAACTCCTATGTGCTTAGCATGATCTATTTTAGCTGATGAGCAGTCAATTAGTATTGATGCATATTGATTATGTCTACTGTTTTACCCATTTGTTTATCTGCAATGTTCTAACTCTCCAGTCTTTTCATATTGGCTTTAGGATCAAGCACCCTTAAATGTGCTTAATGGAGATTTTCTTCTTTCAGGACCTTGAGAAGTATGCAGGTCCCAATGCAGTGCAAGAGTGAAAAAAACTTCTGGTAAGCAGCATAATTTTCCTTCATTTATCTAGAATCTTCAGATATAGAATTAAAACCAATGGGCTTATGGAGTTCATTTTTTTCTATACAATGACCTGTAATTTTGCTGGTGACTAAAATTGGCATGATTTGACAATTCTTCATTAGTTTTCATGCTCAAAATGCATGTCTGATGCAGGATGCAATTCTCCCACTGTCTTCAGCTGCAATGGCTCTACCTCCTTTATCTATCCGTGGTGATCTGGGGGTTATCTCTACTGCAGCAACTAGATATATATGCTCCTTCCCGGTTAAAATCTTTTGTTCAAATGGGACCCAGGGAGCTTTAGATGCCACGAAATATCATATTTAATAAGAATTGTTTTAATTTCAAAATACAAGTTTTTTTTTGCATTTTGTAAGATTCATAATTTTATTAAAATACAGGAAAATATAAATTATTGTTATTATGATTTTTTTAAATAAATGTTAAATTTTATTAAATATTTATTATTTAACATTAATAATTAGATAACATAAATGCATAATATCTATTAATGTATATTATAAATATTATAATTAAAAATTATAATTCTATTTTTAAATTTATGAAATGGTTTCTAAAAAATAAATAACAAAAATCAAAAACAGTTTTTAAATTTTAAAAAACTAAAAATAAAAAACATACAGCCTTACCAAACATCATTTTTTGGGTTTCTGACTTTTTATTTAAAAAGAAAAACGAAACTTGTTTGAAACTAATGATTTAAAAAGCACCATTTTATTGTTTTCGGAATTTGGTTGTCTAGCATATTATTTTCCTTCTATTTTTAAGAGCCGAGCTTTGACATCATAATTTTATTATTTTTTTAATTGATGTCTCTCGCCACTCTTGCCATCAGTTATGGTATATGACACATCATTCTTAACTTTTTTATTATTTTAGTATATAAAAAGCAATTATTATGAAGAATAATTATTTTATTTATTTTGATTTTTTATTTTTACTCACTTTACAAGCAAAATTATTTATTTTTATACTTTTTATAATTTTTTTATTTATTATGATAATTTAAGAGTAAAAATTTTTATGTTTACATAATAATATTTTAAAAGAGAAATGACTCCATCGAGATCTACTTAAATATGATGGTTGAATAAAAAAATATTATTTTTTATTTTATATATAATATTTAAATTTTACACGCACTGATATGTATATCAAATCAACACTCTTGTACCTAAGTTATATTTCTATTACATTTAATATTTAAATTCACTTTTTTCTTCATAAATTAATATCAAAATCATATTTCAATTGAAAATATTAGAACGATTCTTTTGATTATAATGAGTTTTTGAATTTTATGAAGCATGAATTTATAAAAAGGAAAAAATAGAAATAGAAATTAGGAAGGAATAAGTTAAAAATTCTCTGGAATTTTAATGATAGTTTAATGGATTTGTTTTGGCAAGCACCGAGAAGGAGACAGGCAGAAACGACATACTAAAAAAAATTACGCTTTGAATTGATTTTAATAATACAGCTTTTAAAAACAAATAAAATAATCAAAATCTAAAATCAGATTTCAGTTTTTAAGAAAACAAAAATGAATTCCAAACACATCCTAAACATTCCATCTGTTTTGAATGGAGAATTCAAATTAAACTATCATCAAGAAAAGTTGAGGCGATAAGTTAGAAAGATATTTATAATTATGCCAAGAAAGGGATGGTGTACGAGTATCACAAAGTGAAATGAAATCCTCCAATTGGTTTGTGTGGGCTGGCAGGGCAAGTAGAGCCCAGTGCGCAACTGGCAATCAAGGGGCCATGTGAAGTGGCTCAGAGGGAAGTTTGGACAAAAAAAACTAGTATTATCACAGCCAATGATGATAGTTTGCATTTTGTAAAAGAAAGATAGGAGTTATGATGAGAGTGAAGAAGATGAAGCCAAAACGTGGTTTCATTTTCCGAATAAATGAGAATGGCAATGGGCACTCAATTACTTGTAAGAAAATACACACGATCCATAAACCTAACCATATTGACTATTCATTCCACTTACCTCCTCTCATTTTCTTAACATACTTATTTTTAAATAATGTCTTGTATACTATAAACTTCTAAATTTAATTTTTTTATATATGGTAGTAGTTTTTCTACTACCAAAGTTTAGTACTCGAGTGAAGTTGATTACAAGCAGATTTGGAGTGTGATTAGGTTTAAATTACAAGCTTAGAATCGATTTTTTTTTTTTAATTAACAGTATGATTAGGTTAAGAAAAAAAAAATAACCCATTAAATCTGAAAGTTTGGATTTATTAAGGATATGTCTATAAAAACGAGCATGCCCTCGAGAAGCATGTACTTGTAGCTTAGCTAGTATTAGAGTTTGACTTAATAGGTCCACTAAATCTAATTATGAATGGAGGAACTTAAACCTATTATCTCTTGACTTTTTCTTTTTCTTTTTTAATTTGTCAAACATTGCGACTTGCCCATAATTCGTTACGTTAGTAATAATTATAGCCCACAAGGAGACTGCGTGTTGTGAACAACTTCTTCTAGGACAATGAAGTCATAAAAAAGAACAATAACTTAAATTTCTTAACCTATACATAAAACCTTGTGTAAACAAGCTTGCCCTGCTTTGAAATCTTTTATACTCCTACATTATTATTACAGCACATGTAAGAGATGACTAAATGCATGTTTTTGAGGCAAATTAGCATATTTAAAGTAGATAGAATAAGATAACAAATTTGACACTAAAAGGGGAAAGTTCTAAAATTCCAAAATGTATAGTCCTATTCTGCGTGCCTAATCCTTCAACAAGCTGCTTAAAAGGCTTTTAGACTTTTTCATACAGTAATCAGAATTAAAAAAACAAAGAGATGGGCCTTTTTCTTCTTCACCTTCCTCAATTCTTTCCACTGTAATCATTACCATCAAAAGCACTCTCTTTTCTTATTTATATTATATATAAATATTTCTTTCACCCTGCAATACCCCATTACCCATCTTTTACATACTTTCCTAAGTTTCCTTTTCTCTTTTATCTTTTTAAGACTTGAGAAAAAAAAAAAATGCGTGTGTTCGACTCTTCAAAACTGAGCCCTTGCTGTTCTTCATGCATAGCCATTCACCATGCAAAGCCATCAAGACCCCCCAGTTCTCAGTACCGCCGGCTTAGCAGGTTGGTTTCTTCTATCTTTTTCTTTTCTAGATAACAGCGTTTTTTGCCTCTAAAGTCTTTGAAATATAGCAAATTTGCCTACTTTTTTTAATTCATGTTTGCATCTCAACTACTTAAAATGGTGGCATTTGCTTCTGTACTTTTCAAATGACATTAACTGTGGTTTAAGACAATAGCAAACTAGCCTATAGTTTGAATAACTCAAAGGCAAAAATCTATGAAATTTTAAGAGCAAAATCGCCTAAAATATAATCCACCTTTGAGTTAAATTTAGAAAAGATAATAGTAATAGTTGTGCGATGTAACAGGAGAAGAATAAAAAAGGAGATGAAGATGAAGAACTTGAAGCTGTATATGAAGAACAAAAGTATAATGGAAGAGAATGAGAAATTAAGAAAGAAAGCTCTTCTCCTTCATCAAGAGAACCAAGCTTTGTTATTTCAGCTCCAAAACAAGTTCCTACGCGCTCCTCGACAAAATCTCCAACTATAATTATCTTCTTCTCTTTCTCTCTCCCTACACATATATAGCTTATTATAAATACTGCAGAAGAAAATAGGGAGATAAGATAAGATTTTATCTGTTCATCAATGCTTTTGTATTTTTTTTTTATTTATAGATATTTTTAACTAATAACTACTTTCTTAAATTGGATGGGGATTATTAAGCATATTTAGTTATTGTGTCTCTGTATAGTTGCTTATTTGTTAAATCTACGTACGGAATTCATGTTCATTTTAGCTCCTGCTGATGAATTATATTAATCAAATTATAATTCGTATAATGGTAAAATTAACAACTTTATCTCATATAATTCAGTCTTATCTGTGTTACCATTATATTTGTTTCTTAAAATCAATTGGGGATAAAAGAACGGTTTATATACTAGCAAAATTAATAAAAATGAAGGATAAGAGATATAGTAAAAATCAAAAGATATCAAAATTGGACTATAAAATAATCTTATCATGCTTTCAAAATGTTAAATTCAATTGTTAGAGGTACCAAAATTTGGTAACCATAGACAAAAAAAAAAAAAAAAAATTGCTTAAAATATTTGAAACCTCAAAACATGTTATATATATATAGACATTCATTTTTCATTTAATATACTATATTTCTAAATTTGGAGTCGATTTTGAAAAATAAAAAATAACAAACAAAACCCACGTCGATGTATAAAAATCAGACACGGGAGCGATGTGGTTGGGACATAGCTGTGAACTTTGGATCATAATTACAAGAAATTGGGCTAGTGGGCCTGTACATAAAGCTCTGTATCTGCCCAATCTTAGGCCTCTTAATGTCTTGATTAAATTTTCCAACAATAACTTGGGGACTAAGGGACCACCAGTCAAGCCAAGCATGGGCCAATGACTTTGCATTTATTGTGGAATCTATTGCATGTTTTATGATTGAATTACATTAATGTTTCTTCACCTTTCTATCAACTTATATATATTACCAGCCTCGTGAGGGAACCACTCACATGGCCTCATCACTTATTCTTATGGCTTGTTTCAGAAACGTCCAAAATATTATACTTATAATAAAATTGATTTTTAATCAATATTAATATATATATACGTCGTAAAGAATGCCAAGTTAAAGTATTTAATTTATCTAGTCGAGTTAAAATGCCAAGTTAAAGGCCTATTTGATTGTTCTCATGACGTGATGAGGTTAGCCTCATTTGCAATTGAATTTTTAGATCGGACAATATAAGTCGCTAGATACTGATACATGTAGAAATTTCTCATTTGCTACACGTTACCACATTGACACGTTCCTTGACCACAAAACCACGTCCGAATCCTTGGTTAATACGTCGTAATCTGAATTTCTAATTCTAGTGAATGCTTAAGAAGCGAATGACATGTCTTCAAAATTCAAGCCCACACTATGCTAATTATCACTGTTCCTTCCCTACAAATATATCACAATTTTTTTGGATCCAAAGTACTGGACTTGATTCTAAATCATCAAAATGGTGCCTAAGAAAGAAGTACAAGTTCCGATAAATAATAATTTTAGAAACTATTTTATCTGCAAAAATAGCAATATATCATATCCTAGTGCTAGTAAAAATAAAATAAAATTACTTCCTACTCGGCCACTTGGCGCACTTCTGTCCGAGGAATCGGTAATTCTGAGTGAGGCCTTTTTGAGGGAATTAGCGTAGTGGCCTAATAAACCGGCGCGGTTCGAGACGATCGTCGTGCGCGGTTAATGGTAATTTCCGCCACAGCCAAAATTCAAAAACACGAGAAAAAGGAAATAAAATCGTAAAATTTTTATTTTGGGTGGGGCCATCTACCCGGCGACCGTCCCTGTCTCTTGCGAGAACCTCTATATTTGCGGGGCCCATCTCCATCATCACTTTTGTTTGAACTTTGAATCCACCGGAACAAGCACACAACACGATCCCCAAAACCTTGCTCTCACTAGCCTCTCTTTCTCTGTTAGTTTGGTTTTACCATTTTTGAATTTAATACCTGTAGAAGAAGAAATATACGGAATAGTAACAAGAAGCAAGGTTATACTCATGGCTTCCACTGCTTATAGAAATGGTACTCCCAAGGGAGCACCTAAGCTTCTTCCTTCAAATTTAAAATCATCGTCCTTTAAATCCAGACCCCCTCCCTCGCATTCATCGGGATCAGCCCTTCGCCGGAGCAGCACCGGTTCCTATGGTTCTAACAACACCTCTGCCGGAGATGATGGAGGTAATCTCTGAAACTCATTGTGCTCTTTTTTAATCGCGAATCACCTCTTGTTTAATTTTAATTGGTGAATGTTGCGATCTAGAAGCTTGTTCTTTTACTTTTATTGTCACTCCTGTATATTTGTGGATAATGTGATTATCACACAGGGCCTCTTTGCTTTTTTTTTTTTTTATGAGTTCTAATTTTCAGCGGCTATTGACGGTTCTAACAACACCTTTTTTTTTTTTTATCGCACATCATAGCAATTAATTAATGCTGTTAGTAATGCTATTTTAATGGTTTTGGTATAGTACCTGGGAGAGTTCGAGTGGCAGTAAGACTGCGCCCGAGGAATGCAGAAGAGCTGGTGGCTGATGCTGATTTCGCTGATTGCGTGGAATTGCAGCCAGAGGTCTCACTAATTGCCATTTTTCTATACTCAACATATAAGATCTTAAAGCTCTTTGGGAGCTCTGTGCTAGGTTATATAGCTGCGTTCTAGTTATGGTGCGTTTGGTCATTTTGTGTTTTCTTCTATGCCCCAGCTTAAGCGGTTGAAACTACGAAAGAATAATTGGGATTCGGACACTTATCAGTTTGATGAGGTTCTCACTGAATTTGCATCTCAAAAGCGAGTGTATGAAGTTGTTGCCAAGCCTGTTGTTGAGGTTCGTTGTTTTTGGTATATCTCCATTTTCTTTTTATCCATTTCTTAGTAAAGCCATCACTTTGTTTTAGTTGATTGAATTCCTGGAAGACTTTGCTTACTAGAATGCAGCAATTTTTTGACTGTTTCCTTGTTGATAACTACGTTTTGCTTCAGTCATTGTATCTTTATTAATATACCTTTTCTTGAGTCGTGCCTTATGTTCTAACTTCTAGCATGAATTAAAAAATTCTGCACTTCAATTTACCGGTTTGTTTTTCTTGCTTTGTAGAGCGTTCTAGATGGTTACAATGGGACTGTGATGGCATATGGTCAAACTGGCACTGGGAAGACTTTTACTGTTGGGCACCTTGGAGATGATGATACATCTGCACGGGGGATCATGGTTCGAGCAATGGAGGACATATTGGAAGATGTTTCTCTGGAGACTGATTCTGTTTCAGTCTTGTACTTGCAGGTTGTTATAATTGTTTTTTTTTTCAACTTGCGCTAGCCATGTCGAAAATCTGGCCAAGTTCCCTGATGATCCTGAAAACAGCCTAATATTGTTCATAACTTCTATGTCTAGCTTTATATGGAGACTATCCAGGACCTCCTAGATCCAGTGAATGATAATATTACCATTGTGGAGGATCCAAAAACCGGTGATGTTTCATTACCTGGGGCGACTCTTGTAGAAATCAGGAACCAGCAGACTTTTGTGGAGCTGCTAAGATTAGGAGAAGCTCATAGAGTTGCTGCTAATACAAAATTGAATACTGAATCTTCTCGTAGCCATGCTATTCTCATGGTGAATAATCACTGACTTCTTTTTTATGTTTATGGGTCAGCTTTCCGTGGTTGACTATTTTATGTAAGCTTAAGCCTGTTAGTGTAGGTTCATGTTAAGAGGTCAGTTGCAGGACGAGACGATGCTGCTTCCAATGAAGTGGATAATTCCTCACACTTGATCAAACCCGTGAAACCACTTGTTCGGAAGAGTAAGCTGGTTTTGGTAGACCTGGCTGGTTCAGAACGTGTTCACAAATCAGGTGTATATCAAAGCTACTAACTTTTAGACAATTGCTTTGCTGATCTTATAATTTAGGTTACATATAAACATGTTTTACATATCACACACGCGAGGGATATAGAAAAAGTGGATTGGGAGGATAACCATTTATCAAAACTTCGGCCATTTCAGAACTTCCCATGCATGCACATGTTTACCGATCCAGCATGGGATTAAGCTGAGTTGTTGTATGCACTTCTGTGCATTTGCATGTACCTGCTTCTTGTATGTTTCAGTGCCTGGTGAAATTGTTCCTCTATTACAATGATAAGAAATGGATGTCCTACCGGGTTCCCTAATGCATTATTTGGAGCGTAATTTTCTGTATTGATATAAATTTTCCACTCTACAAAATACAAGCTTTTAGATATTAGGAGGGTAGGATGTTGCTTTGCTGTTCGAGGTATTCCTATTTTGGGTTTGTATATTTTATGAGTCAAGGATATAAACGCTGTGAACTTCTTTTCTTGGCAGGAAGTGAGGGGCATATGCTAGAAGAAGCTAAATCTATTAATCTCTCACTTAGTGCATTAGGAAAGTGCATAAATGCATTGGCAGAGAATAGTGCTCATGTGCCAGTTCGTGATTCAAAGCTCAGTAGGTTGCTCAAAGATTCATTTGGAGGTGAGGTTCCTATTACGTGCAAGTCAATTAGGCTTCAACATATCTTACCAAATCTGTTAACTGGATGTTCAATGATTGAAATGCATGTGATTGTATTGTCAATCTACTATAATAATTTATTGACTAATTTGCAATTTCATCTAGAAGTGACTCTTCATTCCATGTCTTTATGAAAACCAATCCATATTTGGTTTTATGATTTCATTTTTCATTGCTCGTCTACTTTTTTGGGGGCAAGAAGTATGCACGGGTTTTCATGGTGTATGGCATACCTCACATTTCATCATGTAACAGGCACTGCAAGAACTTCATTAATTGTGACCATCGGCCCATCCCCACGCCATCGAGGAGAGACTACAAGTACAATACTGTTTGGACAAAGGGTCAGCCCTATTGCTTTACAGCCTTTCAATGCATTTGCTTGTTGCTTATGGTGATTTTGTGTGTGGAGATATTTCCTAGGCATTATATACTATATGGAAGTTCAATTGGTGATTGTATTTGTTACTCCATCTGTCTTTAGGCCATGAAGGTTGAGAATATGTTAAAAATCAAGGAAGAGTTTGATTACAAAAGTTTATCCCGAAAGCTTGAAATACAAGTGGATAAACTCATTGCAGAGAATGAAAGGCAGCAGAAAGCCTATGATGATGAAGTTGAAAAAATAAATCAAGATGCAGAAAACCGTATTGCTGAGGTTGAGAGGAGCTTTGCAGAAGCCTTAGAGGTTTGTCATGATGTTTACGTTTTTTGCTTGGGGTTTATGCTAAATACAGATTTGAGGAAAAAAAAATAGCAAAAATTCAAGGGACAGCAAAAATAAAATAAAATAAAGAAAAAAAAAAGTCCAGCAAGGAAGCTATTCAGGGCAATACCCACCTTTTGAGTATCTTTCCTGATATCAAATTCAGGTCTCTATGATTTGACTATTATAATTTTACTATTTTTGCTCTTTTAAATTGGTATTGCTATTTGCAGAAAGAGAGGCTAAAGTGCCAGATGGAATATATGGAGTCAGTGAAGAAGCTGGAGGAAAAAATGGTGGCTAATCAGAAAAAGCATGATCGTGATGGTTTTGTCAATGCTAAATGCAATGGAGAGGTGCTCTCTTTAGGCTCATTTTGCTGTGTTACCTTTCTATTGTTTGGGAAATGGATTTGTGTCAGTTGATGTCTTTCAGGACATTTTTGACATGATGGATTCTGATGTTGGATCTCATTCCTTTCCCAAATTCCGTTTCACCTAGCTTGTGCATAAATTTTGTCTAAAATTTGAGCTCTCTGCAATGTGATAAAGTTCCTGCAGAATTTCAGCTAATGTCTCTCCTTTAAGGGAAAGCAGTAACAGATACACTTATCATACTTTTTTCTGAACAATGCTTTTCTCCGTTTCCTTTCTTCTTATGTGGCAGATGATTGGTTATTCTGAGGAAGTGTCTGAAATAAAAGAGCTACTTCAAAATGAAATTCAACTAAGAAAGGCAGCTGAAGAGGAGGTCAAAAAGCTTAAGGATCAGTTAGAAAATTTTGTGCAATCTATGGTATGGATTTATGCGGAATCTGGATGATGTTGTATTAATTTTGTCTGCCTTCAGCCAATTTCTGTGTTTTGTACTGCTTTATTTTATAGCAGTATATTTCCCCATTCATTGCTGGTACATATATATATATATATATATGAAAGGCAGCTTAATTTGTGATTTATAAGGTGAGTCAGTTTAAGATATGTGATATGAAAGGTCTTCATTTCATGCATTAGGTCGGTGGAGATGCTGAGATAGTAAAGCTTCACAAAATATTGGAGGATGAGGCTAATGAGAAAAAGAAACTAGAGGAAGAAATTATGAATCTTCGAAGTCAGTTATCACAATTGTCTCTTGAACCTGATCAGGTACTTGGTTGGGAAAAATTCAGCACTTCTGTTGTGGTTATATCAGCTTTATGATGGTTTTCTACTATTTTTTTTTTCTTTTTTAATTTTCATTGGGTTGAGCTTTTGGATGGTCTTTGGATTCAAAGTTGAGTTTATGCTTACATGTGGTGATGCAATGTCTCTTCCCAACCCTTAAATAAAAGTGGAGATTTTTGAATGTTAAATCTCCTCTGATCCTTTGTTTGTAGTCAAGAAGGTGCTTTGGCAGAGGCGGATCTGGAAATTCCTTTGCTGGTTTAGATTCTTTTGTTTCTCAAGTTAAGCATGCACAGGGGAATGGACACAAGGCACCAACATCAACACTTTTTGAACAAGGTATTTTAAAATAATGGGCAAAATAATATCATAAAATTAAGTATTCATTTTCTCATAGTTCTATGCTCATTAAATTTTGCAGTTGGATTGCAAAAGATACTATCATTGCTCGAGTCAGATGATGCCAATGTACGGATTCATGCAGTAAAAGTGGTGGCTAACCTAGCAGCTGAAGGTCAGAATTCTCCCTTTCAAATAAGAAAAAAAATAAGAAAGGAAAGAAATTAGTTGCTGATTTCCGGTCAATTTGTCTACTCTTCTTTTCTTGTAACATATTTGCAAACTTTTGATGCTTCAGATTTAACTGTCTGCTTTCAAATTATAGTATATAATGCATGTGCCTGTCTTTATTACCTTTTGCAAGAAATAAACTCTGGCTGTAATTGTCGGTTTTTCCCCGTAGGTCATAAATCATGTGTGCATTTGATTCTTTAATTAACTCATACAAAGTTTCATATTTATGAAGCAGAAGGAAATCAGGAAACGATTGTGGAAGCTGGTGGTCTTACTTCCTTGCTAATGCTTCTTAGAAGCTTTGAGGATGAAACTGTTCGCAGAGTTGCAGCTGGTGCAATTGCCAATCTTGCAATGAATGGTAACTCACTGTTGGCAGTTTTCTCGTGTCTCCTAGAGTGCATGAGATGTATTCTCTAGTTCTTGGTGCTCAAGTGTTCCAAAACTGCTCCATATCTTAATATAATACCATTTCAATATTATTTACTTTTTATTTTTTCTGCAGAAGCTAACCAAGAGCTTATTATGGCTCAAGGAGGAATCAGTTTATTATCTGTTACAGCAGCTGATGCTGAGGATCCTCAGACTCTTCGTATGGTGGCTGGAGCTATTGCAAATTTGTGTGGAAATGGTACTGTGTGTTTTATCTGAGTTTTGACAGAGGAAGTTAAAATGAATTATTTGGGACTTTAGTTGAACAAGGATGAAAATGGGACATCAAGAACTTTATTTGATAATTTTTTATTGTAAACGGCCATCTGATAATTGGTGCTTCATCATTATTTGTAATATCATAGGCTAATTGCTGTAGGATCTAAAATCGTCATAAACTGAAAACATGTTTGCTGCAGCTTTCTATTCGTCACCTCTTTATGGTGCAAGCCTTTACTAAGGGCTGCTTGCATTCAATTTCTTAGAGTGGATCCAGGCTATGGTTGCATTGATTTTTTATGCTTTTTGAACCATCTTTTGTACCTTCAGATAAGCTACAGATGAGGCTGAGGTCTGAAGGGGGGATAAAGGCCTTGCTTGGAATGGTCAGGTGTGGACATCCTGATGTTCTCTCACAAGTTGCACGTGGAATTGCTAACTTTGCAAAATGTGAATCGCGAGCATCCACACAGGGTGAGTCCTTTGTCTGATTCCTGCAGCTATTCTCTGCCCCTTTTGCTTTCTTGCATAGTGCTATTGAACTACATCGCAATTTAATATGCCATTGATGATTTGAGAGTGGTGTATGATCTGAAAAGTTAAATTAATGGTATAGTAGCCTTCAATTTTGTAGGGGTCCATGGCATGAAGTTGATTATAGTTGGCAATGCAAGTAGATTAGGCATTAATTAATGGAATTCAATCGGTTGCTTTTCATGGGTCACTAGAAATGAATACTATGTACGAATTATTCACATCATATTACCAATCACAGGATCAAAAAGTGGCAGATCCCTTCTCATAGAAGATGGTGCACTTCCATGGATTGTGCAAAATGCTAATGATGAATCTGCGCCAATCAGACGCCATATTGAGCTTGCTCTATGTCACCTGGCACAACATGGTAAGTTCAATATCCTTCTTTTTTTTTTTTCATTTGAGAAAATATTTTATGAACTTAATAGTTACACTAGAACTTATAAATTTCAGAAGTAAATGCTAAGGACATGATTAGTGGAGGTGCACTATGGGAGCTAGTTCGTATCTCACGAGACTGTTCTCGGGAGGACATAAGGAATCTTGCTCGTCGAACTTTAAATTCAAGCCCAGTTTTTAGAGCTGAAATGCGACGGTTACGGATAGAGTGTTGAGTACTGAGTAATAGTAGGGGTTGTATAGATTTGTGAAGAACAACAATTCGATTCTTTGTTCTGAATGAGGACATTATTGAAGTTGAAAACCCATCAGCAATTTTCCATGTAAAGAGGCAAGGAGGGGTCTAGTTTCTATGTTTGAGGCATATTTTTGTCTGGATGAAACAGAAAAGCAATGATATTTTCCCGAGACGGTTTTTGTAGGTAGGTCTAGGCTAATTCTTTTGTATGTCTTAAGTTTCATAATAGTGATTATCTTGAATCATTTTCAGTGGAAGTTCTGTTACTTTTTGTTGGCTCTATTATGCTTTTGCTTTTTAGAGGATTTTGCACATTTACCTTCCTAAGCCGCAATACTATAGGCCGAGGTTGGCATTTATTGATGATCATTAGGCCGAGGGTGGCCCAAAATTGAAACTCCACCTGATATTGAGTGGTAAATTTTAAATTGGATCCATGATTTTATATGTTATTACAGCTAATAATAGTATGTTCTACGAGAAAGATAAAATTTCAAAATTCTTATATGAATTTCAATTATTGATTCAGATAGTTTTAATGTTTTGTAGTTAAATCTTTCTACCTTATTCTACAAATTTTTTGTTCCTCGTGATGATATTTCTTTTGGCAATGTTAATGTAGAAGGAATATGTGTCTCGAGGAAATAAGACAGAACATATTCTGAAGGGATTAAAAGCGGTAGAATCTCGTGACTTTATCTCGTTTTTGGCAAAAAGCTTCATCAAATTCGAACCTTTTTTTCCTCATGTCACCGTACCTTAGTTGTCATTTTATTTTCGAAAACATTAATAGCAATGGGAACCATTTCTTCTCTTATTATTATTTTTTTTAACTTTTACATTTGGAAGGACGAAATGTGGGTTTTACCACATTGAGAGAGTAAGAAAAATATTAATCCATACATGATATTGAAAAACCTTTACCTAGACTTCGGAATAATAATTTTTTATAAGTCAAATCAATAATAAAATGATACTTATAGATGTTTTCTTTATGGACCAATTTATTTAGTGTCAATTTTTTATTGATTTAGTGCGTAAAATTTTGATGGATCCAACACTTTTTCCATAATATTAGCAAGGCCACGATGCATGTTTGCCACCATTAAAAACAAAGCAATTAACGGGATCATAATTTCAAGTCTTCAAAAGAATTATCAACAAATTTTATTTACCTATTTATAAAAAGCTGAATAGTCAATCATTGAGTTGGACTTTACACTCAAGTCCCGGTTCTAATTCTATGCTTTTTTCGTTTTTTGGCGGCAACTTATGAAAGATGCATACTACTTGCCATACCCTAACCACAGCAAAATTGCCCTTTAACAGATACAAATTTTAAAATTATTTACCTTTTTTTTTTCTCTCTCTCTCTCCCGGCACGTGCGTTAGGTAGTTAGCTTTAACCAAGAAAAAAAGAAAAGATCACCAGATAACTAACTATAGCAATGAAGCTGGATTTTCTCTTTAGTTACCTCGCTCTCCTTATTCACCTCATTTATATGTGCGTTGGAGATAAGGTCCCCACTTCATATATGGCAAGTAATTAATAAAACGGAAATTAAAACTAGATTCGAAATTATGAAGAATATTCATTAAATTTGTCAAATAAAGTCAATATATAAAACAAAGTCAATCACATATACTCCTACTAACGTTAGCATTTTATCAGTCAGAAATTTTGTCAAATAGCTATATAAGATGTAAGTTGATTATATGCTATTTTTACACTATGTTAGGCATCTTCCAGCATTTTGACAAAAACTTCCTTTTCCTTTTTCCTTTTTTTATAATTGCAAGTATTATCTCATTTGACCTGAATCAGTTCATTTATAAGACTCTAACTTAAAATTCTTTTTCCTTTCTTTTGTTTTTATTTTTATTTTTGAAAAATAAAAAGTCAATAGGAAATAATAACAGCACAAACCTTGAACTGTCAAAATGGAAAAACTTTATGTGCACACCATGCATAAAATCAAATTAACCCATAAAAGCCAATAAGATATGAAGTTTACAAGTTAGCTACATATATATTAAAGGGACCAACAAGTATGTATCCACATGCTGTACTCACACATGAACAGCTATAATCAAGAGATGGGCAGAAGCAAAGACAAGTGCTGTCTTCTCTATATATCTGAATTGGAAGAATTAACCCGAAAGGGAAAAAATAATAATGAATGATATACAGAAGATGAGCAATCAATACACAACGTGACATTAATTTTTAGGGCCAAAAGTCCCATAATAAAGATACCTAGTAAAGAGCGAGTTATTAAACATTGTGGGTCTTTAAGACCATATGCAAAGAAGAAGGAAAGGTTACAGATAATTAAAAAGGTTTTTTATTTTTATTTTTTTTAAATTTTCAAAGGGTGATATAATGCACAACAACTTCGAAGTGAGGATTGGCATGGTCTACTCATGAGATAGCAACTAAAAAAGCAAGCAAAAGGCAAACATAATAAGAATGGAGTCCTAATATTTTATACTTCCATTTAATCATTGAGGAGTAGTTCAAAGAATCAAGATATGTGTTAATCATGAAGAACCAGAATAGCATTTTCACAAAGTACAATGGGTATGGTCCACCTAATAATCACCCCCAACTCGTACAAAATCTAGGTGACATATTGTTTATATTATATTTTCAGGAATTAAACCTTGTACACAATAAGTTGCCTCGGATATATTTATATATATGTATATCTATAGATAAATAAAATAATTTTAGATATTTATATATATATATATATATAAAGAAAATATAAACTTCTGGATGAAATTGAAGCTATCGCGAAAAAAAAAAAAAAAAAAAAAAAGAAGGAGACGAGCAAATAAAACAACACATGTATAAAGGTCTAGCTAGCCGACATTAACAAACAAAAATAAAAACTAAGCACTAGCATTTTCATTCCATACAAGGACGACAAATTAATTTATATTTTGGAAAGAAAGAAGCTAGTGAAAATTAATTAGAAAATGGAAAAACGAAATAAACAGCACGAAAAAATGAAAATTTTGATTGTTTCTTGGGAAAGGAAAACATTGAAAATGGATATATTAACTATATATTACATATTGAAGAAGAAGAAGAAGAAGAAGAAGAAGAAGAAACCATTTAAAAAAAAAGGTATGGCTTAAAAAGGTTAACACAAATGATTAAACGAAGAAAATATACTAAGAAAGAAGACGACATGAACGAATGTGCAAAAGAAATAAAATCGAAGATCAAAAACAGACAAGAACGTATTAAATTAGGTACGGTGTCTCCGAAAATTCCGCTGGTAGTATAATTAAAGCCATTCTTGTACTTCTACTGTTACGGAGATTGAGATTTAAAGAAGTGCAAAAACTCTGAACAAGAAAGAAGTAAGAGTAGTAACATAGGAGAGAATCTAAAAATAGAATACTACCTTGCTAGCTAGGGTTTCAATTAACTATCAGAATTCAACAAAAAGTTTTCATCTTTTTCTTGAAATTGCTTACCTTTACTCCTGATTCTCTCTCACCCAAGCTTATAAAAATGGTGACTGTGACAATTGTAGAGAGAGAGGCAGAAAGTTTAACGCTCAAGGTCTGTTTGTCCTTGTTGCTGCTTCTGCCTTTATATGGAAGTGTAAGTTTGCCTCGAAAAGGAGCTTTTTTACAGAGCAGCGCACGTGTAACCCAGTACCCAATGTTCATCTCTGCACTGCTTCCATGTTGTCTAATAAAACCCTAGCCAGTCAGATCAAAATTCACAAACAAAGAAATCAAACAAATTGCTTCAACCCTAAGCCCATAACTTTCTTATACTCATCGATCATTCGCCAAAACTATCAAACACTCACTAAATTTAAAATAAACCATCTTTGTTGTTGGGTTCTAATTTCTATATATATTAATGACTGTTTGTGTAGAGTTTGTGAAGGAATGGAGAGCTATATATTGGTGTGATTAAGGATGAGTATTGCTCTAATGGCAAGGAAAAAAAGAAAAACCATTTTACTAGTTAAAACCCATAAGATCCACGAAATTCTATGAACCCAAAACATTAATGTTGTTAATTTAATTTTCTAAAAGAATACTTAATTAGGGGTTTGGACCGTGTCATGAAATCTTAAACTAAAAGAGAGAGAGAGATGAGAATGGGAAATATTTTGCTTTCATTCTTTGAGAAAAGAAAGAATGATTAATTAACAGGCAAGTTATCAGAACAGAAACTGATAGAGAATGAGTAGAGAAAAGAATTGAAAAGCCCACTGCTTCATCTTTAAGCTAAATCAAAACAGCTACTCTCTCAAAAACAAACCCACAAAGAAGGAAGAAAAAAAAAATCATAAATTTGTACATCCTTCTTCAATCAAAGGCATATGAATGCCGCGATCATCAACATCTTAAAAGATACCCTAAACTTTTAGAGGAAGAAGAATGGAGATTTAGAAGTGATGAAACAAGAGATTTTTTTAAGAAAAAAAAAAAAGAAAAAAGAAATAAAATAAAACCCACAGTTGCTTTTGTGTTACTAATAAGGAGGCCTCCCTGTGCCCCAGTAGGCCTCACTTGGCAGTTGCACTGAATTTAGTAGATTTGGTGTCAACCCTTGAAAAAGAGATGGATTTGGATCTTGCATTAATTGCTGTTGCTGCGGTGGTTGCTGTGGCTGTTGCTGCGGTTGCCCAGTAATTCCCGGTGATCCTAGCTGCCCACTTCCAGGTGTCACGGGTACTTGTCCCTCATCCTCCTCCAACGGCAATCTCTCGTAAGCGGCATTACCGAAAGAAGCTGCCATAATCACCACCGGTCCAGAAGCCAAAAGAGGACCAACCACCGCTCCTCCAACCACCTGGCCTTGACCACCGGCTAAATAAATAGTCAACCCCGACGCAGCTGGCGGAGCTGGGGGCGGCAAGAAAGAGCCTGAAAGAGATAAAATCTCGAATCTTCCATGTAAAGTAACAACAGCGCCGGGTGAAGCTGGTTGCCGAAGGGTAACATTAGTTACAGTCCCGGTTCCACTCAAAATGCAAATCCCTCTTTGTCTCCTCCTCGCAAAAGTGGATACACACTCCATAATATCGTTGCCGCTGGCGATTTCCATGACATGAGATCGAAGGGCATTGGCACTATCTCTGGTTATTATGATTGGTGGTTTTGGTTTGTTCTTTGACCCAGCTGGTCTTCCTCTTGGTCTTCTTGTCATCTCTCCTTCTCCTCCACCAATTGCAGGGCCTAAGTCTCTGCCTTCAGGAGTTGTGATCTCATCATGCTCTCGCTTCTGACCTCGGTTTAAGCTTCCATTACCGCTTTGTTCATCCTCAGAATTTTGATTCTGATGCTGTTGAAATTGATGGTGAGGATGTAAATGAAGATCTCTTGTGTGAAAAGGAGGTGGAAGAGGACGACCATGTGCTGCAACTGGATCCATTGCTCGAAAATTTTACCCTAAAACAACTCTAATATTACACCAAACAAGCTATTTTGAAAGAGATTCTTCTTTTTCTAATATTCTCAGGTGGTGTTTGCGAGATCAAATGCTACTGTTACAGCATCGCTAGATAAGGAAAAAAGAAGGAATTTTAAGCTTCGACCACCAAAATTTCAGCTGAAAGAACTGCATCAAGGACATCTTTCTGTTCCCCAAACCTTGATAACGATGAAAAGTTTGATTTTTGATGGGTTTTCTGAGGTATTCTGGGTTACTAAGATATGTTAGTTGGTTAAAAGTTTGGGAGAAAATGAAGAACAGAAGGGGAAAGGCAAGAGAGAAAAAAGGAAGAGATCGAGTTTGGGTAGTATTTCTTCTTTTTTATTTTATTTTTTTATTTTTAAGCTTTTTGGGTATTGTGTTGTTGGGTTAGGGTTAGGTCAAGGAATCGGGTCGATGATGGGTTTAGTTTTGGTAAGACAGCGTGCGCATGGGCGGTTTGTGGGACCTACAATTCTCTCTCTTTTGTCTCTCGCACTATGTGGGACCCAAACACCCCATGTTCTCTCTTTCTCTCCCATCTCATGTCTTAAAAAGCCTGCACTATAAGATCATTTTGTCCATCCTTTCAATTTCAAATACCCACAGAATTTCCTTCTTTCTTCTTGATTCTACTCCTTTCTGCTTCTATCACCTGAAAAACCTTCTTCTCCAAGCTTTTATATCAGTCAAGATCTTCTTCATCTAATCTTTCCTTATCAATTCATAGAGTAAGACCGTACCATAAGCATGTTTTCTGTTCTCCTATAACGTAGATGGTCTTAAATTTTGACTTCTTATTATATGCTTAAAAAGGCAATAAGAACTTTTCCATGTTGTGAGAAAGCCGTTATATTCATTCTTCGAAGATGACAAAACAAAGAAAAAACTGAAGAGCTTAACGTTGTAGTTTTCAGGCTTCGTCTTAGTCTTCAGCGGTTACAACGTTTTACTTTGTCTAACCACCGGCAATGGTTAAGTAAAAGGAAAAACTGAAAGAGAGTGAAAACATTGCTATTATCAATACTCGTCTTTAATCTGATTACCACTATTAAAGCTTGTCATATAATCAAGTATTAATTAGGTTAAGTAAATATAAATCTAAATCAGAGTTCAAAATTTGGAAATCAGCCACCCCTGATACTGCTGAGTGAGTGATGTTAGAGAGAAATCGGGTACAAGCAAGTGGGTCGTGGGAAATTGAGAAGGACCCATCGGAACAAATAATGGGGGAAGAGAGGAGAGTCAGTGCGTGTCTTAAGGGCGACTCAAGATTCAAGGGAATTAATACAAATACTGATACAAATGCATATGCATATGCATTGATGTTGATGTGGAGTCCAGTGTCCAGATGCGAGACGTGTCTCTTCCCTAGTTCCCGCGCCTTGCGGCCCCTCCCCTCCCTCTTCTTATCATCCACCGTTTGAAAATTGATGCATACAAATACAATGCAATTGTATCCATTTATATCACTAACCCGCTCCCCTTTTTCAAAAATTATTTGGCTTTACTGTAAGCGTCAAAACTTTTTGTAAATAATTCTTCAACTTGTTTTTCATTATAATTTCAAATTTTAAGTTATGGCAATTTGTTTTTGTTAGAACATAACAAAACTCAACTTCTTTTATTGAATTTTTAGGAGAAAAAGAATTGCATGCACCATCTAATAAGAATGGAATACTGAAATTGTTGATCAATGATTTTTATTTTATCTTATTTGGCTGAGTTTTCTTTATTTCCTTTTCAACAAGCAGTTCTATTCAGTCTTCTATCCAGTAATCCAATGATAGTATGTACTCTACACAAAAATAATAATAATAATAATAATTGTGATGCCAATCGTGGATACATAGTCAAATTTATTTTCGAAGCCATTTTGCCTCTGACTATAATTAATTATTGAGAAAGAAAATTGAGAGCATTGCATGATATTTTAATTGGACAAAAGGAGAAAAGGAGTAGTACAAGATAATCAAAATAAACACGAATTGGGTCAATAATAATCAAGTACAACTAGTGGAAGTTGCCCAATTTTCGAGTTATTATTACAATATATGTACATAGTAAATAATAAATCCCTTGGTTTATTCCTGACTTACTTTGTTTTTGCTAATAACAACTCCAATAAACTGGGCAAGAGCATTAAAGATCACAGCCGTTGGACGAAGTGAGAAGATAAGGAGATGGGGTCAACGAGAAGAGTCATCAGAATTCATAATAGGACGTCAGGCACCGTTGGATTTTGTCCCCAGCTATAAAGCATCCAACTCATGCGCACGTGCACCACCACGTCCACGGAATATACCCATCTTTTTTCTGTCATTTCCCCCCCTTTTTACCCTTTTGCGTTGCTTTCAATTCAAGTACAGTTTTTGCTCAAAAGCCCAAAAATTATAAAAGAAAATAATTGGAAGGGCAGAAATTATAGTCTAATAATTGAATAGGTGAATAAACAGGTATTTGTTTTCTGAAAGATACATGTGGTAATAGTCTTTTTCATTATTTTACAAATTATTAGGCATGATTCGACATTTTTAGGACAAATTTCGTTCAAAAATTATCTAAAGAAAGAGATGAGGTAGACAACTCAAACTCCTTGGGCCATATTTGGTTCAGATGCGTTAAGACATAGACTCAAAGTACGAATCAAAGGCATGATCCCGTAAAACATGCTCATCATGTAAACATCTTTTAACTCTACTAGTTGTAGGATTATGTTTCAGCTATATTTGATATTTGATGCTTCAATTTTTTTTTTTTAATTATATGATTAATTATTTGGTTTGTATTATAGTTTGAAGAGATTTAGTGAAAAGTTGGAATAGCAATAATTCACGCATATTTCCCTATAATTTTGAATTATTGATTTTTTTTTTTTTAAAAAAAAACGACATTGAATTATCTAGTTAAAATTCATAATTATCTAAAATCTAAATTGCTAAGGCTAAATTCAAACAAGAGAAGGATTTCAAGAGAATGATAAAATTCTTTTTATGTAAAATTTTGTCATATATACTCATCAATTGTCCACTTGGTATAAAAAAAAAAATTTAATGTGCCCACTTAAAAAAATCGTATATTTGGACATTTTATTTCAATTATATGCTCAGTACAAATACATTGTTCAATTTTCAAATTATAAATATTTCTCATTAGAAAATGTGAGTAATTTTTTAAAGGAGTAAATATTAAATAGTCCTTTTTTTTGAAAGGAAAAATGAATAAAGTACTAAGACAATTGATAAGTTTGTTAGTGTTGGTTAGATAGACAAAATGAAACCTTGATTTAAAATTGGATGAGTGGAATAGAATGCAGAGAAAATTTGTCAATTTAAAACATGAGAATTGGGGCATATTTGGAGCAACAAGTGAGTAAGGAAACGATGTAATAGCAGCAAAAGAAGCAGTAGGGATTGAAATTCAATAGAGTAGGTAAGGCTTATAATTATGGGGGTACTAAATTTAATAAATAATAAATAGGTTTTGACTGCATCGTCAAGGGTGCTCCATGTTTGTTGAATTACAAACCACACCGTGTGGGCTTAATTGAGAGAAAGACAACTTCAATGTGCGACTCTGCGTGGGTGGCGCTGACACCTGACCTCTCTTTTTTTTTTTTTAATTACTTGTATGCAATATAAAAGAAATTAGTTGCCAAAATTTTATATATATTCATATAAATTAAACAGTATTAGCTCGACTCACATCTTTGTTTACTTGAAAAAAAAAAGATTCATTTAAGTTTTTCAATTTAATCTTTCTTTTCACATGATAATGTATTATTAGTAATTTGAATAAACTTTAGATTTTCTCTTAGGGAGTTGTAGAGAATGCAGTGTGGTGTGTCTGTATATGTGAAGGAGCAAAATTGGTGGTCTGATAAGTAATGTGGTTACTGTGCGATGCCATCACTCTCTCAGCCCACGCCCTGAATCCCATGAGTCTATTTGATGCACTATGTCGGCTCTCACTGCATTCATTGCCCTTCTGCCATTTACCACTTGTCTCCATTTATTTATTTATTTTCTTTTCTTATTTTCTCACTATTTTTACAACCACAGTATTACATTATTAATTGAAAATAAGTTTGATTTAACCAAACAAAAGCAAAATTTAAACCTAGTATTCATATAATTGAACTTATAACAACAAAGATTTGGAATAGGATTCATTTCTTGCATGGTCTTTTAATTTATATTGCATCTCAACTTTAAAAAAATTATTTTTATGAGTCATTTGACTACAATTAACAATAAAAATTATTAGAGATCTCCACATAAATCACTGCTAATACTTCAATTCAGTATAGAAGTTTACATGTACGCAAATACATTACTAGGTCATATGAAATATGTAACATGTATCAATTTAACATATTATCTCAATTAAGTCATTAAGGCATATGGTAGTATTACGTATCTCATATTTTACTGTGGCTTGGTATTTTGTTTGCATATATATGAGCTTTTAAGCTAAATTGTAGTGCTAACATGAATTTTGATGATTTTTATAATTGATTTCGATTAAAATAATTTTTAAAAATTGAAGGATTTTTACATTACATATTGTAACTTGTCTATTATTTTGAAATATGATAATGGTATTAGTTATCCTTTTTGAGAAATTTTAATGCAGCATAAAGTACATTCCACTAGGCAGAAAGATACATATCAACTCATAATTAAATACTAATTTATGATTTGTTTGTTATGAAAAATAAAAAAATAAAAAAGGAAAGAGATGAAGGAGAATCTAAACGAGAGAAGAGGGTCATCGGCGGGACAACCGGTCCGCCATCTCCTCGTCTTCACGTTGATTTCGTCTTAGTCATCAGATTTTTTTTATATTTCTCTCTCTCTTACACACAACCAAACAAACAAAACTACCTTAAGTAATCCTATTTTATTTAAGTGATTATACAGCAAATTAACCAATTATTCTCTCTCTAATCAACCCAACAACTTGAAAATGTTTACGGTTGTAACACAACAAACAATCGTTTTCTTGATGAGTCAACGCTTGCCCCCCACCACTATCTCTATGCCCCCTCTCCCTCTCCCTCTCCTATCCTAGGTACTGAAATCCACGTTCCCTTTCATCACACAGTCTCCCTTTTTTAGAATTTCGCTGTTAATTTGTTTTTAATTTTGGGTGATTAATTAGGTTACTGGAAACATATTTGGTCATAGCTGAATTTAACACCTCGAAACAGTTATTGTGGATTTTACATGGATATTAAATCACATTTATTTTAAGTTGTTTGATACTTATTTTCCTAAAACAATAATAAAAATAAATATTATCAGAGTTTTGCTCCGGATAATACCAATGTACGGACGGATAATACCAGTATAGTTGGCAAAAAAAAATCACATTTACTTTTATATCATTCCGCTTGCAAATACCGCAGTACCTCGATATCACTTCTTTTATTCATTTCTTCTTTTGAGTAACAAATTCTTACTTAAACTTCATAAATAATTTTGTTTATCAATTGAGTCGATAATAAAAATATTGAACGTAAAAGTATTTTTACATTGATTTGCAAATAAAATCATGTGTTGGATTGGATCCATGCAATTCAAGTCATATTTTGATTTATTTTCCCAAATTGCTTCATTTTTTAACCTATATATATATATATAGAAGTCAAAGAAAATGCTAATATCATATTGGCATACGTTGTTTGAAACAAAAAAGAAAAACTGTTGAGATAATATATGATCATCTTAGCAAAAGAATTAGTCTATGGCTACGTTTGATTGGGTCACATCCAAAGTTTGATGGATTCAACTCATACTGCTTACAGCTCATGATGGAAGTGTTTTGTCAATATACTTACATACTATGTTTTTAATTTTCTTATTTAATAACTAATTGGATTCCCATTGTTTCTTTTTTGCATCAGATGCAAAATTATTATTATTATTATTATTATTATTTTTAAGAGAACATATAAATTGCTAAAATTTAATTTCTGAAGCGAATAATTAAGAAGACTAAATGATTAAAACATATCGAAAATAATTGAATGTGTTTTGAAATAGTGAGTAATTAAAATATGACATCATGGCCAAGATTCCAGATTGTAAGAAAGTCTACCTTGACTAATTAAGATCTATCGATACCAAACAAACGATAAGTTCACGGGAAGGTGGAAACAAACCACTAATCAACATTAACATAAAATAACAAGGCATAATTTGGTGAAATTTAGCAAGTTAAGTCTTCAAGAAACACACAGTCTTCCCTTTAGAAAGAAGGAAAATGGCAAGGAAAGAGAAGATAATATGTGTTGCTAACTAAGTGCTTTGATGCTTAATCAACATTATAAAAATAACAATATAACCTTAATATATATCAAATTGCCATGTCCGGAAATTAAGTAATTTCTGCAAACAATTTTGTATTTGTTGAATAAAAATCATTTCTGTATAAATTTGAATTAATTGGACAATTAAATTTCGAATACCAAAACCAAATCAATTATCCATCTATTAAACAGAGGAAAACCCAATTATATGGAGTCCAATTGGAGCAATTAAATAAGGAAAAAGCTAATGCATATAGTGAGTGTATATATATATATATAAATGGACCACATCGAACACACACTATTAGTATTAGAGTTCCATGTGAAGGGCACAGAGCAATCTCTTGGAATATTGCATAATTTTGCATTTAAGAAGTCGCTTTTGGTAGTCTCAAAGTGGTGCTTGAGCTTGTTGCATCCATTTTTCCTATTCTCCATGGAAAAGCCAACTAAAGTTTGAAGTCTTTGTTAATTAACTAAACAAAAATTAGTATTAATAGAGCATTTAGAATATTTTAGAGGTAAACAGCCGACCAAAACATCAGGTTCCCATGTGATTGATAGAGATTGGTTTGGAATCATTCGTGTCATCTCCTTGGATGTAGTGTTTAATACGGCCTCTTTTCATTTTTTTAATCACCATTCCAATTGCTAATACGTTGCTTAATGTCAACGATTTCTTTTCCACTTTGATTTGTTCAAATTCATGCTGCATTTTTCTATTATTTATTTTAATTGTTTCTGCAATGAATTTTATTCTCTGTGCTCTTTCTCAGTTGCAATTTTTCTTGGACCAACCATTATCGTGGTAAATTTTATTTGTGTAAACTCGATTTATATTTTTATTCATGTCCAGTGATAATTGTTGGATAGAAGTAAAATTCAACTTTTCTTTGACATAATTCCGAGGAGCATTCTCTTGATAACAATATTATTAATTAATTAAGATATTTACCAGTGTACTCTAGCTGCACTGATGGCAAGATGACTTAAAAATGCACATTGATATATATAATAAACCCATGCATATTGCATATATAGGCAATGTTTTGCTTCCTTTTTAAATAAATAAATGAACATAGAAAATAATTGAAAGAAAAAATCCTTGGATCCTGTTAAAATAAACTAAAAATATTAATACAAGGAAAACTAAGTGAAAAGAGTTCCAGCATAATTGGGAGTGCAGATCGATAATTAATAGAATAGAAACTTCTTTTAACATGAACTACATCAAAGTCGGAGGAAGTAATTAATTATATTGACTGATTAATTAAAAAAAATATATATGAAATGGATATATAAGAAGCTCCATTCATAAGACAATATGCCAACCTAATGATGACTTTGAGATGTATTTTTACTCTAAAAGTTACAAAATAATATTAATTATTTTGGCGTTCTAATATATATGTATATAGAATGATAGGAGAGGGAGGTAAGGGAGCAAAGAAAACACAAAATGATTGTACTGGGCATGTCCACTGCTAAAATTCTGGAAAACTGTGTATTCAAATATTCAGCTCATATTTTATAAGTAATTCATTAAAAAAATATCCAAACTTTGTGAAGGATTTATTCCTTGGGTCCGCAAATAATCATATGCTGGAATATATAGCATATAAATGAATGAAATAATTTGGTCGTAATCGTAATTACCACAAAAATAAAATTCTTTAATTTATTCTCTTTTGTTTAGAACCTTTATTTTCACTAAAATCAAATGCTTAACGTGGCACTGGCACAGCAGCCCTGAGGTTTAGTTGCCAGCCAATCAAAGTAATTCAAATTCAAATATATAATATATTCTCAACTTCTTCCTCAAATTAACATCTATAACTACAAATTAAACATTCCCATGTCGTTGAGTTTTACATCCATAAAAATTAAGGTAAAAACGGAAAATTGTTATTCCTATTACAATTAGATTTGCATCATTTTTGTGCACCAAGCAAATGAGTTTCTCCAGAGCAATTAACAATAAAAACAACACCGACAATAACATCCATGTTGGCCCAAGTTCCTCCAATGGGCCTTACACTATGCAGACAATTGTGGGCCTGCATTCCTCTATTGGGCCTTATCATAATATCCGCTCAACCAATTGTAGGCCGGTGTTCCTCCACGCGAAGAACTATGGGCTTGCTATTTTCCTTAATTCATGATTTTTTTCATGAATTCAGTTTAAATAAATTTACTAGTGGTCAAGGAAAGATTCAGTATGGTTTATAATAGTTAGAATTGAGGGAATATTTCTTATCTAGACTTCATTCATAAATTCTTTTTGTATACCGATTATGCTTTATATTTTCGATTCGTTCATGCAATTTACATATGAATTTATTTTATGAACCAATTTAAATAAGTCCAACTCTGAATTAAAGATTGTGGAAAATTTAGTAAATTTTCAAATATTTGAGTCAGCCTACTCAATAATGTATTTTGTTGGCTTTCATTTATATAGGTCCCATGCCATGTACTTTAAGCACTCATGACAATATTTCCCGAGGAGTAGATAGATAAAGTTGATGTGTTGGATCCATTTCCTTTAATTTAAATTATCACCGAAACAATTTTTTATTCGATTCAACTTGATCCAAATCTAAGTGATTTGAACTTTTATGATACATAACTTTGAATGCAGCGGAAAATTGATTGGATAATCTCAACTTAGTCATTGGATTTGATAGATAACTCTAAACTCCAAAACTATTGATGTAATTAAATTGTCGCAAATATGACCAGAAACTTCACAAAATATCTAAATCAGACTAAGCTCCATGAAAACAACGTCTCAAAACCTGATTTTACATGTACACAATCATCTTCCACATAATAATTAATTCAGCCAATCCAACTCTGTACATATATGTGTGAGAATTATACTAAATACCAATCAAAACAAGAAACAGAAAGCGGTCAACCCAAGCTTAGCTGCTCCATTTCATAGTTGTATTCACATTATTAGCAGTTAATTTCCTACAATCTTTTAGCCCAAACTTGTGGTCATCATAGCTCGAAATTCTTCAAAATCCACGAAACCATCACCATCTTGATCAACTCCTTTGATCATACGCCTGCACTCTTTAATGCTACATTTATTACATCCGAGCTTAGTTAAAACCTCGTGCAATTCCTTGGCAGAGATTAACCCATTCTTATCACCATCAAATATTGAAAAAGCATCCATCAGATTATCTTCCTCGTTAAATTTCCCATCACTGTTTAATGTGTCCATGAACTCATCTAACTCCACAAACCCATCTCCATTACCATCCATTTCTCTCACCAATCCTTCAGCTTCTTTCCTAGCTTTCGATTTTTCCAAGCCCACACAGACAAGTAGTTCACTGAGTTCGTACGAGGATAGCTTGCCATCTCCATTTGCATCGATTACTTTGAACACTTGTTTGAACTGGTTGGTGATTTCCATGGCTGCAAATGATGGAACTATCAAATCGACACTGGAAAAGAGTAACCTGCCTGGGCTTTTCTTGATTGTAAAACCGCGAGAAAAGATTTTTTTGGCCCTCCTTTGAAGAGAGCTCAGCCGAGTTCTGAAAGAGTTGTGCTGCATTGCTGTGGAAATTGTTTCTAAGCAAAGATAACTGTAGGTGTGAATATGATTTGTTTCTCTTTAATGGCTTAAGTATTGGAATTTTTTGTGAAATGGGAATGGACGGGGTACAAGAAGGGCCTACCTAGAGAGCAAAAGGAAACAATCCACAGGTTTTATACCTCGTGGAGTATAATCATTTCGCAAGTGTAACCTGGTCTCAGTTGATAATGTCCTTTTCGGTGGACGCCAGCTGAATTTAATCGTAGCTAAGAAAAGTGCCGGCGGTTTTTGGTTGCTTTTCATTATCGATTGTGGATTTTAGACGGCCGTGAAAAAGTCAAGGTTGATTGATACCTTTGTTTTATTAGATTCAATCTATAATGATGAGAACATTAAAGTTCATTAATAATTCATCAAATATAAACCTGATTCAGCTATAATGATCCAATATAATGAAAAACAAATGTATGTCACTTAAACAGGGGTATGAATTGAGAACCTATATAAATCCACAGCAAAAGAATAGACTAAGGAGTTTAATGATCACTGATCAGAGAATAAAAGGGCCATTTTGAATAAGCACATTTTTTTTTACAGGAAATTATTTTTCAGACTTGTCTATTTGAAACAGGGAGTAAAAAATATATATTTGACTACCATACAACAAAACTCCTAATGTCATCTATGGACTCTGAACAAAGGAGCTTCCGAATTAACTACACGAAAGTTCAGAAGCACTAACCAATCCAAAACCATCGACAACTCTTCATACACTACGGATCTATCTCCATCGACAATTATAAAAATTAAAAAAAAAAAAAGGGAAAGAAAAACAAACTAAGAATTGGACCATGCATGACGCAACATGGAACGTACTGTGATCTTACGAAGATCAACATGACCGAAGCAAAAGAGGACCTACCGATGAGCTGAGTATATCACTCAGCGCTACTTGAACCTCGTTTGACCCATGCTCACAGCTAATCAAGCCAGCAATCAGGGGGAAGAAACCACTCAGGTTCTTTTCAAATGAAGCTTCTTCCAAATTACAGATAGCCTGGAGAGTTGCAACTATAAGAGGTGCTCGAGATGCCAATTCCCTTCGTTTACCAGAGCCTACAGGAATCAGCCACTGGGAACTGGAAGACAATTGAGATGTCTGACCAGATCGGGAAGTCTCAATATAGAATTGTAACACCTCCCTACAGAGGTTGACAAGACAAGTTTCCACTTGAGCCTCGTCAAAAGTCGGAGGCCTATCCAGTATAAGATTTTGCAAGAATGTCAGGCAAATTTGATAAGATTCGTTCTCCAAGCGTAATAGTGGAGGGTCTTGCATTTGGGTCATGGAGACAAACTCCTGCAGCTTCGAGCGTAAGGTGGTATTAGTATTGATTTTGTGAGCATGTAATGCAACATCATGCAATGCATCAAAGAGGACCAAGGTATTTTTCACTGAAAGGTGCTGCCGAAACATGTTGTATATTTCCATCACAGCCTGCCAAAAACAGATTGAGAGGGCTCACAGTTAAAGATCATAAAAACTAGACAGTGGAAAAAAAAAATCCAATTATTATAATTTAGAATTTTAATTAACCTATATATCCATTAAAATTAACCAAGTCATCCTAAAACATGCAAAATACCTGAATCAATAGAAGTTGAACGGCAGCCCTGCATTTTGCATCAGATAGAGAAGCATAAAGACGGCGTGTCATCAGTCTCTCTGGATCATCATCAGGAGAATCAGATCCTGCATACTCCCCATTATTTTGTCCGGTTAAACCTCTGTGGCTTCTTACAGTGGAATCCCCACTAACAAGGTAAGAGAAATCAGGAAGAGTTGCATTAGCTGCCTCTTTTAGTGATAAGACAACTTCCCGCCACTTCTCCTCTGAAAACAGGTCACCGGCGTTACTCATTAATCGGACGAATGCAGCAATACCAATACCTGCAAGGCTTTGGTGTGGACGCCTAATAAAGCTAACCAGAAGCAGCAGCACCTTTCTTAAAAGTGGATTGACAGTGTTATAAAATCTGACAAAAAGATCAACAACCAGTTGGAGGGCCAACGTGCATGTCTCATAAAGCCATGCATCTTGATCAAGTTCACCTGCATCACCATCAATCTCCTGCCCAGGAGAGTCGCCCCCAGTAGGATCAATAGCATGCCGTACATAGTCAAATATAGGAAATAGGACAGACTCAAAGACTCGTTCCCATAAAGGTAGAGAAAAAAGGTGGCCATGATTGCGTAAGGTGTCAAACAGCACTTGTAAGGCACTCTTCCTGATTTCAGGTCTAGGATCAAAACTGAGTTCTGATAAACCTGTTCAAACACATCAACAATGGTTAGAACTGATAACTTTTTCCTTAGATCAAGACCAGTATGGGAGAGCATGCAAAGGCAAATTACACAGCTAAAGCAAGCAAGATGCCTTGGGAAATGACAACTTCTTGTGCATTATACTGACCTGCCAACAAAGGGAACCAGAAATAGAGATGATCTTCTTTATCCGTGACCTCTCCATTATCATGTCTGCTATCTTTTCCGGATTGAGGTGAAGATGGATAAATTTTTCCAGAGGGTTCCTTATCCTTCCTTGCTGAAGATCCCAGATCACCTTCCGCAAGTTTTGTAGCACAGAATCTAAGAAAAGCTATTGCATTGAGGCTAATGTCTTTGTTAAATCTACTATTGGTGTAAGCAATAAGGCAATTTACACAATCAGTAAAGGTGGTTGTTTCAGTCTCAGTGATGTATGGAAAGTAATCTCGTATTATTTTCTCCATTATTTCAAAGGCCAACAGGACAATGTTTTTGTGGTCATCATAAGCTGCTGTTGTGAACACCTGAAAGAATAGAGTAACAGAGATCATCATAAATATTACAAGGTGAGATGACTTCCACAAAAAGACTTAAAATCAAGTTTAAGGTCCAAACTTAATGGTTTTGGAAGTATTGTATTGCAATGCAAATGCAAATTCAAAATTTGTAGATTTTAATACCATGAACATACTCTTCCACCCCGACTTAACATTGTTGACACGAGATAAAACCATTTGTGAGACACATCTGATTATTAACTCTCTGATTTCAACAGCACTGCTTTTACGCATAACAATGACAAAAGGCTTCATAAACTCATTCTGAAAATTGTAGTTAGCCAACTCCTCTCGCTCTAAGAATTTCATTGATAATTGGCGTAAAGAATCCATTGCAAAGATTGCAATTGAAAGGTTTTCAGAACAGCCAATATTTACAAAGAAATCAGAGAGCGCATGCCAGATGCTTGACCAAACAAGCCTGATACGATTCATGTTATAGTGCCTGTCAAATAAGAAATTCAATTATTACTGATTCAATAGCAGCTGATAAATGCCTATCAATCATAGTAAAAGCAATAAAGGGGCAAGTAGGATGACTCATACGCAATTTCAACAATCTTCGTGAGGCTAAAAACTCGTGGGTCAGAAGCAGATCGCAACTCTTCCATGGAGACCTTACATAGTGCCTTTACAAAGTCAATTATTGCCTCGCTGTTTAATTTTTGACTCCGAGTAAATATGCGGTTCATTTCCGAGCTCCCAACTTGCTCCAACATGTTTAAATTGGAGACTAAATTGTTCATCTGTTCAGATGTAACTGCCCCAGAAGCACTGCCACCAATGCCAGCACTATCATATGAACCTCTCATCACCGCAGCAGCTGCATACTGCATTCTCCCAGGTCCTTTCTTTTTCAAAACTGGGAGGATGGTTGACTTGTTTTGTTTTGACTTGTCTGACTCATTCTGAGGGAAAGAGAAGAAAGTAGCATCTGGAGGAGCACCCTCTCCCAAGAGATGAAGATGTTCAAAGCGTGAGACACATGTCAAAATATGCTCCCAAGCTTCTTGCAAATAATTTCCATCCTCATCAGCAATTGTAACTATTGCCTATTAACAATGAAAATCCAATTTCAATGTTAGAACCAAAAGTAAAAGCAAGTGAGATAAATTTAAAGAAATCGTTTCAGAAGTATTATGAAACTAAATTTATCAAATGTTCGCATGCTTATGGCAAATAAATCCTAATTACTCTACACACTCATGGGAACAGGTCATGCAAACAAAGTTCTGCACAAGCATGATTCCTTACCACATGGATGAACTATAAAACTTATAAATACAAACTATAGCTAACAATTTGCTTTTTATTGAGTTTTCATCAAAGTTAACTATGAACTCATATTTTTTTAATTCAAAAACAATTCAGCAACTCCTTGGAGCCTTTGCAACCATCCACAAGTAGATGTCCTCCCAACTGTCAAAAATGTTATAGACAGGAATTCATAACTAATTTCCCTCTATCCACTCCCCATTGCTAAAACATTCACATCAGACACAAGCAAGCAACTTGTTTCACATAAAGAACCACAATTCACCTATAATGAATTGCAAATACATTACTATTAATCCTTCACTCTCAATATATGATGAAATACAAAATAAAAAATTTGGATTAATGAAATTAAAGTTTCCAAATTGTCATTGAAGTTAAAAAAACAAATATATGTGAACCTATTTCAGTTCTTTAGGTGCATAACAAATCAACCAAATGGCAGATATGAATCTGCAGCCTATGACAGTTATAACCTTGACACCTATGACTAAATTGCAATTGTTAAAACTTTAATAATCAAGAGCATGCAATGCGTTTCCAATCACATTAACAAGGAAAGTCATTGATAATCATGTGCTCCCATAAAATAAAAGGTAATTTCTATGGTAACAGAATCTGTATAATCACAGTAAAGAAAGAACATGATAAAAAAAATAATACATTCTTCTCTTGTATCATGACTTCTTACATCATCTATATGGTGAATACGAACCTTGATGGCATCAATATTTTTCTGCTTGATATCAGCAGGCGAATGAAGGGAGGTAAACTTTGCTAAAGAAGTAACAAAAGCATCTCTATGAGTCTTCATGGACATCACGGCAGTAACATGGATGGCATGTCGGAAACCTTCAAGACACAAAGCTATCACCACTTCATCATCACTTTGATCAAGAGGCACACTAAAGGCAGCCAACATAGGAGCCCAGCATACCTCAATCATGAACCTGAGAATCACCACGTCTGTTGCTGCATAATAAACTGACCTACAAATTACCATGTTGGATAGGTTGATGAGAACTCATAGCTCATCCAAAATGTAAGAAAGACACACTTCAAAGGAGCACATATAAAATATAATTCCAACAAAGGATCACACGGACAAACAAAAATATTTAAAACTCCATGCTTTAATTTTATGCTTCAACAAATTGAACAGAAGACAATATTAGCAGTCTTTATTTTCATGTGACTGAAATTTTTGGACAGGCCACTAATAAAAACTATCCAGATAAGAATGAAGTGCACTGCTGAATAGCAAAATTGAGATGGGAGAAGGAGAGTTTCCAAGCACATTTAAGCAAGTTTTCTTACTCGGATTTGCGGGCTTTTTCCTTAAATTGTTCTTGCATGTGCCTAATAAGATCATCACTAGTTTCCATCTTATCTTCACCCCGCTTACGTATCACAATATTCAGGATACTGTCCAAGCCTAAAATTTTATTCGAGTTCATGGACTGTTTTTGTTGGAGAGCCAAATCATCTTCTTTCATCTTGATCTCATTTCTTGATATGCGTTCAAACAATGACCTCAAGTAATCATCTGACAGATCTTTACCATCATCAATGCCACGATTGTTCCTTATAAAATCATCAGCTGACATCTGCATTTTTTGAAAGACGTCAGGGCAACTAATTAACATGGTATCTGAAACATCCAACTGGAAGAATACAAAGCTTCAACACACCTTGTTCTTCACCATGGGATTGTGAGCATCAGTGTTAAGCAAGATCACAGAATAAGCAAGGACATAGGCTGTGTCAGCACTGGTAAAAACCTTAGGATTGCACTTGCAGTAACGCTCAGCAAACTTTTCCATGATGCGATCAATCTTCTGTGCCTCACCAGGTAATCTGAAGCCCTGAAGGAAGACCCTTATAGCCTCATCAAACTCCATGCCTTGAAAGTCGAATGAATCTACATAGGCATGCATTACTTTCAGGGATAAGTCCTCCCTTTCTCCCAGGTAATCACCAATCAGAGTCTTGTTCAAACCAGACGCATTTTTAAGAAAAGCTGCTATGTCCTCTGGTGAATCGCCCACTTTATTTGCATTGATTAGAAATTCAATGCCTTTCTTAGGTTTCCGATTAAAAAGAGATATACCTTCCTGCCACAAATATTAAATTAGATTCTCTGGGAGCATCTAAGCAGAAAAGAATATGTGTGTTTTCTTACCATATTATCCATAATTACTTACCTGAAGTTCCAGCTTGTAAGCCCGCCGTTGCTCAATAGTTGAAACATCAGAAGCTTCAGTAGAGGCTTCCGAATGAGTATCTGATCCTTCAACAGCCTCATCCCCATTCCCATTTGCCATGGGAAAACTTCCAGGTTCAAGGGTGTTCTCAGCTGCATCTAATTTCTTTGAAGAATGCAGATCTGGAATTCGCAATTGTTTGTTCATCCAGTCTCCCATTGATTTCAGAATGGCAACCAAGCACTTCATAGCTTCAAGTTTCATTGTCACTTCCTGAGGCGGCATCAATGAAGTCACTGTACCAGGAGGGACACCTTGAGCAGTTTTAAGAAGTCCATTGACCATTCTGAAAGAATTAAGATAACCAAACAAAAAAAAATGATAATAAAATTAAAAAACTGTCCATATTTCACTACCTTAATTAATTTCAGTCAATAGTCTGAACTCTAAGCAAATAAAGAAAAAGTACCTCTCAAATATGTTGGATGAATTGACATCACAATCATAGTTAATAAAGATATCCACCAGGATCTGTGAATCAATACATAGCTTCTCTAAAAACCGAAGCACTATCATCTTCTGTTGAAAATTAGGTTGAGCCACATTTTCCAAAACTCTTAGGACAATCATAGGAAAAAATACTCCAATCTCTGCTTTCAATCCAGCTCTAAACCTTGACACCAAACTAATGAAAATAGAGCAAGAAAGCTGGAAAACAATCATAAGACTTGAAGCACTGTTTTTCAACAGTGACAGACATAAGTATTGCTTGATGGCACCTAAAAACCTGTTTCAAATCATGATAACCAATCATATTAGTGACATAGTTTTGGAACAATTAAGACTTCAAGAATAAAAGGGGATGCATAAACTATAAAGCAAACAATGATAATGTATTATTTGACAAAATAAATTACCATTATGAAAATACAGCTTGCTTATAAATAAAAGCCTGAACCAATACACCAAGCTTGAGTTCACAGATCAGCACCAAACACGCTACATGATCACTCTTTGTTTGTACAGTTCAAAAATGATTTATAAACATCCACATCCACAGGGTTAGCTATCACAGTTCACTCCCTAGGATCCATTATAAAATAAGTATGAAAACAAAAGTATTTCATGAGAAAAACTTCTGGAAATGTCTGACCGAATTGAATGTTCCGCATTCAACATCCCACTACAAACAACAGCATGATACCTGAAGGCATGAATATTGGGCAAAATTTTTGGGTTACCATGCTTTATCTTTGCTCATTGACATACCCATGTAAAGCTTTTAGATTAGTAAAAGAAAATCAACTTCAATGTGAACTGAGGAGAAATTATGCAATCGATTAATAAAATGGTGATACTTCAACAGCTTAAAAGACAACCAAAGAAAGAGGTGACTGATTTAGCAAAAAGAGTCTACATTTTCACTTTTGTGGCAACAATCCAACCAAAAGGCATACTCTAATTTACTTGACATAGAATTGAAAAGCCAAACATCCAACTATCTCACAATTCTTATATGTCAAGCAACACTTATGAAGCATTCCATGGCAAATAGGGATGCATTTCTCTCACAGCCATCTAAAATTTTTCACAAACTAACAACAGCTAAAATGACAGCACTCCAATTATTATCACAATCCCCTCCGAATCTGAGCTACAATTTTCTTAAAAATATTTTCTTTCAAAAATGTAAACCTACTTCCTGAGAAAATTTATCTTTACCAAAAAAGCATAAGCAGCTCTGTGATAAGCCAAAAATAAATGCCATTGTTAAACTCCCAAATTCTCCTTTTTACGTCTATTTGCTACTTTTCCATCCTAGAGCACAAACCCGAAACGACTAAATTCCAACTTCATACTATGGCTTGGGAATTAAAATAAAAGGATATAACAAAAATTTTAATATAGCATAGTATTTATTGGATCCATATGTTGAGATCTACACCCTGGGCATATTATCGTTGAAAAGTATTATCCATCCAACCAATATAACTCTATCCATGGATCAGCAATCCACTATGTATATCTAAAAGTTCATATCCATGAAAAACATTTCAGGTGCTTAAAACTGGGAATAAATTATATATTGTTTTACCCAAAATCATAATTTAAACAAATGCAATGATAGACCGCAATTAAATTCAATAGACTACAAATAAATATTATAAATAAATAAATAAATAAATAAAAGAATTCATCGAAACGTATATCAACATTAAAAAAGTGCTACAAAAGTTACCTGTCACTAGTTCTAAAGACTGTCCCAGCATTCTCCAATAGAATCTTCAACAACTCCAGAGCTACTATTTTTCCCCTCATCAACTGGGGATCTACAGAGGCCTCTTTAGGAGGTGTCTTCATTGACAACTTGCAGAGAGCTCTAAACACCAAAAATGCATCCCTCCGCAGCTTATTCCCAATCTGAACCTCTAAATCCTCATCTCTCTCCACTTCTCCGTCAGCTAACTCCCCTTTCCTCCCTTCTAACGCCGTCTTATACATGCTAATTTCCCAATATTTGGCATCTAACATGTCCTTGTCAGTCGAATCCAATAAGTCCGCAGGATTCGTGGTCTCAACCGTGGTAGTCTCAAAAGCTCCGTCATGCGCTGCCAGAGAGATCCTACTTGGAGTACCCGTACTCAAAACCCCATCAATATCTTGCATAATTTTGGTTATGAAGCCCTGTACAAACATGGCCGTTGACCCATCAGCATCTGATTTCTCAGCTGGTTCCATTAATTCGGCTACCACAATAGGTTGAATCGGTGCTGTTGAAGAGTCTGCCTCCATTCTCCGAAAGACAATCACCAACATTTGGATCAATGACGCTTTTGCCGTAGTCTGATTTACTACATTTTTACTCCCAAGATATATATCATAACAAGTCCTCACAATCTGCAACAGGCAATCACCGTGTATCCTCAACGAAATGGATGTAACAGCAGATAGAAGAGTCTTAAGCACTGCAAGCTCAATTGCATCGTCGCCAATATCGTAACATTTACAAACGGATTCAATTAACTTCGACAAGAGTTGCGCCTCGGTACCTCCGCTAGGGTCTGCCTCGCCGCGTAAGTAACCGTGGGCGATTAATTTCTGGATGCAATCAACGGCTGGATCAACGATCTTGAGGAAGCCAGTACCACAGGCGTTAATCAGAGGACTAAGCATTGATTCAGATTCCGCAAGGGAGTACTCGATGGGCCCGCCATCATGGAGTGGGCCAGGGATCGAGTCGTCCGATTCAGAATCGGCGACCGGCGGCTGCTTCTGCGGAGAAGTGATCCTCTCAAGAACCGATTTACACTCGTGAGCAAGCTTTGAGTGTTTCCGCCAGGACGCATTTTTTATGATCTTCTCTAGGGCAGGGGCTAGGACTTTACTTAAGCGGGAATCGGCTTCCGAAGAAGCCATTCCCCAGTCAGGAAGAACTCGTGACCCGGACACTAACTTAGATCTGAAAATGGAGGGCAAATGCTACGGCTTGGTTGGTACTCGGCATAAAAGTTTATTTTGAAGGAGGAGAGTGAACGGAGAGAGAAGGGGAAATTAAGAAGAGGATTAAAGAGTGAGCTCTTGGACACACAGTAATGGAGGGTTTGAGATTTAGATCGCGTTTCGATTTTGTCATGAAAAGTCCAAGTTTGCATGCTCAGTGACAGAAATGCCCTTCCGTTTTTACAGCTTTTTTTTTTTTTTTTTTTTTATAACTTTTTTTACAGCTTCATCTGTAATATGTGTGAATTATGATAATTATATACCAAATACATTAATTTATGGGTCACGACTTAATATGCAAACCACTTTTAGTATGTTGGTGTCTAAAACTACGCACCGCATGTTGGATATGATTTGGATGAGCTGATAAAAGATTGTTGTGAAGTAGTATAGTTTATTAATTCATGATTGCTTTAAATCCATATGTATCCGTCAATAATCCCAGAAGATTTCTCAATTTTTTTTAGCAAAGTTCAAATTAAGGATGAAATTGAAGATAAGTGAAATGAGATTTAATTGAAAAAAAAAAGGGCTTTGTTATCTCAAGATGGTAAAAGATGGCAAATTGAGCCAATTTAAAAGGAAATTACACGAAACAAAAAAGAGAAAATTAAATTTATTATTATTATTTTCTTTTCATTAGTAAACAGGAGAAAATAGGTGTGTCTCGTTATACAAAAACAAAAAAAGTCTCTGAAAAATAAATTTGCAAGTGCAAGATGTCAGCTTTCTCTTAACTAAGGCAATATGTTTAATAAGTTGTAGGTAAAAACATTATTTTTTATTGGATGGGTGATATGAAAATGTAGTAGATCCAATGGTGCGTAATTAAAGCAATGGGAGGATGAGATTGCTGTATTGACACTCTTAATTTATTTAAATATATAAAGTAGTAAAATATATTATTATTAGAAGAAAAATTAAAAAAGAATGGGGGAGGATGGGATTAGCAATTGGGGTTAGTGTTGGCAATTTGAATAGGCATGAGAATTAAAAAATGGCGTTATAAGGTGTCTGCGTATTTTCTTCATCCATACTACAACTATCAATTATTATTGTCTTAATATTAATTTATTTCATTGTTAATTTAATTGGCGCATCACATGGAATGGAGCCATTCTTCTTTTTCTTTTTGGAATATGAGGTATTCCTTTATTTTTTAGTGCTTCATAATGGTTACTTCCAAAAAGAAAATGAAATAATTTTTTCTTTTGAACATGACCTATTCCTTGATTATAAATACTCCATAATGGCTTATTTCCAAAAAGAAAATCAAATGATTTGTAATAAACACAACTCATGGTGGCCAGTCTTATGAATCCAAACATCAAACCAGCCTTACGGTTCAACTGGGCTTGGACTAGCAACAGTCTGTTGATGGGTAGCCCAGTGACTGAATAACTGCTTAAAATTGTAAAAAAGAAAAAATAATCTTTCCGTTGCCGGGAATCGAACCCGGGTCTTTCGGGTGAGAGCCGAATATCCTAACCGACTAGACTACAACGGATTGTTGACCTTGTTGAGTTGCAAATTTTCCTTGTCTATTTTGATAGTTGCCGCCATGCCGATCTCTCTTCCCCATTATCGTCCCTGCGAATGCTTTTTTGGGAATTGACTGCAATTCATAAATCATAACCCTTGGTTTACTCTGAGGGAATTGGGTGGAGAAAACTTATGTGCTTTCTTTTATTTGTTACTCAATGAGCAAAAGAAATCTACTCTACCAATTTGGTAGTAAACGATGAACAATTAGAGTTCTATTATTCTCCCGTCCGTAGCGTGCATTTTACGGTTCAGCTCTTGTCATGGCGATTTCTGTTTGTAACATTCTCCCATTGCCATTCTCAAATTGCTCTTGCCATTCTCAAACTACGAAACCCAATTACGTTCAGTTCATGGGCAAGTTATTATTGCAAAAACCTGTGAATTTCGGTTTCTGTAGATGTCATATTCAGCCGATATTATCTGTAGATGAAGGAATAGTAAAATTAGAAGAAGAAGAAGAAGAAGAGGAAAAGCCAAGGTTTAAGTGGGTCGAGGTTGGGTCTAATATCACACAGGCACAAAAGGAGGCTATATCTGAACTGCCGCCTACGATGACTAATCGATGTAAGGCACTGATGAAGCAGATAATCTGCTCCTCTTACCAAGTTCAAAATGGCACCTTATCAGATTTGTTAGGATTATGCAGCCTAGGAGAACTGACTGGCTTTCTGTTCTTAAACAATTGAATAAGATGGAGCATCCTCTTTATCTTCAGGTACTACACTTCTTCCTTAGATAAACTCAAAAGCCCTTGTTGATTTCACGCATGCTTAAGCTTTATCATTTACTCATTTAGTATCATTTGTTGCAGAATTTTTTCATATATGAAACTTTGATGCGTGTTGTTTTCTGATAAATAATGACATCCTGTAATGTATTATCATAATCCTTTTTGTCTTGTTGGTTGAATTGATTAATTAGGGATATCCATTTGAGAAATATATGGTGAATTATCTCTGTGCACCACTTGCTTATTCCTTTGAAAATAACAAGTTCATTCTGCTGCCAGTCTTGGTTTATGAATTGATTAGAGGGCCTTAATGATCTTTATGATCAACACATAAACAGATGTTATCTTTCAAATTATATCTGTTGTATTAATAGCAATTAATGGTGCAATGGTAGCATATAATGAAAATAAATTTTCTCATCTCCGGAAAGTTGATTAGCGATTCTTTTTCTTTTGGTTTCTAGCAATATAATAGGCCTTCTGTACATATGTAGAACATAGAAGCGGATGATACAGAATAATACAAATTTCTTTTGCTCTTGTTCTGCTTCTGCTTAACTCGGTACACAAGAGCATTGAGTTTTCAACAGAATTACTGAACAAAAAGTTCTCTACAATTGTACTTTGTCTTAATTGATGTGATTGCTGTCAAAGTTGCTATTGGTGGATCTCATTTCCTCCTTTGTTTTGCTGATGTCCTCCGGTTTCATATTTCTTTGCACTCATTTTCTTAAACATGTCAATTTATCTTAGGTGGTCTGCATGATTATCTTCACATTGACCATACATGAAACTACTTATCCCTCCTCTTTTAACTCAACGAGAATAAAAAAAAAAAATTCCTAGTGTCATTTGGGTGATGTGAAAACCATCAGCACCTCCTTTTTCTTAAATGTAGTTTTATATGATATCTTGGAAAGGGATTGTGTTGCTGAAATTATTTCATTATTTTATCTCATCAAACAGAATAATGGAAATGATTTTTTTTAGGAAAGAGCTGCTTCTAGGTGAACTTTTAGAGAGGAGGGTTGAGGTAAATTTTTATGACAACATTATTAATTTCTACGGCCTTTTCTGCAATTTCCTGGAAGATGTGCGTATTTGCTTAATGAGGTTTTTGAATGAAGAGCATTGGAAGATTCTCATACTGTATTAAAACTAATGTACATATGGAATTGACAATATTAGCTGAATTCATGGTTTCTTGCCTATTTCTTAGGTGGCCGAACTTGCCCTGCTAGAAGAATCTTTTGAGGCCAATGTCCGTGACTACACAAAACTGATTCATTATTATGGCAAGCAAAACCAACTTCAAGATGCTGAAAATGCTCTCTTAGCTATGAAGAAAAGAGGATTCGTGGTTGATCAGGTGATTTTAACTACCATGATTCACATTTACAGCAAGGCTGGTAATTTTAAGCATGCTAAGGAAACTTTTGAAGACCTGAAGCTGCTTGGGCACCCATTAGATAGAAGAGCATATGACTCAATGGTCATGGCCTACATAAGAGCTGGAATACCTGACAAAGGAGAGATTCTACTTGTGGAAATGGATGCCCTACAACTTCAGGCAGGAACCGAAGTTTACAAGGCATTGTTAAGAGCATATTCCATGGTGGGTGATGCCGATGGAGCTCAGAGGGTGTTCAATGCAGTTCAATTTGCGGGTATTCCTCCAGATGTTAGGATGTGTGGACTCCTGATAAATTCGTACCTAATGGCAGGACAAAGTCACAAGGCACAACTTGCATATCAAAATATGAGGAAGAGTGGTCTTGAACCTAGTGATAAATGTAAAGCCCTGGTGTTGGCTCTGTATGAGAAGGAGAATGATCTTGATGGAGCCCTGAAGTTTCTGATGGGTTTGGAGAGAGAGGGGATCCTGATTGGTAAAGAAGCTTCAGAATTGTTAGCCGGGTGGTTTAGAAGATTAGGAGTGGTCAAAGAAGTGGAGCTTGTTTTGAGAGAATATGCTGCCACTTGCCAGCGAAGTCGGTAAATTCCTGCACCCCATATGGTCTTCAGAACCCGTGAGAAGTATCAGTTTTCTGTATATTCACGGTGTTGATGTTTCCAAGAGAACCTGTGATTCGTTGCAGATTTGTAGGATCATTTTTCCCAGCCATTATCAGCTACCTGTAGCTTCTTATAAGTCACAAAGACATTGTCAATCAGAGCAGAAATAGTTTTCACCATTAATTCGCAGAGTTACCAATTGTAAACACTGCATGTAGATCTTCCTGAACAATTTTTTAGCACAAGCCTGTCTTCTTCCTTGTACTTGCTCTAGTATATGTTGTGAAGTTGATTTGTAATATCTTTCTGTTGTATTTTTAACTGTAGTTCAAGGTAATTAGCTGTCTTTTTTTGTTCTCTAGTCCGGATTTCTCTATTTTATTCTATTACTAAGTCCCCAAGCAATAACTAATAATTCCGTTAAAACTCTTAATTCAATGTTTTTGGATCCAATCGTTTCTGCTATAGGAGGAGGAAATCATTATTGCTTCACAGATCCATTCTATTAGAATTGCTAGACTTGTCCATTTTGTGATTCTCGTCTTTCAGTTCATGGGCTGGCCAGTGGATGAGTCTTGGGCCTCTATACAAATATAGACTGCGGCCCATTTTTACCCAAACTGTCAAACGGATTCAAATTGCAGGACACATCAAATTCAATTTAATTCACCCTGTTAAGAAAAATAACCATTTAAATTATTGCATATGTGAAAAATCAATTTATTCAAGGAAAAAAAAAAAAAGAAGCAGCCTGTCTTTTCTCTGCAGAAATATCTGCTGTGCTATATGAAGTCACTGAAAATTAAATTAATTGTTAAGATAAAAACTTGTATCTTCTGGGGTTTGAATTGTCAAGTGCTGTCCTCGTATAATAGAAAATTGAACACAAAAACCTTCCTTCTTTATCATTCATTCATCCACAGAAACTTACAACCCATTTATATTATTAAACTTTTGAATTGAAGATATATACTTTATAAAGAAATAAGGAATAATAATAACAAGGGACTAGTTTATGCAATTTCACCTGCTTCAATATCCAACTAAAGTATGCATTTTGTCATGCCAATCTCCCTTTTTTTTTTTTGATAAGATGCCAAATCTCCCTTATGCTTCCTCTTGTATATCTTTTGAAATTCAACTGATGTTTAACTATCATAATTATTATTATTATTATACGTAAAATTATGGAAAAGTTACATTTGTAAACAAAACCTACAAATATTTGCTGTAAGTTTGTACCAGTGTGCACGTGATGTTCATTGCAAATCTTCAAGATTCTATGAACCGATATTGAATAATTCCACTAGAAATTTAAGAAAATCAATAAAAGGGAAGAAAAAATAGCGACCAGTTATTAAACTACTTGCCTCTGAAATAAATAACATGAAAATTAATTAAGCTCACTGGCTATGGCTATGGCTATCATCCGATCAGTACAAATTTCTGTGGCAAGAGCTTTGCGTCAATGAAAGGTCAGCCTCATTTAGAGACAGATGATGGGGATGAAGATAGAGCACCGCTGCATTGCGGCGGAGATCCATGTCTGTGGAGAAGCTCACGTGCCAATGATTGAAGATCCCCGCCACCGCCACCGCCGCTGGTGGTTACTGCCGATGAGCTGCTACTGCCTCCGAATTGATGACGTAGATCCATCTGCTTTTGCTGCGTGGCCCATGAAGATTGTGTCATTGGATCAAAAAGTGATGATAAGTCATAAGAAGCAGGAAGAGAAGAGGCCGATGGGAGGTCCAATATTGAAAGTGGCGGCGGCACCACTAGTGTCTGCGGCGGCGGAGGTGGTGGCGGCGGTGGTGTTGGAAGCTCTAACGTTGCAAGATGGGCTTGCAAGTATGAGAGCTCTGCTTGTAAGTTCACCACCTGCATAAACAATGTGACACAAAAATATTTGATTTACGTACTGACCTTTTTTAAAATTTTATTTATTATGTCATTCTAATAAACAAAAATTCCAAATATATATATATTTAAATGTTTAGCTGACCACATGTTTAATATTACACTGGATAATTTTTAAAAAGGTGAAAATGGAAAATGCCATTAATTATTATAATGGGCATATGTTAAATGTATAGGTTTTAGTAATTTCTACAAAAAGAATAAACGATAAGGAAAAGGCATTTAAGATCAAATTTGCCAAGTACTACATAATGAATTCAATGTTACAAGTAAAAAAATTGAGTTAAATAAAGTATAATAATCTACTACGTCAAATGTTGAAGTAATAATGCAACATGCAACAAATAATAATAATGAAAATGATTTGGACAAGTTGAAGGCTTCTAATTAATTATCTTAATTTATACTACTAAAAAGGAAGCTTGAAAATTGTGCATTAGAACGTGGAGTTGCCAACAATTAAAGATTTCTGTTGACAAAGGAATGAAAGGACACCCAAATTAAATATAATTCTTGATCTGCATTATTGCCATTGAACACCGAGAAGAGAAGCCTGAATGAACAAGGATATACTCCATTCCAATTTGTCTAATACATTCTTCAGTCCTTCAGATTTGACCTCAAATTACCCTGAAATTTCCAGACTTCCTTCGAATATAAATTAAACATTCCATTCCATTCCAACCACTTATATAGAAACTTAATTCAAACATTTAAGAACCCAGTTTTTAATGAAAGACATCCATTTTGATCTCCTTTATATATTTTCAAGAAACCAAACGTACGCAAAATACTCTCGGTTTATACATGTGTTAAAAACAGTTTTTACTTTTAACAATTCTTGAAATCATATTATTAACTTGAGCTGTGAATAAAATCTTAAATCATTCTTAAATTATAGTATAAACCAAATGAAAGAGACCTCCTAAGAAATTACAAAGAAAGCGTGTTAAAAAAAATAAACGTAAGAGTTGCACCCAAATTGAAGGTCAGAGATAAGTGACAAGATCCCGGCAAATAGAAATGTGTGTTTTGGCAGACTAGAAAGAGAGGAAAAACATTGAAAAATCGACTATAATACCCATGTGTTTCATCATTTTATGGAAGCATAGAGTATTTTAGTATTTCAATTACTTTCACATCCGCCTTTGTTTGACAATATTACCCTTCTTTTATCATTAAAAACTCCCAATATTTCTATCTTATACGGGAAAAAAAATAGAATAATAAAACTACTGCCCCTGACCTCACCAGAACATAACTCTTTCTTTGAACAACAATAAAAACCGCCCACTCCCTTAATAACTGCAAAAATCTCACCATTTGCACAGAAAAAAAAACCCCACAACCTGCAGGCTATACCATTCTAATAACCGCCGATTATATCATTTGTGTAATAATTAAGAAAACGTTCTAGATTTCAGTAAACCACAAATTCAACAAAAGAAGTACTGCACAGAAAACAAAAAACCAAATAACTTTTGGATAGTACTTCCTCATCTAATCTATCTAAGTCTGCACTGAACCATCAACTTGCTCATCAATTCCATCAAAATTAAAGAAAACCCAATTAAATTTCAAGATTCACAGTGTATAACAGCTAATTTCCCAAAAAAAGAGAAATTCTGAAAACAGACAAACTTCATAACCAGAACTTGTCTTTCTAGTTCAAAGATGACAAATTTATTTGTAATAGGACAGGAAATAGAAAAAAAAAAAAAAAAAAAAAAAAAAGAGGATTCAAACCTGCTGCTGAAGAGCAAAGATATGAGCAACGCAGCCATAGACGGGATCTCTAAGCCGAGCTTGAGCTTCGTAGCAGATAGTAACCACCGCATCGAGTCGCTTATGAACTGGAATATGTAAAAGAAGTTTCGAAACGTTGCTTGCACCAAAAACTTTATGCACAGCAGCAAAATGGGCTGCTCCTTGCTCTGAATCAAAATAAGGCGCAAATATACAACCAGGCACACATTTCCTCCTCAAGAATTTGCAGGCCCCACATGGCCCACTTCCACCACCGCCACTACCACTACTTCCCCCACCACTGCCACTGCCACCGCCACCGCCACCGCTACAGCTAGGATTTAGTGTTGCACTCATTTCCATAGAAAGAAAAAGGATAACAGTATCACATAATTAGGGTTTCTTTATGAAGGAGAAGAGAGTAGTTTTAGGGTTTGGTTGGTGGGTGTTGGTTTCTGGTAATTGTTTTTTTGGTTTTTTGTTTTTTGTTTTTTTTTTTGGGTTTAATGGTGGGATTTAAAACGCTAGATGAAGTCTTTAAAGCCACGCGAGAGAGCAAAGGCTTCCCCCATTTAGCTGCTTGCGTGAAGCAAACATGCGATAAGCCTAGCTAATATTCTCAACTGCCTTTTTTATTTATTTTATTTATCTTTCCTTCTTCTCGTGATTTTTTCTAACAAAATTCATGATCTTCCTCTTCTCTCTCTCTGTCTTTCTTTGGTATAGAGCACGATGTTTCTTTTTTTGTATATATCTTTTTCCACATCTTTGCTTTTTATGTCTATTCAAAAATTCAATATAAATGAGTATTTTCTGTATTTATTTAGCTTGAATAATAAAAGGCTTTTTTTAACAAGTTGAAAACGTGTCAATGGGACTGTCTATAGCTTGCCACTGCGCGGTTTAAGCTGCGTGGAGGGCAAAAGACGCCAAGTACTCTTTCTCTTTCCATCTCTAAAATAAAATGTTGATAATGACTCAGCTTTGTTTTTTTTTTTTGTTCTATTTAATAAAACCAAATGAGAATGACATGTATGCCCACAGGTTTCTTATAATTGTATTAACATATTAAGCAACTCTTTAATTACTGATGGCATTTTAAAACTAACAAGTGAAGTGCTTATATATATATATATAATGGCTGGTTTAGGTTATATTAATTACATGAAAAGTTAGGAAAAATGGAATTGTCTTATCTTTATCATTTTCTGACAATTAGTGAACTGACGTATTAGGTTATTCTCAAAATAGAAAGGCTGCATAATATCAACTACCTATGTAACTCAACTTAGTAAAAGGCCATTCTAAGTAACCAATCGCTTTGGAATTATTACAAGTAGGTGCTTATGTGCTTAATTATTATAATTCTTCTTCTTATTATTATTATTGGACAGGGGATTTAATTGGTTGAATTGTTAGATGAGGAATATCTTGATCAGGACAACAATGAAAACGATGATTCTGATAATGATTATTCTTGTGTCATATGATATATCCATTGTAGACTTATTCTCACATGCCATGAGAAATACATTCCCCCTGAATGATAAATATATATATATATAATCCAACAGAAACTCAAATTTTGATACTTTACAGCTCTCATATAAGACAGGTATTATTAAATTAAAGCTTATTTATCACTCTCATTTTTTTTTTTTTTATAAAGCAGCTGAAACTATTAATAGAAATATTTATCACTCTCCTTAATTATAAATATGAAAATGATGATGACATTATCATCACCTTTCAACAATATAATGATGTATATAAAAATTCATACATTATGTAGCTATGCATGCTCGATGGGAAAATTAATTTTTAGACTAGAAGACTAATGGCTGATGTTTTTCTTTTTCCTTGTCATTATATATGTAGAGGCTCGAAGTAGACTTAACTTATATATATTCACCCAAATTAAATATATTATTGGAGATTAATTATTTTAAAATTAACTTTGAAGTCAAAATTAAATCAATGATTTTAAATTTGAATAGGTGTGCATTTTATCAAATTAATTCTTTTTGAATTAATATAGCAATTATCAACGAATTTGATTTTGTTTAGGTTCGTTTGAGAATAAAGTCAGTGAGCATGTGTGTCACTGCAATTAATTTGGGAATTACTCGAATTATAGATTAATAAATACTTTTTGATGAGATGATGGTAAAAGTAATTTTTTGGCTTTTGAACAAATATTAAAGTAGTGATTGAATTATTTTAATTTTATAAAAAAATTACTACGAAACTCTCTTTTATATCATTATTATTTATTCATTAATGAATAAGGTAAATTTAAAAAAATTCTAATAACGTTATAAAATAACAATTTAAGTGAAACAAATTTGTTTTTTCCAAAAGCACTTCTTACCAGGTGTAGATCCAAAAAAAAAAAAAAAAAAAAAAATTGGACACAGCAAATAAATTGACATTGACTCTTACCTTCTTTTGATTATAGCAATAGTAGAAAACTCTTAATTCGTGTAATTAATTCTTCAAATATGGATTCTTCCCTTACTAAAATTTAACCATGGGATCACGAATAATTAAAATCACTAATCTACCATTTATTAGTAGTAAAAAAGGTAAATATGGAAGAGTGAATTTACAAGGAAAATATATATATACGTAACCAGCATAGTGATGGGCTGGCCAATCAAAAGGTCAAAACCAAAGATCGGCGTTCAAAGCACCAGTAAAAGCCACTGAATCTGAAAGTGCCACGTGCAAAAGGGTGACTACGAACGTAACGGCTAGGTAAAAGGTGAGGTCATACTAATTGTAGAGCCCACAAGCCGTTCACTTGAAAAGAAAGTAACGTCTCTGTCTCCATCTCTAATTCAATAATACCTTTTTTTTTATTTGAAAGAAAACAATACTAAATTACTAGCTGGGGCTGGGCTTAATCAATATTGTTTGTGACCGTGTAATAAATTGCGTTTTTTGTTTCCAAATTCATACATCAGTAACAGTTCGTAACGGCGCGTCAACCGCGCCGTCCGACTCTTGTCCAATCCGTGTGTTGTGAAGAGGAGGCAATGACAGAAGCTTTCAGTTCTACCAATTTGACTGACACGTGTCTACTTATAGCCACAGTATGAAGTCAGTCACCGGACAGTTCCTTCCTTTTACCCCGTTAACGCCATCCATCTGTATAATTGAGCACGTACATTTTTTTTTCTTTTTCAAGCACCTATATCTATATTGCAGAATTTGATAATTATCTAATGCATGTAAAAATATGATTTTATCTGTGAATCAAATAACAATTAATCTCCTATTTTCTTCCCACACCCTCCATTTTCTATTTTTCAATTAAATATCAAATTATATCCATCATTTTAAATGTCCACATTATCGATATATAAACTTTGGCATTGTTGTTTTACTATCAACTAAAAACTCATAAAATTATATACAATAAACCATAATAAAGCCGAACCGGCTAAAATTATATTAGTCGATTAAAAAAATATAAGATAAATAATAGCACAAAGCAAGTTATGGTTATTAAAATTATAATAATTAATTTACTCGTATGACATATAAATGTATCAAGTTTCAGCAGCAACACGTCCCTACAAAACTCTAGAAAGCCAGTTTACCTGGAAACATGTCCAGAAAACGAACAATTGAGTTTGCTAAGACTCTAATCAATCTCTCTCTTACATCTTAATCATGATGATTTGAATCCGATGACCTGCAATTAGGCTTGCCTAAACTTTTACTAACACAATAAACATATATAAATCTACTCATTATTAATTTTTAGACCCCACGATGAATTTCTCCACTCGTGCGGTCAACACCTAGGAATCATATAAAATGGGTGAATAATTTATTAATTCATATATTATATATTCGGTTTGCGAATTTCCTGCTTAAAGAAATGCATAATAAATTACAGGATGTCACCTTAAAATATGGCAAAGCCGGTGTTACCTTGTATTATTTATATATCAAGTAGCTTTTGCAAGAAGGAAAGATGGAAATTAATCTAAAAAATAAAGTCAAGGAAAGATTTTTGGACCAGATTTAATTATGATTATGAAATCTAAGCCTTCCTTTTTATCACTTTATTAGAAGTCATGTTAGTCAAACTATGTGGAAATTTATATTGTTGACCGTTCTTTGTATGGTTGTGAGAATGTGTCCTTCATTTTGCAACAAACAACTTAATCTAATCCTTCTCTTATTCTATTTAGAATAAATTGAGGAGAACATTTAATCTGAATTATTAACTGAAAAACAGCTCTTATCTTTCTTAAATTCATCCTATTCCCACATCAGAATAGGTCAAAGTGAAAATTGAAATTCAATATTTCACAAATTAACTTGATAATTATTGTCACTAAACTGAAGTTTGTTCACTTATGGCTGAAACAAACTTTCTTAAAGCATAATTTATAATTTCATATATATATATATATTTCAAAATAAGTATGGAAATGTTTTCTTTTTTCCTTCTAAACTAGAAGGGAAAATAAAGTATTAAATGGCTGTTTACATTGAAAATTACTTCCATAATTTGTGGATCAAACCAATATAAGCAATATTAATTAACAAAAGAAATAATGGCTAAGAAGCAAGTTCAAAAAAAAACAAAAAAAGGATTGGAATGATGTGAGATATTGAAGGGAGCAAAACGAAGATGGTGACAGATAAAAGCAAGAATTTGCCAGCCATAGCCATAGCTTTAAAGAAACATGTAATAGTAAAGCTGGTCCCTCTTCATCAAGCATTGGTAGACAGTAGATACTTTTGCTAATCGAATTTATAAATTCCATTGTTAGTTTTGAAAAATCAGTAACTGCGAAAGTACAACCACATGGAAGCCAATAATTGTGTCGCCAATTGAAAATAATCACAACCAAGTCTCAATTTTGCGAAATTTAATTTAGTTAATTATACATTAAAAATGAAAGCCAAAGATGATTAAAAGAAAAAAAAAAATTACACGCAAATTCTCTGAACCAAAAGAATAATTTCTACAGTGCCAGTTAAAAAGATAATTAACAATATTGAGCTTGGATTTCTTACTTTCATATTTATGATATGTACTACTATATATATATATATATCATCTTACCTTTCTTTAATTCTTTTGTATGAGAAACAATTAACTAATAAACATGTGTACTATTGAAGGAACGTTTCTATCTGTGGCAATTTTTATTTATAATCTGTAGCAAAACATCTGGAGTTTTGAATTCCCGACTTTATATAATTGAAATTCTACAATATTAACTAAATAAAAAAGAATTCAATTGATAGAATAAAGTGTAAAATTTCAAAGGTCCAAATATATATTCAGTGCCAACTGCTAAACAAGCAAGCAAATGCATGGAACATAACGAAGCCCACAATAACAAAGAGGGTAAACGTCACTTGTTTGAAAGGCCTTTTTTCACATATCCTTTGAATTAGCCCATTATGATTTTCATTTGCTGATTTTTCATTTTTCTATCCCTGCATTTGTACTTCCCAACAATATAACGTTTTCAGTGCTTCAAAGAAGAAATTTATGAGAGATTTTGAACAATAACATGAGCGAAAATCATCATCCACTGCTTTTTTTTTTTTCCTATGCATCTATATCATAAATATAGATATGGTCAGGTCAATAAAGTAAAAGGAGCACGAGTTGCGAAGGAGTGATCCTATTTTGGTTTACTAGGTTTGAAGTAAACAGAGGATAGGACTACTGGCAGACGGCCACATGTCGTCATGTGATATTAGGTAATTACAGGAAAACGCATGTTTTTTCGGGCCAACTCAGTGAGTGTGGGTTTTTGATTGACTGATTAAGGCTGTCCTGTCCATTACTCTTCTTCATAATCTTTGTTCGTCCTTTACCATCTGTTTAATTTTTATAATTTTACATTTAAAATCATTGTTCCCAATAATTTCACCTGTGAAAATTCTTTAACCCTTCGTTCATTATTTGCGTGGGTTATTTGAATTGACGTTATTATACATCTAATTGAAAAAAACTTTATATTTAAATCTAAGATTACGTACGAAAATGGGAATGGCACCTCACATGTTGGTTGAATTGAAATGAATTTATACAGTGTTCAAAAGTATACACTTTTGGATTGTGAAAATTAATCAAGAGTGAAGTGAACAAATTAATATACGTAACTCATCATTAACATTCAGCTATGGCAATTTATTTCTTAATTAGAGATTTTAGATTAAATTGTGTATAGAATATACCAAATTTTCACTTGAATGTATAACAACAATTATCCAAGTTTTTATGAAAAACACTGATTTCATGTAATGGTGAGCGTAGGGTGATTGGAAGGACCAAACACAGCTTATGAAACAGATATGTGTAGTAAGAAAAAGCAAGTTCTGAGAAAGAACTCATTCGAATTACTATACTCTTCATTCTCTATCTCCCTCAAAACTTGAATTCAAAAAGAAACTCTACAACTGTGCAAATCTGCAGTACCCTCTTCTGCAATCCCTACCTTTCTTTTGCGCCCCTCTCTTTTTTCTCCGTACTTTTTATATCTGAGTGATAATTCTGTGTGTACAGTCACTAAGATTTTTTTTATAGAAAAAAAGAAAAAGAAAAAGAAAAAGAAAAAGCAATTGCTCGAGCTTAAAACGTTTTCAGCACATTAAATCCAGCATGAATTTTCAGCACATTAAATCCAGCATGTATGGCACTTCAAGATTTAATACTACTTATTTAACACAGAAGACAAGAAAAAAAAAAAAAAAAAGAAGTGACAGCGAAGAGAAAGGTGATGGGAAAAGATATAGGATGTTTGTCGCACGTGGAGTTGGCACGTGGCCGCAACTACGGCGGTTGGAAGTTGATCTTCTCACTCACCGCATGTATGTTTGCTTCACGCAATCTTCTCTCTCTCAGCCATTGCCGTGGCTTTAAAGTTTGAACCAAAGTACACACTCTCCCCCCTGCCTTTGTCTCTCTCTAAAAATAAATAAAAGAACCCCAAAAAAGAACAAGTCTTTTCAAATGACCCACCACCAAAAAGCTATTCAATGCTAGTATTTTTCTTATAATATATCAAAAACTTTGTTTATTTCTCTAATTAAATACCTCATCTTTATCTTTCTTTCTTCTTTCCTTCTGCTTTCCTAGGCGCTTGATAGACCCCACAAGAAGTGGATAATCCATAATCATTCTAGAGATGAGCGGTGTGAGTAATGGAGGAGGAGGTGGGCCTTGCGGGGCTTGTAAGTTCTTGAGGAGAAAATGTGTGAAAGGGTGCATATTTGCACCATACTTTGATGCAGAGCAGGGTACGGCTCACTTTGCAGCAGTACACAAAGTGTTTGGAGCTAGCAATGCATCTAAGCTTCTCCTTCGTATACCTGCCCATAAGCGCCTTGATGCGGTTGTTACTCTTTGTTATGAAGCCTTGGCTAGGGTTCGTGACCCTGTTTATGGCTGTGTTGGTCACCTCTTCACTCTTCAGCAACAGGTACCCCACTTTCCCATTTCTTATTTTGTATCAGCCTCTCTCCCTGATTAGATGCAGAAGCCCTAATCTATTCTTAGTTAATCGAGTTAACATGCATCACGTGATTAATCAACTGGAAACAAAAAAAAAGAAAAGAAAAAAAGAGCCACATCAATCTTAAAGTTGTTATAAGATGGTTATTTTGGCCAAAAATAGTAGTTTTTAAGCCAAATTAACAAGTAATATTTCAGTTATAGCCATTTTTTCACATATTATTTATTTTCAGAAAAGCAAAAGTGATGCAAGGGTGTTTTTAAAGATTACACACGTAAATGTCCTTATATTTTCCTCAGTAATCATATGCTAAGAAATGGGATTTTTAATTAGCTGCAGGATTTAATCTACATATTTACTCATGTTAAGAAATTTCAAAGGTTTTTCAGTTTTATTGTAAGGATTACCAGAAGAAGAAAATTTAACATTGACTAACCTCTTAATTATATATATATATCAAAGAATAGGTTTTTCAATTTCCATGGCACTGGTACTTGTGAAAATAGTAGTACTATACTGTAGAGGTAAATTATATGCATATAAGTGGTCAAGGTTTTCACATACATATCTTATAAATTACTGTTAGTTTCACAAAAGTTTGTCAGTTTTCTAGTTCTAGTCAGCACGTAAGGACAAGTTTTCTTGATTAGGGTTCTTGTAACCGAGTCTTGGTCTTTTTCCATATAGTAATAAATTGAGTGAAAGAAACTCACACCATATTTCACTTACTTTATAGTGATAATTTCTTCTTCATCTTCTTCCTTTTTGGGTGGTGGGTTTTCCACAAAATTGCGTGAAATTCATGGTAACTTGAGATTTTAAATGTATTTTTGAGAGAGAGAGAGAGAGAGAGAGAGAGGGGGGGAGAGCCGCCATGAACTGTGTTTTGACGACTGCAAAGAGGGCTAGTTGCTTGCCGGAGCTAGCAAGCAAAAAATTTAGCAGATCGAGAAATATTGAAATAATTTTGGATTTGACTTTGGTGGTCGACTTTTCTTGTAATCTGGAAGGAGGAGACAGAGTGTAATTATGTTGATGCATTTATATTATTAATAAGTAAAGGTATATGAATATAAATTGATGCATTTATATTATTAATAAGTAAAGGTATATGAATATAGAAAAATATTTATATAAATTGAATTTATGAATAAATTAACAGCAGAATGTAACATTAAATAGAGAAGATAAAAAAAAAAATAGAACTGAACAAATTATAATTATAATATCATGTTACAATTCGCCATTGACTTGAGTGATGAAGAATTTATAAACCACATCTAATTATGTCATAAATAATTAGTAAGCAAAGGAAGGAGAAGGATTGGGTTGTTTGGGAAGAGTGTGGGTCCTACCCATGTGTTGGTTTTTTAGCTAATGCGGGTAAATCTACTGCACCACCCCAAAAGTCTTTACAATCACATGGGATTTTGCTTGTAAGATGATTTTTCTTGGTGATGAACCCTTTCTAACCTAAAGAGTGCAAATAGATTTTATGTATCATACCATTCACATTCACACACGGTTTGATATTCTGATTTCATGTATCAAGATTTAAAGAAGATTTTGTAAACTATAATGAATATCTTATAAAATTAATGTTAATTGATGAGCAGAAGGGAGAGAGTAAAGTACAAATTAAGTTTAGATAATAAGAAATTCCTGTTTAGCAATTGGATTGAACAATTAATTGAGTCACCGTCGACATATATCTCATTAAAGTGCTATCTGAAATATTAGTAAGGGGAGATTTAAAGAAATATGTGATTAGCTGCCATATTTGCGATGAGCTCTTCTATATATTATGCATGGAAAGAAGGGGAGAAAAGAAAAAAATACAAATTGCTTTTGACCTTGCAATATTTGTTTGTCATCTTGCTGGAGACTTATTATATATCTTACTATCTTAGTATTACTTAATTACTACTCTCCGGTTTTGGCGTTGAATATCTACAGCAGCTCTTTCGAGAAGCATCTTATTCTTCTTTTACATCTTGCTTCACCTACTCAGAAAAAAAAAATACTATAAATCACAATGCAATTTTCTCTCCTTAATAATTACTCCTCTTTTTAATTTTACTATATAATATTACGTATAGGTACCAAGTCATCAGCCTCGCACATAACATAGCACATGTCATGCCATGAGATAAGATAATAATATCTTTTTTTTGGCAATGAACATGAAATATTAGGTTTAGAATTTGTCTGTGTAACTTTTTCTATTTGAAATCCATATATAATCCGACTTGAATTTTTAATATATCGAAACATATGTACCTATAATTTTCTAATAATTTAAATATATGTATGTTGATATGGAATAAATTTAATTAAAAAAAACAAATCAAGTTTCCCTCTTTTCGTTACACTGAGATTACAAGTTTAAACCCTAATGGAATTTGTATGGAAAGAGACTGAGAATGTCGTGTTGTGAGAATAGGTGGTGAATTTGCAGGCAGAGCTGGCCTACATTCAAGCACGGCTCTCAACCATGCAGCATATCCCCGTGCCGCCGCAAGCAGCTGAAAGCCCATCGCAGGCAAGCGGTGTTTCAACATCAGAGATGGGGTCAAATTCTAACATGTCAGTGCATCATTTAGATCAGCTACAACACTTAGTATCATCAGAATTGTGTAATCCATTGGATCCCCAACAACTTGACAATGATGATCTCCATGATTTGGCTCGTGATTTTGTTTCTAGATACCTTCCTGGTGTTAGGTTCAAACCTCCAAACTCTCACCATTAGAAACTCTTAGTCTTAGCCATTCTTGAACCCACTTGGCCTTGTCTTTTGTTTACTTCACAGTCTCTTAGAGCAGTTTGTACTGGTTTCAAGTAATGGAATCGAATCTTTTTCCGTTTTTATTGGTGGCAGCAGGAACTTACAAACTCAATTTAAATTGCTCAACGCACTAACAAGTTCATGCAATTTTAAACCTTGTACTGTCTTATCTCACAAATTATATATATATATATTATTTTTGTACTTTTCCCCTCGAAAGAAATATAAACAATGATGGAGCAGCAATAAATTTTAATTTAGGTTAATACTATGTAACTTCAAATCTCATTTCCACCGTTATCTAGTCTAAGAGTAAGCTTTGATAAATTAAATTAATTTATTTCATGTGAATTTTCGGAATTCACATAAACTAGTTGTTTTGCAGCACTTTGCCTGGTGTTGTTAGATGGATTATATTAGATTCATGATTTAATACAACTTAGCAAATTCTGTATTTTAGGAGTTAATTTTAAAAATTTTGAATTAAAAAACTGTAAAATACAAATTTTTTTAAAATAAGTGCATTTTTAAATAGGATTTTTTTTTTAAAAAAAAATGCAATTTTTACAATAAAAAAATTTGGAAGTATTTTTAATTAAAAGGTGTTTAATGGGAGCATATATGTTCTTAGTGAAATCTTTTAGGCCTAGAAGGCAGTTCTCAGTGGCCCACAGACCAACATCGTATGGAGTTCCAATTACCCCCCGTAAAAATTGTTCGTTAATCTAAAATCTGAAAATGTTGACTTCCTCGTTCCCGTGCCGGAGAACTTTTTTGGTACTCTTCAAACACATGGATCGTATAAATACGTGGTTCCGACAAGATCTTCCAAAAGAAAAAGGATGACAATTGAAAAAATAAAGCAAAAGGAGATTTACATCCCTGCTCTGTGAAGCGACCATATCGCAAAATAACTCCAAATTCTGTAGCATTCTTATCGAGAGAACTCCAGAAATTCGCTTTAATTTCAACTCTGGTTTGTATTAGAAACTCTTTTGCTAAAACAAACAGAAGGAGGGTGTTGGTGCCAATGTGCAAGGGGAGATCCTACCACAAACTTAGATCAATGATTCAATACTTGAATACCAAATCCACCCCATGTCCTGCACTCATGTCATTCAAACACGGCCGAAAGCATTGAATGCCTCGTAAATTAGCCGTGCAATTGGCCCAATCTCTATAAAGAAATGATCAAGTAAAAATGGAGCCAAATTTCACCTGCTGCTATCAATTTTTCAGAGCATATGAATCTGACAAAAGAACGGATGAGAATAGATATAGCCATCCTACATTTCTCGAAAGTCAAAACTTTTAGACAGGGTTTTGTGAACAAAGGGGTAACATAAAATAACATACACTAGAGTTCAATAATTCAGCACATCTTATAAACTCACGGCTCAAAAATTGTGTTCTAGCTGACAGATACGCAATTATTAAGATTTGTTCATAAAAATTATGCAAGCAGTAAAACCTTAGAACAGTAAAAACATCACAATTTAGGCACTACAAATCTGCATCATCTTCCCAGGTGAATTTCAATCTTAGAATAGCAGATGTTTAGGTAACAGCTACACATTCTGTCTGCTTAAACAACAATTTGTTTTCAGATAACTCTTACCATATTCTCCCTAATTATTCTTCAGCATACCTTCTTCACATCCAAAGCAAGGCTGCTCCACTATTTCGATCGCCCTTCCATAATCAATTCTTTTGTGAGGCAAAATGGCCTTTCAACACAGAAGAACTCATGCAATGATAAGAGTTATTTACTCAATCACACATGCAACAAATAGACAATGGGGATAAGAGAGAGAGAGAGAGAGAGAGAAAAGAACTCTTTAACCTATACACAATCAATTGATAAAAAGTCTCTCGCAAACTCCATCATCCTTCAATTGTAACTAAAAGAAATTTTTATCATCATTGCCAAAAAGAAGATCAAACATATGATCAAGTTTCAAAGGAAGCATGTAACAAGCTTCAGAGAACAGGCATAACTTTCATTCAACAGCTTTGAGCAAAACTCTTCAACCAATGCAAACGAGCAGCTCCTTGTCATAACATCTCAACTTCATTTAATTCAGTCACATGTTCACCGATACTATTATATTGAACTGAATAATATTAAGATTGACTCACTTGAGAGTTATTTTGAAAATAGTTTCAAGAAATCTCACAAATTTGAGATGAAATTCATACTTTTTAGATGAATTTGTGTGTTATGCCATTTACAGATGCATAGTACATCAAAAGCTCACATACAATTAAAATTACACCTCATACAAATACTGAATCAGATAATGACAACACAATTTACATAAGAAGCAGCCAGAATACGCCAGAGAGGAAACCTTCACCATGTTAGATATAGTAAATCAGAACCGTATACATGTTAAACAAACAAGGATTCACAGCAAGGGAGCTATCATGAAATAATAACTATGCGCACATAAGGATAGTTTCAGATTTCATTTGGATTACAGACCTCGGAAACACACATTTCACACAGGCATCATCATCTCTTGGCCCAAAAACAAGATAACCTAGCATCATGCTTGAACTTCTTCTAGAAGAATAACACTGGGGTGTTCCTCCTATTCATGAGATTTTCAAACAATTTAAACATAACTTCTTTCTAAAAATGATCTAACTACAACACTAACAGCTTTAGTCCCACATGATCTAAACCTTAAAGTAGATGTACAAACAGGAAAAATCAAATGCAGACAGAAAACCAACAAACCACAGCATTATGAAATGTTAAAGCACAATAAACCTTAAAGTCAAGATCAATATAAGAAATACCATATGCAGACAGGTAGATCTGCAAGAACAACTAAGTGCATTAATTACATAATCTTCCATCATGAAAATCAATTTCTTAAGAATTTAGCTCGCATATCACATAATTTCTTTTCAACTGCACAAGCTAAGAGTTAAATTTGAAAACAACATACCAGGATTTTCAAATTCTTCAATCAATAAAAGAATCTACTAGAATGGCAAAAAGGTATGACCATGTATTGTTGAGAAAGAAAAGTGAAATGGAAATGGAACATGAGGAAATTCTGAAAATCCATGTTTATCACAGCCTCATACTAAAATGCTCTGCCTGTTGAAACTAATGCATAACAATATGAAATGATCCTGTAGTGCACTTTACTATGCTTTCCGTTGAAGATCTTATCCCATCATTGTTAAAGAAAATGGTCATCATCAATTCCTATATGACTGGAAAAAAAAGCAACTTGGCTCCAAAAGTGACTAGCTTGTACTGAACCATCAACCATGAATCTACATAATTCTTAAGTATGTTTCACCATCCTTTAAACCCTAGACTTGAGAAGATATGTTGATACAAGTTCTTTTCCAACTGTAGTTTGGTTATCACATCTATGATAAAATTACATGGGGACATGTAAAAGCACAGGTCATTGCTTGCAGACAGGCTCAAAGCTTCACAAGTCGTGTAACTAATAGCTTGCTGTCAAGATGTTTTAAGCAAGCATGCTACAAGTTACTAAGTTTGGATTTCATTAGAAATTAAATCATTGAGTTTGGATTTCATTAGAAATTAATTCATTCTTTCCTACTAGTTTGAGATTTCATAGAAGGCACATCATTTACTACAGAATTGTTACAAGAAAAAAATACTTATGGTGGATGATTTTGAGAGGCTGTCTTGACTTTGTGAATTAAGCTATGAATTAAAAAAGAAACTTAATAGCAAGATAACCTTGTAGAATATTTTTTTTTTCAACATCTTCAAGTAAATAAGTTTACAAAAGCAAATTAAACTAGACACCAATGACTTGTTAGGTGAAAAGGTATTGCTGCTACAGCAAGTAATCATCAAAATCCAAAGTAACTGATGATGGGTGTTGTTTATTAGCAGAAATTCTCAGCATGAAATAGGGTCAAACTTCAATGGCAAAAAATATTCAATTTGTACTGATCAAGTCTATTATCAAAGTCTAACAGATAGTAAAAACATGTCCAGGTTAATCCATAAGATATATGAAAGACCACATTGCAAAGCATGAGCCCACACCACATTTATTGTCAACTGTACATTCAAGCTTAAAACACGGAAAATTATTAAAGCAAGAAATCAAGAACCACCTATGAATTTACATAACGTTCATTCCAAGGAATCAAAGCTGAACTCTAAATTCAAAATAATCTAAGCATCAACATAAGAGCTCTTGATGCAGTACAGGCTAATGATCGTGTAAAGAAAATAATACATAGCTATAGGAAGAACTGGCACAGAGACCTGAAAAAGATAAATATAAGTCCCATATAGATTATCATGCAATGTTAGGACTAAAAAGCAATACATAATGTATACAAGAATTTCAAGAACTGAAAGTTACATGCTATAAAAGCACCAAGATGAAAATAATGACCATCCAGAGAATGTCAACAAATAGCGATAAACAATGCATATGTGCAGAACGGCCCAATTAGGTATACTTTACAGAACAACACACATCAAAGGTACCTAAAAGCTTGTGAGAAGCTCCAATCTTCAGTATACATAAATGTACAGCCCACTTCCAGCAGAGATAGTGTAAGAATGGGCACAATGTAAACTCAATGACTATGTTAGCGTGGGTTAACGGGCCATCCAAGGCTAAACAATCTCCCCGTGTCTGAATCCACTGTCCCCACAATCTGTACTGGAGTCTAAGCCACAAGGAGAATCATACCATTTTGGATTCTCTTGATAGAAACTATCAACCTGTATAAGACCTACATCTGTCACTATACCATCGTCATGCCTCAAAGGCTTCGTTAGTTTAGTATCCTCGCAGTCAAGAATGCTCTTCTCGTCAAAATCACTGCACTTTAACCACTTTTCAGGCTTACAAGGCTCAACCATCAGATCCTTGTCACTCCTACACTCTGTACGCATTTGGTCCCAAGGAACAACATCACCAAGTGTCCGTCCAAAACTATCATCATCATCATCAATCAATTCCGTTTCCTTCGCATTTACATATAATCTTTCATGATGATGATCACTCCAGTGTGGCAAATCATTCTCCCCCACAAGCACGTCATCCGAATGTGGCTTGTGGGAAAGCAACTCAATTGCCTTTGAACCGTCTTCCCCCATACCCCTAACTTTACTAGTGATATCAAACAATTCCTGTGACACTGAACCCAATAATTCACTTGGGATTTTTCTTAATCTCCCCTCCAACAGCCCAATTTCTGTTTTCAGTTCGTGCAGCTGCTGAAAAATTGAAAAATGCAAGTCCCCTTCATCCTTCCCTAACAATCCAAACCCCTCACTATCCATGTCCTCACGTACCCCATAGTCCATTTCTTGATCCATGATAAAGCTACCTTTATGTCCAACAACTCGGTGCATAATCCTGGCATTCCCATCCAAGGGCCCTGGCTCATGACCCGAATGCACCGCATATAATTTGAACACTGCCATCCCCTCCTCCTGATACACAAACGTCTTGTCCTTCTCATTATAATTTGTGATTGGCACTATAGCCCGAATCCTAAACCCACACCCACACCTCTTTGAAGCATAAGGCTCTCTTTTCAACATCCTGGACTTCTTGGCAACAGGCTCACCAGCCCTATGACAGGCATAATCCTTAACCTCAGCCATAAATGGCTTATACCTAATATACTTTTGTCTAATACAAAGCACGACCTTATGTTTTGCAGCCAACTGCTGTAGCCTATGGGGCACCTCCTTAGCAGGAACGTCAAATGACTCGGTATATTCAAAACGGCGGCGTTTGTTTCTGGAACCAGAACCTTCAGAGGCGGAGCAAACTGGGCAAGCAGCGACACAAACCCTAATGTAACTCTCGGGAATCCCGTAAAACTTAGCCCCTACAGTCCAAACTTGTTTTATTCTCTCTATGGTTTCTCTAAGCCCCAGGTGTTTTAAATCGGCATCCCCATGGAAACTCATAACAATATCTTGCCATTGATTAATATGAGAAACAAATTGCTGAGAATTGTTCTTAAAACAAAGAAATTCATTACCAGAAGCGTGGTCCACATGAGCCGTGAGCTTCTCCTGGATGCGCTTCCATCCAGTGACATAGGCAGTGTCTTCATTGCGGTCCTTCCAAACAGACCGCCACGATTTCAAGACGGAGCGCGGGGTGGCGGTGCGGATCTCGTCGGGAGTGGCGAGGCGGTGCTCGAGAATACAGCGAATCATGAGAGAGTGAGACTCGGCGTTGAATGTATAAAATTGGGAAGATATATGAGGCTCAGGGTTAATGTAAGCCGGGGGAAGAGAAGTATTGGGGACATTGGTTTTGGAATTGGAGTGAGCCGGGTGAATCAAGGAGTCATCGTTATCGGAAGAGGACTGACTGGGTGAGTCAGGGGAAGAGGAGCGGAAGAGAACGATTTCGGAAAGAGAGAGGTCATCCTGAATGGAGGGGTGAGCTTGAGCTTGGTGAGTGGGGATGATCTCGGGAGGAGGTGGGCCCAGATCATGGTGATGATTGTGGAAGAGATCGTGTTGCTCTGTTTTGTGAGTATTCATCACACAATTTGAAGAAGAAGAAGAAGAAGAGGGTTTGTGGAGTTAGTTTCTGCTCAGTTTGTGTCTGACATTTTGGAACTCACAAGGGTTTCTACTTGCCCAGCCTTTACCCCCCTTCTATCACTTTCTTGCTCTGCGCTTCCAAAGTCGTTGTTGGGATTTCTAAATTACATCCCGTCCCACAAATTATGAATTATTGTATAAATCACAAATATTATTAAATTTACTAATATTATTTGTAAAAAAAAATCAATTAAAATAACAAATATTTTGTTTTTTTTAATGCAAATTAAAATTTCATTAATATAATAAGAAATACATCTGAAAAGTATAAATAAACTTATTAAAGTTAAAAGTACATAAGATATATGAAATAAATGAAGTTGCTGGATTATAACTCCGAATTTTTTCGACAAAAATAGTGAATAATGGTAACATGCGGTGCGAAATCTGACTTACAGCGGGAAATTCCATCCATTTATTGTTCAAAAGAAAATTTTCATAAACGAAAACAACCAAATTTTCATAACGGAAGACAACAAAACTTTAATGAAAGAAAATACCAACCTCCAAATTTGGAAAATAAACTTTCATTATAAAAATTTAAATTGCATTTAATTTTAATAAAAAAACTAGACCTAAACAAAAATTTCAGATTTGAGAACAATTCAAACTCAAAAATAAAAACACAGAAAATTTCAGATATGATATTATAAAAACAAAAAAATACGAAAAATTCAAAAACAAATAAAAACTAATCAGATCTATACATATAGGGCTGTGCAAAACCGAACCGGAACCGAAAACCGAACCGAATGGATTTTGGTCCATTTGGTTCGGTTTTTTCGGTTTTCGATTTGTTCGGTTCTAAACCGAAATTAAATTTCGGTTATTTCGGTTCGGTTCTTACAATTGTAAAACCGAAAGAACCGAACCGACCGAAGTTTTTAAAATTCACCATTTTACTTTTATATATCCATATATATATATATATACACATATATATATATATATATATATATATATATATATATATATACACATATATATATATAACCTAAATCTAAATATACACTATAGTTATATTTATTTACATATATGTTTTTTTTTAATTGAAGTATATTAAATATATTATTAATAAGAACTTATATTGTATTTATTTTTAATATATTTTTTTTGTGTAATTTTGTTAATTTATTAGAAAAATAATATGAAAAATTTATGTATAATTTTTTTAGTTATTTTAAATGGTTTTATTTTATTGAATATAAGTTAATTTAATTTATGGATGCATATAAGTTAAAAATTTTAAAAAAAATCTATATTTGTGAAGAACCGATTGGACCGAACCGAACCGACCAAAATTATTTCGGTTTATTCGGTTTCGGTTTAAAAAATTTCGGTCCGCGGTTTGGTTCTAAAAATTCAGCAACTTCGGTTTTCGGTTTGTTCGGTTCGGTCCAAAACCGAACCAAACCGACCATTTGCACACCCCTATATACATATCTGCGTTTATTGAAACCAAAATCACAAAAACAAAACACAAATGATTTCAGATTTGGCCCAATAATAAAAAAACGAAAGAAAAACACAAAAAAAAAAAATTAAATCTGAGTTTATTAAATCAAATAATACAACCAAAAACATAAAAAATTTAAAATAAATAAAAGAACAACAAATAAAATTAAAAATTCAGATCTGCACTGATCTGAAAATTATTATAAAGAAAAAAAATGAAATAAGAAAGGTAAGGTGAGAGGCTGCCGCCTAAAAATGAAGTGACAGCAGCTCCAAAATTAGGTTAAGAATTTGGTAGCTATGGAACTCTTGAGAGAAAGGAAGAGAGAGAACACTACCTTATTCTACTTTCACTACAAATATTTTGTTGATATCACTTGAAAATTATATATTAAATATCATTTTAAATTTACTAAAATAATAATTTAGTGTGATATTTTTTTTGAAATAACAATTTAATGGGACAGGAAAATTATTACTTTTACTTTTTTAAATTTTTATATAATTATTAATTTAGTTATGGTATACTTATTTTCAATTAAAAAAATATATCATTTTCCATTAGTTTTGTAGCTTTTTTCTTTTCAACTGTTTATTATGGTAATAAAATTTTATAACAAAAAAGATAAAACATTAAGGTGTGTTCGGTAAAATTGTAGGTTTTTTGTTTTTAAAATCTAAAAACTATTTTTAGTTTTTGTTCTTTATTTTTTAGAAAATTGTTTTATATATTTAAAAATTTTATCATATTTTTTTAATTATTCATATATATTTTTTAATTATTTATGTACATTATAATAATGACTTTGGTGATAGTAGTGACAGTAGCGACAGTGTCGTTGTGGTGGTAGCGGCGACAACATGGTGGTGATGGAGGTGGCAGCGGCATGGTGGTAGAGGAGGTAGCAGCAGGTGGTGGTGGCAGAGATGACAGCGGCGTAGTGGTGGGAGCGACGACAGCGTGGTGATGATGGAAGCGGCGGCAGCATGGTGGTGGCTGAGGCAACAACGGCGACAGCATGGTGGTGGTGGAGGCGGCGGCAGCGTCGTAGTGGCGAAGGCAGCAGCGGTGTGGTAGTGGCAGTAGCGATATGGTGGTCGAGGCAACAGCGGTGTGGTGGCGGTGGTGGAGGCGGAAACAGTATGATAGCCGTCGTCGTGGTGGTGGAAATGGCAGCGGTGTGGCGGTGGCGGCGGTGTGGTGGTGAAGGTGACAGCGGTGGTGGCGGCGTGGTAGTGGCTGCAGAGGCGGTAATGTGGCGGTGACAATATGGCAGTGTGGTGATAGTGGTGGCAGTATGGTGATAATAAAGATAAAATAATAAAATTATTAAAATCTCAGTTTGAAGATTTTTATTTTTTGTTTAATATGTGAAAATCGATTTTTTAAATTTTTGCAAAAGTCGAAACGAGTATGAGTTTGTCGAACATATTTTGATTTTATTTTTAAAAAATAAAAAATAAAAATCTCTCCAAACGCACGAATCAAATGATTTTAAATTAAAAGTTTGATGCTCCTTTGCCACAAAAATTAACGTTTTAACTTTATGAATGATATTTGGTACAATTCTTCGAAATTATGGTAGGCATTTTCCATTCAGCATAAACTTTTTTGTGGCATGTGGGAACAAATCCAAATTTTAATTTAAGAGAAAATAAAGGTAACTTTATATTTATCTTTCAAACATGAAAATTAATGATTAAAAGTATAATATCTTTGATTTCATTCAAAATTAACACAAATTAATATAATAATTTGGTTTTTAAAATATTTCATCCCGGTAGTCACAAATGATATGATATTTAAATTAATATGACTATTTCTTTTCAATTAATTTTTTTTTTTCATTTAAACAATCATAAGCTAATGAATAATTAAATTAATTGAGCAATTATAAATTGATAAAAATTATATTATAAAAATAAAATAAAATAAAAAATTGAATTATTTGGGTTAATTCAAAATTTACATATGTATATTATCTCTATTCTATCTGAACAACTCGATTTGAATTATATTTTTGGATTGGTTAGAATTTTACTCATCTCTACTTAGGAAAGTACGATAACATGCGCATTTTTCCACGTATAAATGACCTTTAAGGATCTTGGGATAAACCCAAAAAATTGTTGGGGACAATCAAAATTATTATTTGGGCTTTTTGCTGTCACGAGAGTCGCCCTCCATAATTGGTTTATGCCATGGTCATGGTCATGCAAGTGCAAAAAATTCAAAAATCTCACAATTGATCCCATAAGACTATATATTGGAATATTATATTTTATTTTATTTTTGGCAATTATATTGAAATGGTAGAATTATAGAGTATATGAATAATATTAGTCATCGTATATATTTATTAAAATCAAACTCCTAATTTGTGTGATATGAACCGAAGAAAAAAGTGAATAATTTTATTTGTATATGAAGGTAGCTAATAATAATAAAAGACTAAAAGTATGGACAAGCACATGTGCATGAATAAAATCCTTAGATGCAAAATGAGGGAACACAAATCAGCACATTCCTCTTTAAGTCCAAGATGAGCATCATCAACGACATAAGCATTAACAAATGATTGTATTTCCTTCTTATCTCTTGGCCTTATCGGTTCAATTTTATTTATTTGTTTTCTTATAGTTCGAATGTAATATTAAATTAAACAACCACTTGAAATAAATATTTAACATTCCCTATCATTACATATTAACGAGTTTTCTTTAATTGAAAATACCTTTTTCTCCCACATACACATATTTGATATAATTAAGTGCCTTTTTGCTGCTGTATCAGCGAAATTCGATTAAAAGAGTATTTTTAGGATGCAATGGAGATCAATTGGCATCAAAGTTCATTTTATATTATTAGGTAAAATTCATTTTTAGATTTCTAATTTTTTTTATATTGGATCTTTTTATAATTTTTGTTTATTGAATTTTTATATTTTAATATGAGATGACACGTAATTTCTCATAATTACCGACATAAGCATTAACAAATGATTGTATTTCCTTCTTATCTCTTGGCCTTATCGGTTCAATTTTATTTATTTGTTTTCTTATAGTTCGAATGTAATATTAAATTAAACAACCACTTGAAATAAATATTTAACATTCCCTATCATTACATATTAACGAGTTTTCTTTAATTGAAAATACCTTTTTCTCCCACATACACATATTTGAGATAATTAAGTGCCTTTTTGCTGCTGTATCAGCGAAATTCGATTAAAAGAGTATTTTTAGGATGCAATGGAGATCAATTGGCATCAAAAGTTCATTTTATATTATTAGGTAAAATTCATTTTTAGATTTCTAATTTTTTTTATATTGGATCTTTTTATAATTTTTGTTTATTGAATTTTTATATTTTAATATGAGATGACACGTAATTTCTCATAATTACCGACATAAGCATTAACAAATGATTGTATTTCCTTCTTATCTCTTGGCCTTATCGGTTCAATTTTATTTATTTGTTTTCTTATAGTTCGAATGTAATATTAAATTAAACAACCACTTGAAATAAATATTTAACATTCCCTATCATTACATATTAACGAGTTTTCTTTAATATCAAATACCTTTTTCTCCCACATACACATATTTGAGATAATTAAGTGCCTTTTTGCTGCTGTATCAGCGAAATTCGATTAAAAGAGTATTTTTAGGATGCAATGGAGATCAATTGGCATCAAAAGTTCATTTTATATTATTAGGTAAAATTCATTTTTAGATTTCTAATTTTTTTTATATTGGATCTTTTTATAATTTTTGTTTATTGAATTTTTATATTTTAATATGAGATGACACGTAATTTCTCATAATTACCGACATAAGCATTAACAAATGATTGTATTTCCTTCTTATCTCTTGGCCTTATCGGTTCAATTTTATTTATTTGTTTTCTTATAGTTCGAATGTAATATTAAATTAAACAACCACTTGAAATAAATATTTAACATTCCCTATCATTACATATTAACGAGTTTTCTTTAATATCAAATACCTTTTTCTCCCACATACACATATTTGAGATAATTAAGTGCCTTTTTGCTGCTGTATCAGCGAAATTCGATTAAAAGAGTATTTTTAGGATGCAATGGAGATCAATTGGCATCAAAAGTTCATTTTATATTATTAGGTAAAATTCATTTTTAGATTTCTAATTTTTTTTATATTGGATCTTTTTATAATTTTTGTTTATTGAATTTTTATATTTTAATATGAGATGACACGTAATTTCTCATAATTACCGACATAAGCATTAACAAATGATCGTATTTCCTTCTTATCTCTTGGCCTTATCGGTTCAATTTTATTTATTTGTTTTCTTATAGTTCGAATGTAATATTAAATTAAACAACCACTTGAAATAAATATTTAACATTCCCTATCATTACATATTAACGAGTTTTCTTTAATATCAAATACCTTTTTCTCCCACATACACATATTTGAGATAATTAAGTGCCTTTTTGCTGCTGTATCAGCGAAATTCGATTAAAAGAGTATTTTTAGGATGCAATGGAGATCAATTGGCATCAAAAGTTCATTTTATATTATTAGGTAAAATTCATTTTTAGATTTCTAATTTTTTTTATATTGGATCTTTTTATAATTTTTGTTTATTGAATTTTTATATTTTAATATGAGATGACACGTAATTTCTCATAATTACCGACATAAGCATTAACAAATGATCGTATTTCCTTCTTATCTCTTGGCCTTATCGGTTCAATTTTATTTATTTGTTTTCTTATAGTTCGAATGTAATATTAAATTAAACAACCACTTGAAATAAATATTTAACATTCCCTATCATTACATATTAACGAGTTTTCTTTAATTGAAAATACCTTTTTCTCCCACATACACATATTTGAGATAATTAAGTGTCTTTTTGCTGCTGTATCAGCGAAATTCGATTAAAAGAGTATTTTTAGGATGCAATGGAGATCAATTGGCATCAAAAGTTCATTTTATATTATTAGGTAAAATTCATTTTTAGATTTCTAATTTTTTTTATATTGGATCTTTTTATAATTTTTGTTTATTGAATTTTTATATTTTAATATGAGATGACACGTAATTTCTCATAATTACCGACATAAGCATTAACAAATGATCGTATTTCCTTCTTATCTCTTGGCCTTATCGGTTCAATTTTATTTATTTGTTTTCTTATAGTTCGAATGTAATATTAAATTAAACAACCACTTGAAATAAATATTTAACATTCCCTATCATTACATATTAACGAGTTTTCTTTAATTGAAAATACCTTTTTCTCCCACATACACATATTTGAGATAATTAAGTGCCTTTTTGCTGCTGTATCAGCGAAATTCGATTAAAAGAGTATTTTTAGGATGCAATGGAGATCAATTGGCATCAAAAGTTCATTTTATATTATTAGGTAAAATTCATTTTTAGATTTCTAATTTTTTTTATATTGGATCTTTTTATAATTTTTGTTTATTGAATTTTTATATTTTAATATGAGATGACACGTAATTTCTCATAATTACCGACATAAGCATTAACAAATGATCGTATTTCCTTCTTATCTCTTGGCCTTATCGGTTCAATTTTATTTATTTGTTTTCTTATAGTTCGAATGTAATATTAAATTAAACAACCACTTGAAATAAATATTTAACATTCCCTATCATTACATATTAACGAGTTTTCTTTAATTGAAAATACCTTTTTCTCCCACATACACATATTTGAGATAATTAAGTGCCTTTTTGCTGCTGTATCAGCGAAATTCGATTAAAAGAGTATTTTTAGGATGCAATGGAGATCAATTGGCATCAAAAGTTCATTTTATATTATTAGGTAAAATTCATTTTTAGATTTCTAATTTTTTTTATATTGGATCTTTTTATAATTTTTGTTTATTGAATTTTTATATTTTAATATGAGATGACACGTAATTTCTCATAATTACTTCCTCCGTTCCTTTTTATCTGTCACTTTTGAGGAAAATTCAAATTTTATTTATCTGTCATTTTTATATTTTTAATATAATTTAATTTTATTTTTTCAATTTAATTTTTTCTCCAATGCAAGTTAACCAATTAGATTTAAATTTATATATTGAAACACTCAATTTTATTTTAAATTTAAGTCTAATTAATAATCTTTAATTCTAATAAAAACAATAAAAATAACAAATAATAAGAAAAAGAAAGAATACATGTTAGCCCATACATTTTAATTATATCAATATTGCGTCATATCGGTAAAAATTATTATATTTAAGCTTTTAAAATTTTTTCGCATTGAATTTTTAAATTTTTAACAATAGATCAATTTATAAAAAGAAAATGACGCGGCTTTTTATATAAAAATTTAGGGATTTAAAAATAAAATTTACATATAAATTATTTTTAAATTGAATTCAACTAACTACTTTAATAATCAGTTAGTTAGGGTTGAAATGATTTTTAAATAAATTTATTATATAAAAAAGTTTGAGGGTGAAATTGTCCAGCACTTATTTTTGCAATCAAAAGTTTTGGCTCCAAAGGAAAATCATTAAATATTTTCCGGATCCAAAACTATTCAAATTCAAAATCAATATTCCTTTTCAAAAAAAAAAAAAGAAAAAGAAAAGGGAGATCGAACATAAAAATTAGGAATACAAACAGTCCCGCTCCTGGGCAAGAGCACAGCACACACAAACAGCAAAACCCCATGTTAGATACAATGATGACGCGTCAACCTTACGTTTTCATTAATATCACATATTTTTACTCCTTTTCCCGATGTAACGGTTCCTCCCGCTCCATTTTCAATCCCATCATCATCTCAATCCATTTCCCTCCCTAAACAAAATCCATCTGATTCAATCCTTTCTTTCCTTTTTCATTACTTTTTCTCCTTCAGTCCCACATTTCCCTTCTATTTATGCCCACCATTTTCTGCTCACTCCATCACTTACCAATCCTCAAACAACAAAACTAACTATTACTTCGCCATGTATAACAATCATCAAGATCGCTTTGCCAGTGTTGAGACCACTTGCGGATTGTTGCTTTTGGAATTGCAGGTTTGTTTTTTCCTCTTCTTTTTTGCTTCAATTTGGTATGTGTCATTTGGAATGTTACTTTTCTTTTTTGGTTGGCTGTTTATTTAATTCGTGGAAAATCAGAAAATATGGGATGAAGTAGGAGAGAATGAGGTTCCAAGGGATCAAATGCTGTTTCAAATTGAACAAGAATGCCTGGAGGTTTACAAAAGGAAAGTTGATAGGGCAAATGAGTTTAGATCTGAATTGCAAACCCAAGTTGCTTTGGCTGAATCGGAAATTGAAGACATACGTTCTACTCTGGGTGAGATATCAGTGAAAGTAAGTGAAATTGTACTCAAGAGTTCGCATTTTGTATATTTTTACTATTTTATTTTCTTTTGCACCTGTACGTTTAATGCCCTCAGGACGAGCAGAAGGCTACTGGAAACTTGAAGGAAAAGAGTCAAAGTATTAATCCACTGTTGAAGGAAATGCGTAAGAGGAAAGCAGAAAGGGAAAATCAATTTCTTGAAATTATTAATGAGATAAAGAGCATTTCGAAAGAGATTTTTGGTCCTACAAAAGAAAATCTGCTTGAGATCAATGAGATGGTTCTCGTTGGAACCGACTTGTCTCTGAAACGGCTTGAAGAATTGCAGAAGCGGTTGCTTGAGCTTAAAACTGAGAAGGTTTATGCTCATTTTGTACTTTGATTTAAAAACAACTTAGTACACTATTAGACCTAGAAATTGAGTATTACAAATTCTTTTGCACTGGGTTAATTTTGATGATGTATGTTATTTTGGAGTTTTTGTTCCTAAACTTGGGAAATTAACTAATCACGTTGCAAATATATTTGTTTATCCAATTACTTTATGTAACATGCAGGCCAACCGTTTGAAGCAAGTATTTGGTCTTGTGGATATTCTAAATTCCTTGTGTTTGGTGCTTGGCATGGACTTTAAACACCATGTTCACAAGATTCATCCAACTTTGGATGATACCAAAGTAGGCGTGGATATAACTGATGATACAATTGCGGGCTTGACTACTACTATCCAAAGCTTACGAGATGCCAAGATTGAGAGAATGAAGAGGGTTAGTAAAACTAAAATGTTCTAGCAAATTAATTGATAGTTGCAAAACTTTTTTTTTCTGCTCCGCCCACTTAATTTTTATTTTTACCAGCTTCGAGACCTTGGAACTGTCCTTCTGGAACTTTGGGATCTAATAGAAACTCCAATAGAGGAGCAACTGATGTTTGAGAACGTTACCAGTAACCTTAATGCTTCAGAATCTGAAATTACTGAACCTAATATGCTTTCTATGGTCTTTATTAACCATGTAAGTTGCAAATTGTTTATTTTTCTTTCTAGTTTGATCAATTCTGTGTGGCCAAGTTCAAGAGAAGAGTAAAAACTGCTCAAAATACTTTTAACTTATTCGATATTTATATAGGTTGAGGATGAAGTTATAAGGCTCAAGCAGCTCAAATTAAGCAAAGTGAAAGAGCTTGTTCTGAAGAAGAAGTTGGAACTGAAAGAAATATGCAGGAGTGCACACATGGTAACAGAAGAACTCAGTGCCCCTGAATATTCAGATGAAGCTGTAAGTTATGGTAAGTATTTATATAAATATAAATCTAAAAGTATTCTGAAAATATCGTCCTTATGAACATATAGGAGATTTCCGAGTTCTTTATAAAATGAATATTAGTCAGTACAGTGCCATGAAGGTAATAATGTTTTATTCTAACACTCAGTAAACTTAGCTATACTGATTTGGTAACATAACAACAATGTGGTGTGTTAATCCACCCTTTGACTTCTTTTGACCTAAACTTTGCACCAAATAGGGATTTCTAAGAAAAAGGAAGTCATGAATAATCATATTATTGTCTTACTATTATGTAATATCATTTTGCAGGAGATAAGGACCCTGTGCATGTACTGGAAGAGATTGAGCTTGACGTTGCAAAGGTTAAAGAAGAAGCTAGGAGCAGGAAGGAAATACTAGACAAATTGGACAAGTGGTCAGCAGCATACGAAGAAGAGAACTGGCTGGAAGAGTATAATAGGGTTGGGCAATTTTTCTATTTCTGTCAATAAAATTGCAACCATACTTTCCTTGGTCCTCAGTTAAATTTCCTTGTTATTTCATAGGATGACAATCGTTATAATGCTGGAAGAGGTACTCATCTTACCTTAAAACGTGCTGAGAAAGCTCGTGCAGTTATCAACAAAATCCCTGGTAAAGCCTATGTGCAATTCTCAATATAACTTCACTTGAGTAGTGGTGGCATTTTTATAACCTTTGGCTCATAATTTGCATCCTACAGAAAAGAATATTTCTTAGATGTTCTGTAGCATAAAGTAATTTATTTTGTTTCTCTTTAACCTTTTTATGATTTCCTTGTTTATCTTGGTCGTGGAGCAGCAATGGTGGAGACGCTGACTTCAAAAATAATTGCTTGGGAAAGAGAACGAGGGATTCAGTTCCTTTATGATGGTGTAAGCATCTCTTCTCTTCAAGTCTGTAAATATAAAGTGTGAGAACGTATAAGATGTAACTATTATTGAATTGGGTTTAGTTGGTATGGAAATTTAATTAATTTGCTTTTCTTTGATCAATTTAAATTAAGATAGTTGCCTTTCGATCTCTTGTTACTTAGGAGCGGCTTCTTTCTAGGCTGGAACAGTACAACAACCTAAGGAAAGAGAAGGAACAAGACAAGATAAGACAAAGAGTATGATTTCAATTAATTATTCTGGACTTTTAATGGAGCTGTCTTCACGAACATTCTCTTTTTATCCCCCTCCTCTCAAACTGAAAAAGGATTTAAGTCCATAAAATTATTTGTCTATATTTTAGGACCAGAAGAAACTTCAGGTTCAGCTGATAGCTGAGCAAGAAGTACTCTTTGGGGCAAAACCCAGTCCATCACAGAGTGGAAGGAAGGGTCGTAGAACTTCAGTAGCAGTTGCTAGTGATCGGAAACTCTCTGTTGGTGGAGCAATGCTTCAAAACTTTAACGCTGAAAAAGTATCTGTCCGCATCAATCCAAGGAAGAAGGGTGACTATTTGAATCAAAACAGCCTGCTCGGCTGCCAACAATATAGTGGATTTGCATCTCAGGCCTCCGGTAAGCTTTTTCTCCATTTATAGAACGGATCGTTTGACAAAAGGTTGGCTGTTTTTAGGTTCTGGGTAACCATGGAAAAATATGATGCCTGACAGTAATATAATTGTATGGCAAATATTAGTAGGTAGGAGAAGCTCAGAGGTTGCTGGTCATTCTGTGAAGCAGCAGCATTCAGCAAAGACACGCCAAAGTGAATCACGCTTGATTAGGGAACCGCTTTCTCCTATCCCTTTAACAATGTCTTCTAAAGCTAACATAGCAAATATTCCAGAAGATCAGAAAAGAATGCAGGATGAAAAATCTCAGGCGTCGGTTCCTTCAATTAAGAATCTAATGGGTACACCTACGAAATCGATATCTTGTAAAGATGATGAAAACAGAACCCCCAAGGCATTTACAGGACCAGTGCCAACAACTCCAACACCATTGGCTCCTATGATCATGGCCTTAACGCCATCGACCCCATATCTTTCTTCTTCTACAAAAACGCCGAAAAGTATTTTGGACCAAATTGAATACTCATTTGAAGAGGTAAGAGCCGGTTTCATCTTTCGTGATTCACAGTTGTAATCACATTCACAGGTTTTATAGGTCACCAACTATATTTAATAAAATTTGAAAATGTTGGTTTGATTGTTTGCCCATGATTAGTGATGTGGCCAATTGAAATTGGCAATTTACTTTAGAATTCTACATCCGGCATACAGTAAGGTACTTGTCGTGGTGTTCAAATCTCCACTGCGCTAAGGTGAGCATTTATTTGGATATGAAATATATTTGTATATGCTAATAGGTATGGAAATTGGCAGTTGTATTGCAGGGAGTGACGTTTTATATGAATAGTTATTCTCCTTTTCTTTTTTTGTTTTTGTTTTATTATGTCTAATGTGATCTATAAATTTTCTTTAAAAAAATTGCTAATACTTGCATAATATTCAGGGATTGAGATATGAAATTCTAATGTAATAGTGCACTGTTGAATAAAAGTAAATTTATTTTTTATTTTTAATTTAATTATGTTCACTTTAAATTTTGTAGAGTGTGATATGAGTTCGTACCGACTGCCACTCTAAAATTTTATTTGGAAAAGTGGCAAAAAATAAATAAATGGCTGGACCAAATTTAATTTCTTCTCTTCAGTTCCCCTCTCTCTCCCTAATAGGCATCCAGTCATTCCCTTCTAAGGCTGTTTTTTTATTTTTTTAAGTATGAGTTTGCGGATAACTGATTGGATAATGGATTCAGATGGGACAAGTGAATTTTAGTCAATGTTTTCTGCAATCAAAAAGTAGGGCCCATAAAAATATATTTGGTGAGGTGGGCATGTGCATAGTGATAGAAGTGAGAGACACAGGGCCAAGCAGCCTCGGACAATTGTGAGGATTTAAGGGTCACCCGTCACTCTATCATTCAGACTGCTAAACGTACAAACTACGAAGGCCTTGGTCAACACCTTTGTCCAATGCCCACAACCCTTTTCGTTGTATTTTAGTAGAATTTAGATTACCCATAAAAATCTAAATACAATTGCAGCTAATTTTCATTATTCCTGATTAAATATTTAGTGGGTGAACTATTTGTTGTCCCTTTAAAGTTTATTTATTTATTTAAAAAAAAACAGAAGAGTTGTCCCTTGAAAGTTGAAATTAGCCGATTTCACTTTTTTTTTAATTGTTTCTTAGAATATTATTACACATATTAAAACTTGGTTAAATGGAGCAAATTTCTCTTCTTTTTTTTTGTTTGACAGTAATTAATTTGTCTAGATGACAAATTTAGCAAATTTAATTCTATTGATTTTTATATTTTCTCAAATGCTATTCAAATGATTAGCAGTAATTCAAAATGGTTAGAAGTTTTGTAATTACTTTAATAAGATGTAATTATATAAAAATAAGTGTTGTTTAGGTATTTCCTTAATTCGATAGACACGAGATTTAAATTATGTAGCAGCATACGTAATGCATAGAAATAATAATAATAAAAAAGAAAATTGTACTACGTGGAAACAAAAACTCATTTGATTTGAATATAATTTGAGAGTTAAAATTTAGAATAATTACTGTACTTGTGAATTTCAGTATTTTTAATTTTTTGGTACGAGGATCTAATACGGTAATTTTCTGCAAATTGTGAATATTAAATTGGAAAATGGTATCCTCAAAGAAATAAGATAAGAACAAAGCACAAAATTAAACAATCATGCATCTACGAAAGTGTGGTCAGAGATTTAGCACACCTTTTTCAGATCCTCACTCGCTATTTATGGGAATTTCTTCCCATGTCAAATTTATACACATACATACTCAGCTTATACCAAAGAATATAAAATAATACTCTTTTAATTTCATTTTATACTTACAATAATATTTTTAGACTTTCAATAAAATTTTATTTTATTTTTTAATATAAATTGATTAATTAAATTATTTAATTATATTTTGAATTTAAATCTAATTAATATTTTTTAATTATAAAAAAATAACAAAAATGATATATAAAATAAAATGGAGAGTATATAAATTTATGCATCAAAATTTTGAAATTTGGATGGCCTATTATTAATTTCGTATATTAATGTGTTTTTCATAAAATTTTATTTCCTCGTACTACACGAAATTAGAGCGAATCGGTTAAGGGCATATTTCAAGACTAATTAACAAATAAATCCCTATGGGCACGTTTGGTTCGCTGTATTGTATTAGCCTGTATAGTATTAGTCTGTATAGTATTAGCCTGTATAGTATTAGTCTGTATAATATTAATTTGTATTATATTATACAGTGTTTGGTATAATATTATATTAGTTTGTATTATTTTATATTGTATTTGATATATAATAGTATATTGTATTGTTTTTAAATAAAATTAAAAAATATGAAAAATTAAATTATTTTTAATATTATCAATTTAGACAAAAAAATTAATTGTAAAATACAATTTTTTAAAAATGTGAAAAAATTTCTTGAAATATAAATATATAATAGTAGATAAATTAACAATCAAACAAGCAATTTAATTAATAACATTCAATTATATAATTGAAATATATTAATAAATGTGTTAAAATTAATAATTTTATACATAGTCCCATAACAAATCAAAATAAATAAACTTAATTATTATTATTTTATTATTTTAGACATAATCCAATATGTAACAGGCTCATAAGTAGAAAATCATGCAAAAAAGAATTTAATAATAATAATAATAATAATCAAACTAAATAAATTTAATAAACTATTATGACACACAAAATATATATTCACAAAATAAAAATGACAATAAAATAATAAAATAGAATTTATATAAAATGAGAAAAAGTAAAAATAAGGATAAACACCGTATTAAATAAACCCAGGGGGGAGGGGTGTACTATTTTATACTGTGTATATAGGATAAAAACTAGATGTTGTATTATATAATACATGTATTATTTTTTAGAAAAATTAGCCAAACACCCTCTAATGTATTAGCCTGTATTATTTTATGCTATCCTGTATACTATACGGGAAAACAAACATGGCCTATATGTCTTATCTGTTAATAAAACTTCAAAAACACTACTCCAAAAGAAAAGGAGGAGAAGAGAAATACACAGTGGCATGTTGTGTAATATCTAACAAACATCAAGGGCTATTGTTAATATGTATCTTTTATCTACAGAAAAAGACAAAAAGCAGGTCAGCCGCAAGAAAAAGGTGCTCCTCTCTAACGCTACCTTTGCAGCTTTAAATATAAAACGCAAATTTATTTTAAAAAAAAGTTATTCACTTTTTTTTAAAACTTATATTTTTTTCATTTTGGAATTTACTATTTTGACCATATTCCAACTCAAATTTCAAATTCTTTTCAATTTTCCTCCCGGACGTGAAAATTCTCTTAAATCAACTGCATTTATCGGGTTTAGCAATTAATTAATTATTAATAATTTCTTTTTACAGATATATAATTCCTTTTTGTATTTTATTATAAATAATTTTGTTTTTCACACTTTCTTTTTTACGCTTCCTCAAAGTGGTGTCTCTCTGTTCAGACAGGAAAAATAAAAAGAAAAAAAAAAACCGGCAGCGGTTTCCGCGACACCTGAAAAGTGCAACTGGGGTTCCGTTTTCTCGAGAAATCGTTTTCTTACGAAACAAACAGTTTCATTCTTTCTTTTGAAAATTTCCTTGCGAGAAAAGTGTGATTTTCTTCTTCGACTGTCTTTGTTTTTCCTTGCTAGAGAGAAAATTGAGATAGAAACTTCGGGTTGTACTGTTTGAGCTCGGCAAATGTGCGAAGCTTTGTGACATACTGTTTCAGTTAAAGCTTCAAAGAGTGCTTATTGGACTGTAGGAGTTGCTGTAACAGGTCATGATCTTTCCTTTTATTTCTAGTTTAAGTAGAAGCTTTTTGGTTAGCTAGCTAGTTTTTATTTCTAGTGTAGAGCAGTTATTTGTTGCCTTGTGAAGGTTTGTGGATTTTTGTGTTTTGGTAAATTTTCAAGTGATTCTGGTTTGATGAATTTTTTTTAAACAAAGTTTGATCTTTAGAAATATCCACTGAAATGGTTACAAGAAAGTACTCTTTTTTTTTATTTTTTATTTTATTTTTAATGTAAGAATTGGATAGTTTGGAATATGAGTGCTGGTGTTTAATGCTTAAAGAAAGTGTGTAAATTTCCAGTGATCTTCTTCACGACTTTGCAATTTGTCCCCCCCCCCCCCCCCCCCCCCCCCCCCCCCCATCCCTCGGTATAGATTTGAATATTCCTTAAGTCATTTTTCCCATTTTGATAATTTTCAATTTTTGATGTTGCAGATGCTGGAATGAGAATCTAGATTTGGCAGAAATTGGTCATTAGGTTTTAGTTATTTTGGATACTCATTGATGGAAACAAGAGAAGGACTAACTTCAGGGGTGACAGTGATAGGAGCTGAAGCTCCTTCAACTTATCATGTGGCGGCAAGGACTGAGAATTCAACCCAAATTACAAGCACACCTGCGGTCACTGTCACACCAGTTAGTGCAGGGTTGTCTGGGGCAACAGAAAAGAAGAAGAGAGGCAGGCCTAGGAAGTATGGACCAGATGGAGCTGTGGCCAGGGCATTGTCACCGATGCCTATTTCTTCTTCGGCTCCTGCTGGTGGAGACTTCTCTGCTGGGAAGCTGGGTAAAGTGTGGTCAGGAGGCTTGGAGAAGAAGAAGTACAAGAAAATGGGATTGGAGAATTCAGGTATATATATCTTTCCTTTCTAAAAAGGTTATTCAAATTAAATTATGTTTGATTAGGATTTGTTGTGCATGGTGCTTAATTAGAATGACATTTTTTTTCATGATGATTTTAGTTTGATTTTAATCAATATGATAGGATTAATTCTGTTTTTGATAGCGGATTGGTCTTTGTTGCACTTCAGTGTTTTGGAATTACTGTCTTAGTGGTTGGATGGAATTATAAATTGTCTTCAAAGATTCCTCCTTTTCTTTTTTTCCTTTTTTGTTTATTGGGAATCCTCACTTTAAGTTATGTGGGACCTTTATAAGATGTTCTTATTCATATTTGATAGTACAATGCTGATTCTGATTATTAAAAAGTTTGGTTTTGTGTGGTTGTTTTACGAGAAAGAATATTCCTGCTATGACTAAGATTTTTGCATGTTGCCTTTTACTAATAATACAGAAATATGCTGCAGTGGCGGAAACATAAATAAGCTTATTGACTATATCCTGTTTTAATTAAGAAATTTTTGCTTTCTGAATATGGGTGTTGTTATAAGGGATATTAAAAGCCTTATTGCATATTTACGTGGCTTTTTCAAGTTCATATCATAATAACGTTTGTGACATATCAAATGTTACTTCTTTAGCAGTTTAGGTCACCAGTTTTACAGTTGCCACTTTTTTTTCCACTTATTACTATTGATAGCCTTTTGCTGGTTCAAAGGAACTGTGGTGTAAGTAGAACCTGAATTTGGCCTTTTGTTTTTTACTGCAATTCTCTGGATATAGAGTTAGAGCTATGATGAACTTGTGTGCTTCGAAATGTCCACAAATATGCATGAATTCATACCTTATACTGATGTATGATGAATTGAATGAGTTTGAAGTTTGAGTATTATAATTTACTGGAATTATAAATTTGCATATGAGGATCTTCAGTGGTAAAATTTAAAGCTCTATCCACTTTGGTTTTGGGATTAAAATGTAAAATTCTTTAGAAGTTTATGAAGTTGAAAGCATAAGTTTAGCTCAATTAATTGAAGGCCTGGTATTTAGGCCCGTTACAATGGTTCTTGCTTCTATCCTCATCTTCTCAAGAAGGTTCAATTTGTTGTGGTCTAAGTAATTGTCAAAGTGCGGGTAACTTTACTATCACCTTGAGTTCAATTATCCATGGCATGTGGATATAATCCATAGTGCCAAAATTTAAGATTTCATGAAGTAGTTGTATTTTCCTATCTAGCCATGGGATCATCTTGGCACATGGAGGCTTCTACTGCCGAAGATAAAATAACAAACAAAAATGAAAATTGCATGTTTTCTCCTAGTTTTATAATTGCTTAAACTAAGTTCTCGAAGTTGTTTCCACGAGTAAATTACTCTAGTTGCTTATTTTCTATCTCATTTGCAAACATGTTAGGATAACATGTAAAAAAGAAAGTAATCAATGTTATGCTCTTAATATAAGAGCGCCGGAAAATGTCTATATTAGCAAAATATTAGTTACTACACATGCTAAATTTTAAATTATTAATGTTCTTTTTCTGTTATTTTATAGGTGACTGGGGTTCTGGTTCAGTCGGTACAAATTTTACTCCTCATGTTATTACTGTCAATGCTGGAGAGGTATATTAAATAATGAAAAACAATGACATTTTTTTTCCTAATAAAAGGTGATTGTGATTAAACTGATGAGAAGTTATTTTGTCTTCTACATTGACATTTCTGTGCTATTTAGTTCTGGATGAAATTTATATTATACACATATAAACTGACAAAACTCGCTGTATAAAAGAGATAGGATGGTGGTTTAGCTGAAAGTTGTTTTTATATTTTTTTTTTTATAAGTATTTGATTGAGAACCAGGCTGTAAACTAAGCTTCTGTGGCCTTTTTGCAAATTTTTTAATTGTTTTCTTAAGCTAAATAATTGTTTTTAAAATTGCTCGCTAATCATACAATTCAAGTCAAGGGTATATTGTCATCAACTTAAAAGCTGTAGTTTTTGTAAGACAGCCAATTACAGCTGTAATCTCCATTTTGGGCTTTGTTTCACTTTGCTATTGATTTTCTTTGGTTAAGGATGTTACTATGAAGGTTATATCATTTTCACAACAAGGACCTCGAGCTATTTGCATTCTGTCTGCTAATGGGGTAATTTCAAATGTCACACTTCGCCAACCTGATTCTTCTGGGGGCACTTTGACATATGAGGTATACCATTTAGAGTTGGTTTTGTTTTATTTTTATAACTTCATGTACTGTCCATTTTAAGTAAATTATTTCTACTAGTGTTATCATTATCTTTATTGAATATATGCCATTATGGTTGAGTTCTGAAGTTTCAACATCCAACATGAGCTTTTTTACCTTATGAAACTTAGCTCTTGTATTTTGTAATAGTGCTCTGTGGGAAAGTGCTTTCTGCACTTATCTATAGAACTCTGCCACTGAAAATATGCTATAAATCTTTACCAGCATGCGTGGAATCCTCCACTAGCATCTAATAACATTTGTGCCACTGCTACAAATCTAGTTTGAGATTGGTTGGTTTAAATTCTCAATTAAAAATTGAACATATGCGGATAATTCATTGATAATGAAAGATTCTATAATAGATTAATGCTGATCACTGCATTGGCTTCCTTTGGTCCTCTTTTTGTTTGTGGCACTCATCTTGTTAATATGTGACATTTGCTTATTTTCCTGTGGCTGTAGTTGTCATATTGAGAATGAGTGGAGTTGAACAGCATAGGTAATTTTAAATTAAGAAAGATTTATCACCTAATCGTGAAAGTTAAAGAGTACTAGCTGAATGTTAAAATAAGTTAGGAATAAGAGCAAATTAAAGAGCAGGAAGTTGCCAATGTTGTCTCTTAGTTCCTTGTTTAGTATAAGGTTTCTTAACAAGAAGTAAGTTTGTTCAACCTATGAATCACTAAATCCTCTCCAAAAGAAAAGGTAAAATTGTATGGATTTAAAAAGCTGAAAATTTCTTTTTTGTTAATTCTTCCTCTGGTGTTTTAACCTGGGACAAGGATAAGGGGTGTATGGTGTAGGGTTTAGTTGAGAAGCTGGCACATTCTGCTAACTGCACCATTGTAGTTCTAGATGTCGATTTTGCTACATAGTAGAAAGAGATGCTGTCTTTCTTTCTCTATTTGCATATTTGTCAAATGCTCTTTAGTCTTAGTTGTGCTCTTAGGCTAGTTGGTTGAGTAAAGAAAGAACCTAAGCTGAATAAAAAGACATGAAGAAAGCTTTGATGGTAAGAGTGTAGAGAAGGGAGGAAAGTGGATTTTCATACTGATTATTCTGCATCCAATATTATTGCTGCCTAAAGTTTCTAATTTTTTTTTTACTTACTTCCATAGGGTCGCTTCGAAATACTTTCTTTGTCTGGTTCATTTATGCCTACTGAGAGCCAGGGAACAAGAAGCAGATCAGGTGGGATGAGCGTCTCTTTGGCGAGCCCTGATGGTCGTGTCGTAGGAGGTGGTGTTGCTGGACTTCTAATAGCTGCTAGCCCAGTGCAGGTAAGCTCCTTGTGAATGGTCCACTTTTGAGGGCTTCTTATAAATCCTATTTGTGATTTCTAAAAAAAGGTCAAGATATAATGCCAGTCTCAAATGTAAAGCACCAAGTGCAATACATGCCTAAACAATCCACAAGGAGAAATAATTAACACTGGCAATCACACGCTGACCCCATCGAATATGTGGCAATCACACCACTGAGCCAGTCTTGAACTCGACCCTGCTCCAAAAGTAGAAAACGAAGCAGGTTTCAATACTTAACTAGTCATTTTTGTTACCAGGTGGTGGTAGGCAGTTTCCTGCCAGGCAACCACCAAGACCAGAAACCAAAGAAGGTAAAGATGGATGCATCGCAGGCTACAATCACATCGGCCCCAACCTTAGCCGCTCCTATGCCTACTACTGATCACGAAAGAGAGGAGGCCATGAGTGGACATAGACAGCAAAATTCTTCTGCCTTTGGGAGAGAGAGCTGGACGGCCATGCACTCCCTGCAGGACATTAGGAACTCAGGGACTGATATCAACATATCTTTGCCTGAAGGTTGATTTTGCGAGCGTTTATTGAGTATATCAAGGTCTCTAACCGGTAACATTGATTGAATATGGTATACCACAGTGAGTTTATGATGCTCCTATCATAACTATCTGTAAGCTTATTGAATTATTTGTTTAGCATGATGTAGGCATAGAGCAGGACATACTGTTCTCTGGCTGGACTGGTACATGATAACTAGGCTAATTGAACTAGGCTTTTTCTTTTCTTTAGCTTGCCATGGGTAGAATATTTGGATGTGAACAGTTCTGGTTTGTTTTTTTTTCCTCGTTGAATTTGTTAGTTTGTTATTAGCAGTTCTTTCAAAACACTCAGCCAATGTCGTTGTGATAGCATACCTTTAACCAGAATTTATTGCATTTTTCGACTTTGAGAAGCATTAGAACATTAATGAGGGTTCGCTTTGGATTCATGGATTTATTAATTTTGGAAATTCTAAATATTTATTTCTTCTTTTTAAAGGCTTATTTTCTTGTGAAATTTTTGGAATTCTAAATACTTTCCGATTGAGTGTTCTACAAATTCAATATGTTGATCATTTTCAATTCTTGAGAGCTTTAACTCCTAAAATCATTATCAGTTAGATGTGGAATTTGTTTTTTTTTTTTTTTATTTTATCTTTGGAAAGAAAACGATGAAATTTGGATAAGTTAAAAAAAATAATAAAATCCAAGTGGTTTTTTTTGTATTATTTGCGATTATTTTTTTTAAGGGCTTGTGATTAATAATAATAATAATAATTAATAATATCATTTATTATCTCAACTTTAACTCTTTTTTTTATTATTTTTCTTATTCGTTGAATGAACTTGTTATAAGTTCATATATGCATTTATATATTCAACCGATGCCATATAAAAATATAATTTTAATTGTATAAATATAAAATTAATCGGTTTAAAGACTAAGACTTAAATCAGGAATCTAGGTATAGGTGTTAAATATTCATACGTGATAATCCACTTGTCAATTTATTTGATAAGTGTCACCTTCTTTATATTATTTTATTTTATATTAAATTGTTCTCTTTAGACTCGATAAAAACTATTTTAAAGAAGACAATATTGTGAAATTTCCCAACACTTCCCACAAGTTTTTTTATTGTCTAGACTAGAGGATGACATGTAGCCGTTTACGTATGCATCGATGTCATATAATATTATTATTCTGTCGAAGTTGACTTCTTACAATATTTATTCTTTTGGCAAAAACCACTTGTTTGGATTTTTTGAATTTTTATTATTAAACTTTTAATTATTTTACAATATTAACTCCTTAAATTATTTTTTTTACATTGAGCTCTATGCTCCGCCGATAAATTTCATGAATGTGATTAACAAGCATCATCAATAGCTTTTTTTTTTAACATGTCTCTTTATAATATCAGTAAAGTTGTTGAATCTCGAGTATGGCAGAAACTATATGTTAGTTAGGAATTTCATACATGTTTCACTCTCTACAAATACATTCGTTGCCACCTCACTAGGAGAAGAAAAGGTAGCGGTAATGACCAGTCAAATTATTCTCTTCTCAAATATAGATAATTAAGAATCTTGCTATTAATAAATATTTCCCATAGATGACAATTTAAACTAGATAGGTAAATATTTTCTTTTATATAAAAAAGCTCACCCCGAAAGGAACCTCTGCACTAAGAGAGTTCCAAAAAAAAAAAAAGGTAGAAAAAGGCAATTGGGTATGAAGGCAGGAAAAGTAGTTGCTACACTTATACTCCATGTCCTGTCCTGTTTAAGTTTGCCTATTTTCCTACTGAGTGCTCTCTTCTCCTTATCATTACCAGTTTCTGATGAGCACAACGACCTGCTTGTTTCCACTTATGATTTTATGATTGTAAGAAAAACAGGTAAGGTTTCCTTGTTCTTCATCCTCAGCTTTATCATCATTACCATATCTCTTGGAAATGGATCTTCTTATAATCCTTGCGAAGGAGATTATCATGACAGGTTCTTTCCTTTCCAAAACAACACACAACTTGAGGATTATTATCATTATTATTATGAAGATGAAGTCGAAACCAGCAATACAATCAACAAAGAAGTTTCAGTTTATTGTTATAATAATTATGGTAAGTATATGGAAGAAGAAGAAGATAGAGAAAGTAGGGAAGATGAGAATAACAAAGATTTGGAGAGGAGGATTGAGGAATTTATAGCGAAGGTTAATCAGAAATGGAGGGAGGAATTGCTTAGTGATGCACTTCTTTGCTTGACTGCTGCCTAAACTTAGTTCCACTACTAAAAAATACAAAAAAATCCTTTTTAGAGACGGATTTTTAGCAACGGATTGTATTGTGTTGCTCAAAAGTCTTTTTTTTTTAAATAAAAAAAACAGTGACCTGTACAATACTAATTAGCTTGTTCATGGAAGGATTTCATAGTGATTATGTATATATATATAATCTGTGTGTTATTATTGGATGCTGCAAGTCTTTATATTTCTCTAGCTTTTTTTCTTTAAATAATAATAATAATAATGGAGACTGTTAGGGCTCATTCTCATAAAGGAGGAGAGTTAGGGTCATGGTCATGCGGTGACTATGTATCTTTGAGAATTATGTGAATTTCCCACGGTTAAATTAAAGTATTCTACTTGTGGTTATTTATTTTTTTAATTAATCCTCAATGCAAATCAAAAGTTAATTTTTAATTTACCAATACGTACTTTGATCACCAGCTATACGTATTATTTACTCAAGGAAGTGTTTGAATTTGAAGAGGTCAGAACTGATATCTCGTTCTCTTTTTATATGTTTTATTGGTTTAAGATTTTAGCTTAATTTATGCATGCAGTAGATGGTTTGTTGAGATATTTGTCAATCATCATAAATTTAATTCATGTGGATTTTTTTTTATATTTTTTAATTGCAGCTGTCCATGCCATGTGATAATTACAATGGTAATTTCTACAAGATGCACAGCTATTTTCTTAATTTAAAAGCATTGGCAAAATATACTAATAATTACTCACTCCATTTTTAAGAAAAATTTAAATTTCATTTATCTGTCATTTTTAGATTTTCAATACAATTTAATTTTCTTTTTTCAATTTAATTTTTTTTTCCAATACAAGTTTACCGATTACATTTAAATTTGTATACTGAAATACTCAATTTTATCTTAAATTTAAGTTTAATTAATATTTTTTAATTTTTGTAAAAATAGTAAAAGTGATTGTTATTTAGGAAATGAGGAAGTAGTTGATATTTTTATTTTAAATGTCAAATTTGAAAATTTCCCTACACAACACGTGAGATAGACTTGGCGAAAAGAAGAAAAGGAGTGACATATATCATATATGTATACATTTAGGTGGTAAAGTTAATCCAACTCAAAAATTCATTCAAATTCATTATAAAAATTAACTCAAATTCAATGCAATCCAAAATTATGTGCATCTAGATCAACTTAAAATGATTCGGATGAGCATGTCACATGTGATTCAATAGGTATCAACTGCATTAAATAGGTCGATATATCAAATTTATACCAACTATAATTTTTTTTTTATGCCAAGTATACCCTACTCGATCTCAATCCATCCTGACCCAAAATTAACATGACTCAAACCCGGCCTGACTCATCCTAGTCCGGCTCGAATTCGGTTGAGCTCGTCCTGGATTTTATTTTTTAAGTCTTGTGCGAAAAACTTCAAATTTCGCTTAGACTTAGCCCGAATTCGATCCATTCCAGCCTTGTCCGAACTTAGCAGTACCAAATCCAATCCAACCCAACTCGAAATAATCTTGTATTTTTATTTATATAGGCTTGTGCATTAAAAAAATTTCAAATTTCAGTTAGGCCGGCCTGACTCGAATTCAGTTCATCTTGACCAGAATTTGGCCCAACTCGATGTAAGCCTGGATTTTATTTATGCAGACTTGTGAAAAAAATGTTCATATTTCAGTTAGGCCCGATCCACATTTCGACCCATCTCGGTCCGACTCTGAACCTAATCCATTCCAGCCTGACTTGAACTCTATCCGTACCAAATTTAACCCAACCCAGCCCGAAGTTGTTATATATTTTATTTATGCAAGTTTGTACAAAAAAATCTTTAACTCTAGCCCGACCCCAATGAAACCCCCCACCCAGTTCAGCCTAAATTAGGCCGATATTTTAATTATGCATAATTAGACTTATATTTTATTTATGCGGTCTTGTATAGAAAAAATATTCAAATTCAGATTAGGCCCGAACTAAACCTGGTAGAGCTCGATCCAATCCAAAGTGGGCCTAGATATTGTTTTTGCAGGCTTATGTAGAAAAGGAATCTTCAAATTCTGATTAAACCCAATCTATCTCTGCCCGAATCAAACCTAACTCAACCCAGCCTGAAGCAAGCTTGTATTTTATTTATTTTGGCTTGCACGAAAAAAAAGAAAGTCAAATTCCGATTAGGACCTATCCAAACTCAACCCATCCTAATTCGGTCCATACCATTTATTATGTCGTAATTATATCAAAAGTGAATTTTCATTAAAGAAAAAAGGGTTCATTAAGGGCTATCATTCGACCCATTTGGATTATCATGTGCCCATTTGGACTATAATGCAATTCATCTGGGCCAACATGCAGTAAATTCATGAGTTGATCCAAATTTGTCCGTTTGAGCATGGGCTCATTTATGACCTACCCATTTTTTATCCATTTATTTACGACCCAGCTCAAATTCACTTAACTCGACCCATTTGTTATATACATAGACACGAGCCTTTACCCACAATATTAAGGGAAAATAATTATTTTCTTTTAATAATTTAATTTTTTCTTTTAATATTTTAATTAGTTGTGTTAAGAAAAATATCTTGCTCCAGATTTTACTTGATAATTAAAGCTAAATTGACTTTTGCTGTGGGGAGGCAAATTTATAAATTACAATACTGTTATAATTATTTAAATGAGGCGTATTCATTTATAAAATTAAAATAAGAAATTGTTTTATTTTTAAAATTTTGTATCATATAAAAAAAGCTTTTCTGATTTATAATGCCCCAGCTGAAATTTTCACTTATTTTGTAGGACCTGCTCGAACCCAATTAGCTACACTTTTATATAATTAAGTTGGTTGAGTATGGATAGGAAGCATCCGTCCATGACTAAGGTTACACGTACTATAGTAATGTCCTCACATTTTAAAATATTATTCAATAAAAATTCAGCGAATATACTTGGAAAATAAATTCTATTAGCTCACAAAATCAGTGGTCAGTCAGGTTAGGTTGGAAAAGGAAAACCAATTGATTAATAACTAATTTAATTAATTAATTAATAATCAAAAACTCAATTTTACATTTCCAAGTTGCAGAGACTAGAAAATATAAGAAAAGTCCAGTTTTCCGGAAAATTTATTTTATAGAAAATAGGATTTATATTTATTTTAGTCAATTTTTTAAAATAAAAAATAAAAAATAAAATTTTCAATTTAAAAAAAAAATTGAAAAACTAAAAAAAATATTTATTAAATTATATATATATATATACATACACTCTAATTTTTTATTTATCGATAAATAAACGTATTTTTTAAAATTTTTTATAAAAAATAAATATTTTAATTTTTAAAAAAAATAGAAAACATAATACTATTTTATTTTATATAAGCAAACGCTATTTTATTTTCTTTAAGTAAACGAACTTTAAATATATTTTGTTTTTCGAACTGCATATACGTGAACATAATTGAAAGACCACCAAACATATGTTTATCATAATAATTTGCATTTGACAGTTTAAATGAAGAATTTCCATGATTTGATTTTAAATTGAGTTAAGAATAGAAAGGTTCTTAAACAACAAAATTAATTAATCAACTAAATAAAAATCCATTTTACGTGATAATCTCTTATGGAGAATTCAAGAATTTGATACAGCAATCAGCAGAATTCAAGAACACAGCTTCATTAATCCAATTGTTCTCCTACTGTCCAAAGAAACCTGAAACACATTCATACAAAACCCAATCAACATTCAACATCGATCTAAATACCCACAAAATCTAAGATTATTGCATTTTCTTCTCCATTCCATCACATTACCAGAATATACAGAGGAATAAAAGAGTCAAGAGAAATCCAAGCTTAAAAAACCTCCGCTTCTTCTCCATCTTCAGCTGCTTATAGATCTCAGTCACATCAATTAAGTGTCGCTTCTGCAAATACCTGATCATAGCTTTATAATTCCTACCCATACCATTCTTAACAAATTATCATCCTCATTAATTAAACATAAACTTACAATTTCGCATTGTAGTAGAGGCAAGGCAGGGACAAAAGGCAGAAAAACCAATGCCCTGTTAATAAGAAGGATAGGCATAACAATCCTTGAGTGAAATACTCTGGCAAAATCACCATGTTAATCAGAGATGCTGAATCGTATGGATTTAGGTAATCAAACTCAAGATCCGCCAAGTGCATTAGCTGAAATGATAAGAGTGCATATCTCTCAGATTTTAGGCGATGAACAGTCGCTAATTGTGTGTTTCTGAAAAATGTGATTTGAAAAATATGTGAATTTAGAAAATTACCTGGTAACCGATCATACCGACGACACAAAAAAGGAGAAAGATGTTTAGCAGCCACGAATACACGCTCTCCATTTGCGTAACGTTCACAAGCACACAAAAAAAATTTTGATAAGAAAAGAAACCATTGAAATCAGATGCGGCTGTTGATTCTGTTAGACTTTGAGATTCTCATTCCATGACAGTGCTACGGCGGCGATAAATCGGAGTTCGAGCAGTTTGTTAGAAACTTTGAACGGCACCGTTTAAACTTGTCAGTTTTAGAGGACCTGTTATGATATTGTTTTGTTTTTTGATGCCTATTTGTGTTAGGAATCGATTTGGGTTGGGTCTTGAGGTGGCCCAAAACTCCGACCAAGAAAAAAACTTAAAATTAAAAGCTGGCCTAAACGGGTGGGCGAAACGGCGCCGTTATGTAATTCTTCTTTTGGGTTTTCTTGATGCTAAAGACAGGCAAGATCTCTGGAAATAAAAATAAGTAGAACTTCAAGCTCGATTGAGTTTTTGCTATCTATTTGCCCTATCTTTCATCATCTAATTTAATCTCCATTTTGCAAAATACACCATGACTAAGCAACAAGCTAACTGGTCTCCATACGATAACAATGGCGGGTACGGTTTCTTGATGAATCTTCATATTCATCTTTCAATATCGATTTTTTTTTCCTGATTTTATTTTTTATTATTCGCAGATCATGTGTTGCAATTGCTGGCGCCGACTATTGCGTTATCGCAGCCGACACTCGAATGTCCACTGGCTACAGTATTTTAACTCGCGAGTACTCCAAAATTTGTAACCTGTACGTTTTTTTTCACTTTCGATTTCAGTCTTTTTGTGCTTCAATTGATCGGCTTATTGTGTTTACTTGATATTGTCATCGGTTTTCATGTTACCTAATGAAAATTTCGGGGAGCAACAGTTCTTTGAGATTTTGGACTATATTAGGTTCTGAAAAGGATTCGTAGGGATTCTGATTGTTTCCACTAATCACTCATTCTGGGCAAGGTTTATGGTGTTGGCTCTAAATTTTTCCAGAGCAGGCCATTTTAGTATTATTAACATAAACTGTATCGGCAAGGTAAAAATTTGTTTTATTACATGGCTTGAAATTTTAAATGAGGTCATACTGATCCAGGGATACTGTTAAAGTTATAGTGGAAGGCATAATGGATTGAACATAATCTTTTTGGCTTTTTATATTTTGCGCTTGATCTCATTTCCACTTTTTGACCTAATAGATTAATACCATATTGCAGCTACATTTATGTTATATATGAGGCCTTTGAAGTCTGTCTACAACCCGAAATAATGCTAACACTAGCAATCAATTTACAAGATATTGTTATTTTAAATGAATGTTGATAATGATTCGGAACTAGGTGCTAGTCACTCAACTGATGAATCAGCTTTTTGTTTTGTATGTTTTTTTCTCTTTGTTTGTTTAATGTACTGATTGTATCAGCTCTTCTTGTCCTCAGAGCTGAAAAAAGTGTAATGGCATCATCTGGCTTTCAAGCTGATGTGAAAGCCCTACAAAAGCACTTGGCTGCTAGGCACTTGGTAAGGCATTGATAGACAAGGATTGATTGGCTTCTTCTTCTTCTTCTTCTTCTTCTTCTTCTTTTAGAATTTAATCCATAATGATTGATTATGGTTATAGTTAAATCGATGTGAATTTTAGATGCCATGGGCTTGATTTTTGTTTTTGAATGCATTACTTTCTCAATTAAATGTCTATGTGGATAAACTTAAAGCTTGATGGAACACCAGCGTATGGAGATATATGTTGTCTGGGTGTGAAATGCATTTGGGCTCATGAGAGAAACAATATGTTCTTCAACCATTGATGTCTATGCATAACAAATCTGCATCTATATATAGCTGCTTTATTTTATAACAAGTGGATCCTGGCATGGTGATAGTTGAGCCTGATTTTGTATATGCTAATGTTTGACAAACAATTTATGCAACCTTATATTTTCTTAATTTTTCTGGTCCATTTCTTTAATTGTGCCCATTTTAACTGCTCAAACCTTCAGTTTTATGGATCATAAACTTCCTTTCAATTTTACAATACAAAGAGGCAATAACTTGTGTGAAGTTATTAAGATATCTTCAATGCCTAATTTTGTAAGGAAGACTCATGGCTTTTATGACTACTCCTATTGGTTTATATTCTAAGAAGGGTGGATATTTCTTATGCTGAATCTTTTGGAACTTGTGTGGTACTTTTAATTACATGTCCTGACGTTTAGGACCATCTGGTTTGGCTGTAACCGGTTTTGGCTGCATTGGATAATTAGACGTCTTTTCTTTCTCTGATGCCATTTTATGTTCTTCCTTCTAAATTCAGATCTACCAGCATCAGCACAACAAGCAAATGAGCTGTACTGCCATGGCTCAACTACTGTCCAACACTCTTTACTACAAACGCTTCTTCCCTTATTATGCTTTTAATGTTCTAGGTGGCCTTGATAGTGAAGGTAAACTAATATGAGCTGGATGTAGTTTTTTAAGCTCTTTGTTGGTACTACTAAGGTGAATTCTTGTTCCAACTTTAGGAAAAGGCTGTGTGTACACCTATGATGCTGTTGGTTCCTATGAAAGGGTTGGATATAGTGCCCAGGGTTCTGGTTCCACTCTTATCATGCCTTTTCTTGATAACCAACTGAAGTCTCCCAGCCCTCTCTTATTACCTGCCCAGGTATAGACTCTTGGCTTACCGTTTTTGTGGATGTGCTTTTACAGATTGATTCATCTTTTAATCTGTCAATATTGAATTTTTATTTCATCTTCTAATTTCTCAATCTCGAAATTCTATTAACCTATGCAGGATGCTGTAACTCCACTTTCAGAAGCAGAAGCTGTTGATTTGGTCAAAACTGTTTTTGCATCTGCAACAGAGAGGGACATATACACTGTAAGTGTTTGTGCAGTTGCAATTTTTGTGCTTTTGGGGAAATGTAGAACCAGATGTGTCAGGACTACAAAATCTCTTATTTTATTTAATTTTTGTGTTATTAAATCTGTTCAAGTCAAGATCGGGAAGACTGATTTAATGTCCTTGTACACAAGACTGATTTAATTTCTTGTCTGAAATTGTGTTGTCATATTTTATTCCTGTGAAAGTCAGCGTACGTATTTCATTTATGCTGTTCCCCCTTCCATTTTTATTTTGCAGGGAGATAGACTTGAAATTGTTGTCTTAAATGCTGATGGCATTCTTCGTGAGTATATGGAACTCAGGAAAGATTGATTTGTCTGAAAATCTTGCTGTTGGTCTTGGAAGAAGAGTTTCATAATCCCGTGGTTGGGACTCACTGTTGTTACAGCTATTTCAGCATTTTCATCTTCTTGTTCAGTCACACTTTTGTATTAAGTCCAACTTGAAGAAATGCATTTCGTAGTTATAGATGTTCAATGACGATGCAAATTATGTTTTGGGATATATATGCATTTGACATTTGAATTGGCAATACTGTGAAAAAGTTTGCTGTGGGTTAGGATTTATGGATGGAGTCTTCGTATTTGCTCATTCTGTGTAGATCGTAAGCTATTTGGTAATGAACTTGAGAGCCTGCTTCAGAATTTACTCGTGCACGAATAAATAAGTGGACCTGTTCCTACCTATGTTGATTTTACCACTAGCATTCGGATTGAAATGCTTTTTTTTTGTCGTTTGGTCTCTAATCAATCAAATCAAAGCACTGAACACAAGTTGATGGGTCAATTTGCAGAACGAGATAAACAGTGAAACTCTTAATAATACGAGACTACACTCAATAAGCAGAACCCATGAAGAATTTGTGGCTTTTCTTTTGTAGCCAAAATTATTATACTGAAACAAAGAATGGAGGGAGTAATTTAGTCGTTCTGTTTTTATATTCTAATTACATAACAGCACGAGACTTGGATTATGAGAATCAGGTAGTGTGCTGTGTGCACTGGCCCTTGTGGTGCAAACAATCTTTCTTCTTTTCTTTCCAATTATTGTTATCAGAAGCTGTCTGCAGATGCCCATCCTTTTTTCTCCAATTCTAGTCGCAATGTCTAGACAATTCCAGGGCAATTGACTGTGAGAAAAAAAAAAAAAAAAACAATCGAAGGAGGAAAATCCCAAATCCAATTATCTGCTAAATCTCACCTTGATTCTCTTTCTATTGTAATCGAAGTCAAAGTTTCCCAACCGTGATGCAGATCGATACTCCACAATGGAGTTATTACCCGGTGGAAACCAGAACTCCACATCATCCACCAACTGTTTCAGGTGATATCAGGATGTTTATTTCCGTAAAAGGAGTTGCAGTGATGATTTAAGAGAAGTTGAAGCTGGAAACTTACTCCCAAAATAGGACTTTGGTATTCCACATGCAAGTAATCATCTTTCTTCTCTGCTATCCGGGGTGTAAATTTATCTGGTTTTGTTGAGTCTATCTGCATTTACAATAATTCTAATCGAAATATAGTCCAATTTCGGCTAAATTTATACATTTTTGCTTCATTTCATCCAAGATAGATAAAGATTTTGTTAAGTAAGTTGAAATGGTAGCACTAATTTAGCTCGAAAATAAATTTTAAAACAAATTAACAGGAGCCAAGGACTTGATAGCTATCTGAACATATAATTTTTTACCACTTCAAGGAGCTCCGCCATAGCCACTTCTCTGCTAACTGGCTTCTTTCTACCGCCATTATAGTTCCTAAAAAAAAAAAAAAAAAACCAGCATGTGCCTCGCATTGTCATTGACAAGTGAAGCGATAGTGGGTGCACCTCTTTCCCGTGTTTGAACAATAATTTATTCAATATTCAAAAAGCGTAATGCATGATCTACCCAACTCTGCCAAATTAATTTCTCTATTCCCTTTTGATTTTCTTTTTTTTTTTTTTTTAAACTTACCAAGGAGGAGCGTAATGAATTAGATCATTGATGTTCTCAGATGTTGAGATACAGTTCTTAGTTGCTGGACAGAGAGCTAGAGCTTGGTTCTTTTGCACACCCAAGTATTCAGGCTTTTTTCCGCTGCAATCAAATCATCAAATACGTTTTTTAGATGGCAAATTCAATCCGAAACAGGCCAATTCGAGATCAGAAAGGGTATCGACATTCAGAGAAATGAACAGATTGCCTGAAATTTAAAATGGCCCCAATTACTGCTATTTCGCTGCTCCTCAGAATAATCTCCCTACAGATTTGAAACCGTTTCTGTTATAATTCTTTTAAGCCGAATAGTTATATGAATTTACATTATACGAGAGATAGAGAGTACCTTCGTGGAATTTGATCGGCCGGTTGGTTGTTGTCGTGGTGGTGGGAGAGGATGATTCGGTGAGTGGCTACGCGGCTGAGGCGTTCGCTGTTTAACTTGTAATAACAGCCACGATAGGCTGTAGTTGGTGCGGCCATTGAAGCCATTGAAGAAGCTCTGAATTTCGTGTTTCTCTTCTCCAGTCCAAGGTCAAAACTCGAACCCTTTATGGGCTGTATGTATATGTATAACCAACTCTGAGTCTGAGCAGCAACTGCTATTGGTTTGTGGTTGGTTTTTGACCGGCTGAGGACTATTTTACTATTTTTCCTTGCTCCATCCAACAAATATGATATAATTTATATTTTCACACATTTTAAAATTATAAATTTTAATGGCTTTGGCCTTGTTTTTCTTTCGCCTACCTCTTCACTATTCCTTAATTGATGCCTAATTTGTACATATGGTCCATCAATTTTACGCATATTCTCTCCAAATCTTTCGATTTGCAATACAACCGACTATTCTTAATTTTTTTGGTAAAATATTTATAGAATAGAGATATTTTTCACATATCTTCACGTAATTTACTCTTACAAATTTCTTCAATTATGCGATTAATTGCAACACACATATATAATTATAGATGGCTATTTTTAATATTTATCTCGATTCATTCACTTGAGAGTGATTGTTTTAAGAATTTATTTTTTTTAAATATTATTTATTGTGTTTAACCACTCAATTCTTTATTCTTTAAATTCATAGTTGCAAATCTAATGCTTATATCATTTTTTCGATCAAAGTGTACCTTTCTTCAAAATTCAATTATTTCAATTTGCTTGGAAGGGAATACAATATCATATAGAAGTATTAGATTTACAATTTTATGAATTTAAAGAATAATGTAAGGAATGAGAAAATGATAAACTTAGGGATTAAGTAGAATGAATGATAGTTGAAGAGAAAAACAATTTTTGGAGAAGAGCTACTTACAGTTGGAAAAAGAGAAATAAACATAAAAAAAACCATTACTTGATTACTTGTTTACTCTATCAGTATTTGATTAGAAGAAATTTAGAGCAAAAATTACATAAAAATTACAAATATATTTTAATTTTGAAATTGAGTGAGTTGGCAAATATAAATTATTCTTACTCTTGAGAGCAGCCCCTTTTTTTTGAAATTGAAATATTTTGTAGATACAAATTGAAGTGGAAGAATTTAAACGGTCTAATAGAGTTACTATCTGTGCAAATCAACCCTTAATTGCTGGATTAATTAATTAATTGATGCTATAATAAAAATATATATATATATATATATATATATATTTCCAAAGAGAGAGAGAGAGAGAGAAACACGGAGTTTTCTAGAACCTTTGTAATTTGGCTGACAGGCGGGAAGAAGAAAGAGCAGCGTAAAACAAGGTTCCCATTCGCTTCCCTTTTCAGCTTCTCCTTCAACCCTTGCTCTCTCTACCTCTGCAATGGCTCGAAACAGAGTAAAACATTTTCTCTTGCTTATTCCATCACCACTTATTCTTTTTAATTCTTTCCGTACGGTTTCCAGATGATCGGAACTACTGATAATTTCTCAATTTGATCTTGTGTGTGACTTGTCATACTTCTGTAGGGATAGGGTTTTACTGCCAACTGCTTCAATTTTTGATTTTTTTTTTTGCCTTTTTTTTTTAGGTGAAGTTTTTTTATTCTCTTCATTCACTTTTGCTTTCTGAATTTCTTATTTGAAACATTTATATGCTTTGAACTTTTGTAAACAGGAAGGATTGGTGTTGTTACTAGATGTTGGTCCTTCAATGCACAATTTTCTTCCTGAGATGGAAAGAGTCTGTTCCATGCTTATACAGAAAAAGGTATCCGCTCTATTTTTCACTTGTCTTTGCAGGTTAGAGAGGATGAAGATAGGGAACAATTTTGCTATGCACCATAGGATTCTTGAAATTTATTGTTGAAGTTGTGCAGTTTTTCCTGTCTTGTGTAAGACGGACAGGATAGATTTATCATCAATAATTGTAGTCCTTCTGGATTATTAGTTCAAGCATGATATAATTATTCTCTTTGTTCATACGTGCAGCTGATTTACAGCAAATTTGATGAAGTTGGAGTTGCCATATTTGGGACTGAAGGTATGTTTGGGCCTTGCTTGTTAGAATGTTACAGAGGACAAAGAGGATTGTGCTTAATTGAAGTGATTGATTTCATTTAGTTGACTGATTACAGATATTTGCTTTTGTCCATGATTACTTCCCTTTCACATGCTATGAAGAATGTTCACATGTATACATTTCTAGGTATTATTTATTTCTTATGGAAGTATTGTTTGATTATGTTCACTTAAAATCCTCAGACACCGAGAATGAGCTGACAGTAGAAGTGGGTGGATATGAGCATGTTAAGGTTTTAAGAAACGTGAAGGTTGTTGATGGGGATCTTGTTGATGCATTACAAGATCTTCCGCGGGGAACTGTTGCTGGTGATTGTATCCACTGATTTGCAGTTGTTGTTCAGGCATTTTATCCTCTGCATGAGCGCATAACGTTGTTATTACTAAAACACCTTCTGGTCAATATCATCATCCCTTACTTTATGATCATGGCTCTTCCAATGGAAATAAACTCCATGTGTTTCTTTGTGGGCAAATTTTGAAAAAATATGCCTTCCAGACCCTGATAATTTCTGTTGCATGAAATTTCTTGCATGAGTATCCATGCATTTATGCTGATTGATGCCTTTTTAATTTTTATGTTCTTTCAATTAAACTTAAACAATATATAGACAATTTCCAGAATCAAAGCCTGTTTTTGATTTCAAATTGTTGAGGCTTCAAATGCTGAACTGATATCTTCTGAGTTTTTTATTTGTTTTATTTTTTTTTTCATTAATTTTACAACTATGCCTCCAGAATTTCTATTGGGTTCTGAAGTAAATAATTATTAGTTACGAGCAGTGTGGAATATGCTTAAGTCACACTTAATTTTCCATTATTTTGTGCCTTGACTGTGGTAGTTCTTGATGCTATTATCGTTGGCATGGATATGCTGATAAAAAAGTATCAAATGACAAACAAAGGAAAAAAGCGTCTCTGTTTGATAACAGATGCAATAAATCCTATCAAAGATCCATATGAAGGAACCAAAGAAGATCAAGTAAGCACTATTGCTGTGCAAATGGGTGCACATGGGATGAGAATGGAGACTATAGTTGTGCGGGGAAGATTGAGTAAGGATACAGATCAGAGAATAGTGGATGAGAATGATCGTCTGTTGCACATATTTTCAGAAAAAACATCAGCAAAGACTGTCTATATTGAGAGTTCAACTTCATTGTTAGGTGCACTTAGAACTCGAAATATATCTCCAGTAACAATATTCAGGGGTTTCCTAGAAATCAGTCCCAAACTGAAGATTAAGGTGAGATTCTTGGTTAGTCATTGAAATACTTAAAGTATATGGTGTTAATTTTGGAATTGTGTTCTCATAATATTTCTAACTTACAACTTATGGTATTAATTTTGGATTTGTGTTCTCATAATATTTCTAACTTTCAACTCATTGTTTTTTCTTTCTTTCCTTCACTGTTTCCATTCTTTCACTCAGTGTTTGGTGCGAAAAATGAACCTAATATTAAAGATCCTCTCCTTATAGCTCTTAATAATTCTGGAACCAATTAAGTCCATTTTTGTCCAAGTCCCTGTTTCACCATCCTTTTGTTTGGATATTTGAAGCTAGGAATTTATAAGTTTGAGGAAACTGTGCTGAATGATGTTGTTTATTTTGATTTAATATTATAGGATCTGGTGCTTGCTGGTATCTGGTCACAGCACGGCACTGTCGTTCTGGACAGGTGGCTTTCCATTACTAAGTTCTCTTAAGAACAAATTTAAATCTGCAAAGGTCAATAACTTGCAGTCTTAAGAGCAAATTTAAAGCAAAGATTCATGGCCACCAATAGCTTTTGTAGCATAATTATGCAATAGACAGGAGCCACAGAAGTGTTATGAGTTCTATTTTGTGTTCAGCAGAGTACTATCGAGTCATATTCTGCTAGCATTGAAATTTCAAAATTTGTCAACAATCGTCAATCTTGAAGAAAGCTCCAAGGCTCTTTACTCTAACTGGATAACTTATCGAGTTTTAGGTGCAATAATTTGTTTGGCAGTTGCCATGAGAGTTTTGATTCTTACCAAATTGTGCTGATACCAAATTGTGCTGTCCTTTGATTCATTCAGGGATTTACTATGTGGCTCATCCTGACCTCTACCAAAGTTTTCTGCTTAAAATGGAAAATTAGGAAGCAAGTGATTTGACTGTGGGTTCTATTACTCAAGATGATAATATTTAACTGTAGATGAGTTGATCAGATAATCATGTTTTGCATGTCTGCTTCAATTAGTTGGATTCTATTATTTGTCATTCTTATCGCCATCACTCTGTGACTGTTTCAAGCTAAACCACTTTCTCATTCTTTTTTGAGGGCTTTCAAATTTGTTTTATTTGGTTTCTGAAACTTGATGTTGGTATGGCAATCCTTGTCTCTGAAGTATTGAATAGACATTTAGGTTATTTTTTTATTTTTATTTTTTTTATGAGTAGGTATGGGTCTACAAAAAAACCTCTGAGGAGAAGTTTCCTACCCTCAAGAAATATTCAGATAAAGCACCTCCAACTGATAAATATGCCACACATGAAGTCAAAGTAGATTACGAGTATAAAAGCATGGAAGATCCTAGGAAGGTTGTACCACCAGACCAAAGAATTAAGGGTTATAGATATGGACCACAAGTGGTTCCTATTTCATCTGCTGAGTGGGGTGCTGTCAAGTTCAAACCAGAAAAGAGTGTAAAGCTTCTTGGTTTTACTGATGCTTCAAGCATTTTGCGGTAAAGTACTTGTGCTGTAGTAGTGCATGCAATTTTTTCTCACTTGAAGTGGATGGAAATGATGACTGCTCTCAGTTTTTTCTTTATCCTTGCATGCTAATCTTCAAGGCACTATTATATGAAAGACGTCAACATCTTTATTGCTGAACCGGGCAATCTGAGGGCTACAGTTACTGTTTCTGCCTTAGCAAGAGCAATGAAGGAAATGAATAAGGTTGCAATTGTGCGTTGTGTTTGGAGACAAGGGCAAGGAAGTGTTGTTATGGGGGTTCTGACTCCCAACCTATCTGAGAAGGACAAGATTGTAGGTGTTAATACAAAAGATTTGGCCCCTTCACATATAGTTATGTATACACACACACGCGTGCGCGTGCGCGCACGCACACAAAAGATTATAGGTGTTAATACAAAACAGTTTGGGTTTAGTTTTACCCTAATCAAGATTGCTTACTCGTTTGCTCAGCAGGCTGATTCATTTTATTTCAATGTGCTTCCTTTTGCTGAGGATGTTCGAGAATTTCAGTTCCCTTCTTTCAACAATTTCCCTACCTCCTGGCAGCCAAGTAAGCAGCAGCAAGAAGCAGCTGATAACCTAGTAAAGATGCTTGACCTTGCACCACCTGGTAAAGAGGAATATCTTCTGCCTGAGTTCACACCAAATCCTGTTTTGGAGGTACTTGGCAATTATTTTATGTTCACTGATGTGAGATACTTTCCACAACGAACATTAACTTTGTTTGATAAGGAAGCATTTACGGATCCTTGCAATCTGTATATAATAGTTTGGACAAAGTTTTCTGGTAGTATTTTATTCTTGTCTAAAATATTCAGATGCTTGAGATGAAGATAGTCACAGAACTTTTATTGTTGCTGATGATGGGTGAATATGTAGGCTGTCGCGTACATGAATTGTAGATTAAGAGACCATAAAAGTTCTATTTTGTAAATATTGAATTACTTAGATATGTTCGGACTAAATGCAAGGATTTCATTTTAACTTTCTTTTCAATGAAAAAATAACCTTTCAAAATGGTGATTATAGGAAGTATCTTCTTGTTATCCTCACCCCCAAGTGGATAATCTTTGTGGTTTCTCACCAAAACTTACAACCTTATTATATTTCAGCGTTTCTATCGTCATCTTGAGTTAAAATCAAAGGATCCAGATGCAGGCATCCCGCCACTAGACGGGACTCTGAAGAGGGTAACTGAACTGGATTCAGAACTTCTGTCTGAAAACAAAGATGTTATTGATGCATTCCAGAAAAGCTTTGTACTCAAGGAGAATCCAAAGGTCCTTATTTTTAGAGTCCTTTCGTAGTAATGAAAATTGCATATGAACTGCTGAAATTCATTGCAGGTAGTAATAAATGTGATTTGGCATGCAGTTAAAGAAGTCAACCAGGCGATTAATGCGAGAGAAGCCATCTGGCTCCGATGATGAAAGAGGTTATGGAGATGCTGAAAGCAAACCCTCAGTGAAGGTTGAGAAAATTGGGGATTCAACTCCTATCCAAGATTTTGAAGCCATGATGTCACGCAGAGATAGCCCAGATTGGATAGGGAAGGCAATTAATGAGATGAAAAATAAAATACTAAAAATGGTGGAGAGTAGCTCTAAAGGGGATGATTATCCTAAAGCACTGGAATGTTTAATTGCCCTTCGCAAAGGTTGCATCGTCGAACAAGTATGTCGCTGTTCTCTTTTTTGGATTTTCTTTAATACTGAGTTCAGTTTCCTTGCAACTGAGGCGAGTATGCCATTTGGTATTTTGACAACTGCAAAATGAGGGGTGTATTGATACCCTGAATGGTTAGCAGTCGCTATATGTTTGCTCTTTTTAATCTAGTTCCTTTGCATCTTACTATTTATGTGATGGAGGAACTTCTCAATTATTTATTAGTGGCGTGTAATTTGAGGTTAAGCTAGTTGTTTTGACTAGTAGTAGGCAGTGCAAGATCCAAAACATTTGTTTAATTTCTTTAGCATCATTCTCTGGCAGGAACCAAAGCAGTTCAATGATTTCCTTCGCAATATTTTCATATCCTGTCAGGAGCAAAAGCTCGGCAGTTTCTGTGAGTTTCTTGCATCCAAAGGGCTGACATTGATTTCCAAATCAGAAGCCGTAGACAGGTTTCTCTTCGTAATTCTTATTTTTCCCACTTAAATTTTTGTTATACCAGTTACTAATCTTGCACCCTCCGTTTGGTTTCATTGAGCAGTGAGGTTACGGATGATGAAGCTAGAAGATTTCTGGTTAAAAAGCCAAAAGTGGAGTGAGAAGAGGAGCTGCTATTTGCTAGCGAAGGGCTTGTAGTTGTAATCCTGTGCTCAGTTTTGTCAATGTAGGATGTAGACAACAATCATGTGTACATATGCAGACCTCTGTTCTTAAAATTCATATTTACATTTTAGATTTTTTTCAGTCATCAAAAGGGTACTGCATCAATAGGAACCTAAGCATCTTTGTTGTTTTCGCGAGAAGTGTACGCATGCGTGGTCGATTCAGGGATTTTGAAATCTGCAGTCGTGTCTTCAAAAGTCGGAAATTTCTAAATTGAAATCTTGTAATTGTATTGAAAAAAAAAAAATCTCTATATTATAATGTTCCAAGAATTCTGGATATTGGTACAATCCGGTTCTGAATAATACTTCAACTATGTAAAAAAAATATTTAATAAATTTTACAAAAAAATTGACTAAAAAACTACTCAGTAATATATGATGAATTGCAGTTTTTCATTTAAATAAATAATGATAATAATAATTATTATTAAAATGTAATTGTAGCAAGAATAATAATTCAAAATGTTGGTTAATATCTTTTGTTTTTGTACAAAATTATATCCTACAGAGCACATGGATTCCGAATCTTCATCGACGAACCAATTATGGAGAGAAAAGATTAATAAATGGTTGGCTTGAGTAAATAAAATTTCATTTGAAAGGCTTGATTACAATTTTCGTTTATAAATTCAGAAACCAAAATAAGTACTTCTGCTTGTTATTTCAAACAATTTTGGCTAACTAGAGCGAGAGCGCGAATTGCAAGATCTTCCAAGCACCGGCATCCCTTGCGCTTTTCCTCATTGGCATCTCCTCTCCATTCCTGAAAATCTCGCTTCTACTGTCGGTACCCACAGCCACGGAGAAAGCATTGCAGCTCCTAACAGACTGACCGCCGTTTGCGCGATATCAGCCGAAAGCTTCGTCGCTTGAACGGACTTGCGGTGGGACCAATCGGCTTATTGTCGTCGATCATTGTAGCTTAAAGATATCGATTGTATCTACGTGAAAAGAAGTCGACCTATCAGAGACACTGGGATGATAAAGTGAGAGAATGCGAAATTACTAAAAATGTTTACTCTGATCCTTTAATTAGCATCCGTAGCTTTGAAATTCCAACATCGGATTCCCACGGAAATCCAACTGCCATATTCCATCAACTCACTCTCTTCAAAAGCTAGTGCTGCGATTCTAGATTACTAGTCCTTCTGCTCCCGCTGTGTACATCAACTTTATCAAATGTTGCTTGAAATTTCAATTCATCGAGGTATTGAAATCTTTATCAAAAGGTGATTGACTTTTAACTTAGAGAATGATAGTTGGTGTTTGACATCTTCTTATTCTTCATTTATTATTATTATTTTTTTTCCCTTACTATTTTTATCTGTCATCAGTGAGAAATCTAAGGGCATTGTGGTCTCCCACACTTGCTTTAAGGAGCTCTCAATTATCTACTGCTGCTCAGCCTTCTTCTGGCCAGCCTATATGTCTGGTATGTGCATGCACATTTCATCTGATTTAGGAGACAAATGGTAATGTTATATGTTTCTTGTATACTTAGAAACAGAGAAAGTGCAAGGAAAAAGATTCCATTCAAATTCTAGTTAGTCTTAGAATTCATACTTTTCCCTTGCCGAGCTTCATACTAAATATCTTGCTGTATATAAATTCTTTCTTGAACCAAGTTCTTTGTGAGAGAGAAAGAGAGAGAGTATACGCTTAGCAGGATCAGAATCTAGCGGTTGAAACTGGTGGAGAGCTCTCCAGGAGTGGAGCTCGAAGGTGAGGAGTTAATGGAATTGCACGAATCCGTGATTCTGTGAGACATTGGAGTGGAAAGAGAGAAGGTTTAGGATTTTATTTTTCCTCTCCATATTTTAGGGCTAAAAATGGAGGCTATGGAGGAGGATCCATGACAGATACGAGAAAGTATCTCTTTTCTCTGAAAATTTTAGCCACACAGTTATGATTTAGGATTTATGCATTATGTTAATACACAATAAGAGCCATGTGTGGTTCCATCATCAATGGGCCTTTTTATTATTCAACATGTGCACTCAAATCTTTTGATTGCATCAAATGGTGTTTAAAAGTAACAAAATTAAAAGCCAAGGTTTCTATATTATTTTTCAAAAGGTTTAGTATTCCTTTTAATTTTAATCTCTTACATGGTGATTTACATGGCAGAAAAACCGTGTGAACTCGTCTCCAAAGCTTGTACTGTATTCTTACTGGCAGAGCTCCTGTGCATGGCGTATCCGCTTTGCTTTAAACCTAAAAGGTATTTCAAATACTCAAATGCCATTTTACTTTATTTTTCTGCTGAATATAAAATATGGTTCCGAGTAACCTTTTCTTGTTCTTGATGCTTTACACTTAGATATGACTCTTATGCATTGTATTCTAATTGACTGTCTCTCTTGATTGAGGTGCTTTCCAGATATACTTAATTTTGACTCCTATGTATTGGATTTTATATGATTAATTTTTTTTTTTTGAATGTGAATGTATGTTTAGGGCTTTCTTACGAATACAAAGCAGTTAATCTTGTGAAAGGGGAGCAATTTTCTCAAGGTGAGCACCAAAATGAGTTTTGCCTATTGGTGTTACCTGGTATTAGAGAAAGCATAGGAAAAGTTCATAAATTTTCAACAAACGAGTGGGCAATATCTTTTTTTTTTTTTTTTTTGGTATCTCAGCAATTAATGAGCACTTTGCATGAGTCTCAGAGTTTGAGCGATTGAATCCTCTTCGTTATGTTCCGGTGTTGGTTGATGGTGATGTGGTGGTCTCAGAATCTTTTGTGATATCTCTGGTCAGTCTTCTTCACTTGAAAGGTTAATGTATAACATTTCTTGAGTACATGGATTTGAATACAAACCACTTTAATGCAAGAGTAAATTTGATTTACATTTCAATATTGGCTGAGCACAATAAATTTGCCCCTGGACATTAATAGATCCTCATGAACATGATAGATCTGTTGGATGATTATTATTCTTTTCTGCATGTTTGTCATATATTATTTGTTTTATCGGTGTCTATGTTTTATTTGTTTATTTTTTATCAAAGGCTATTCATGTTATTGTTGGCTAGTATTTGGAAGAAAAGTATCCTTCAAAGGCATTGTTACCTCGTGATCCTCAGTTAAGAGCTCTGAATCTGCAGGTAAGATGTTCTCTTAGCTATTTCTTTCAATGCTAATGTGAAGTTCTGAATTGTAAATCTGAGGATGACTAGATGTGTATATCAAAAATTAGTCGGTAGCTTCATGCCTTGGACATGGATATATGTTTAATGGGTGATAGATTTTGAAGGTTCCTGATCTTGACAATCTCTGGTTTCTAAAATCATAAAATTCAAAACTCATTGAGTAGAAACCAATCAGACAATTGAATTTCAAATTTCAAGTTCGTAGTATATGCAAGAACCATTTGTTTGTAGACATTTATTAGCTCGGTTCTGAAGTTTGCATTATCAAGTCGCCTTCTTGTACAACCTTGATGATCAATGTCGCATTGCAGGTTGCCAGTATAATCAACTCTAGCATACAGCCTCTTCATATGTTGTCATTACTGGTATACTTCTTTTGCATGAATTGTTTGCATGTTCTTTATTTTTGCACATGAATGAACTCTCATTGCTGTCTTATCTAAATAGAAAAATCTTGAAGAGAAACTTGGTCCTGAAGCCACATTACTATGGGCTCAATCTATTATAGAAAAAGGTTTCCTTGGTAAGTCACAATAGATTTCTCTGGGTCTACGTTTTCTGATAATTTGTAAAGGTTTTGAAGTTACGTTATCCATGTAATAGTCAAAATAAGTAATATTTGCTAGAAGTCAAAGTGAAAAAAAACTAATGGCAAAAGAAACCTGAAGAACAAAACATACTGATCTCAATATCATTGAAAGATGCACGATTTATTTTTATTCTATATTTTCTGGTATAAATTTCTTTCTGATTATTTAACATTGCTATTCAAATTATGTATCTTACTGATGCCTTTTTATGTAATGTGATCTGCTTTGTGCTTCTTTTTTTTTACAGCGCTTGAGAAGCTATTGAAAGATTTTTCTGGCAGATTTGCCACTGGAGAAGCTATGTTCATGGTCAGTTTCTACTATTTTATTTATATTTTATTGGACAGACTAAATTTTATAATTACCTTAATGCTTCTACCTGCTTTCAAGGCAGTAATTATTGATATTTGAATTGTTATAGAAATCTAGTTGAAGGTGTATTTGGTTTTTACAAAAATCCTTTGATTGATTCTCCAGAACCTTGTTTGCAGAAAATATTTTTTCCCATTTTTTTACCTCATTTATTTTAGTTTTCAAGTTTTTGCCTTATTGATTTATATTTTTATTAGTTCTTGTTGATTCCTTCGTTGACCTTTATACAGTAGAATTTTGTGGAAGAATTTACTTTCTGACCCAGACATAGATTACCAAAGAGATACACCAGTTAGCATGTCATGAGGCTTAAATTTCAGGAGAATTAGAAAATATCAAGGGAAGCAATTTCAAATTATGATGTCCTTCTAGACTAAACTAATAACTGGATGTTTTCTTCTTTCCAGGCTGATGTGTTTCTGGCCCCACAAATAGCTGTAGCCATGAGGAGGTTCAAAATTGACATGGTAAAACAGTTACATACTCAAGTTATTTCTTTCATCACTGTTTAGGGTATTAATTCCATGCGTGTGTGCACCAGTGCTATCAAAATTTAATATTTTTTTATTTTTCATGCCATGGTTCACAAGCATATGCACACATGCACCCCATCCCCGACTGTTTAGAGCTGAGCTGGGTTGTGTTCTATTGCCTAATTTTTCCGGTGCTAATTTCATCTTTGTAGCTATTGATAATCTCATATGCATTTTCCTATTATTTGTTAGTTCTTTGTTTCAAAGGGTGGTTCATACAACACTGGAAACAGATTTTATGATTTAACATGAATGACTTATCATATTTGTCGAGTAATTGACCTTACACCTCTATCCATGAAGAAGAGATGGGGTGAGGTAAGGAGAGGGTAACTTTTTTCGGGAGGGAAGTTCTACTATTTTGTGAAACGAACAACAAGGTAGCAACAAGTGTAAAGTCTTTTAGTAAAAGATTGTATAATTGTCAAGTGTTTCATGCCAAACTATCGATTCATATATGATTATGGGGACAATGAACATCGATATGCATATGACGACGGAGATATATATTGTTAGCAGAGGTTTTAACTTTTGATTTGTTTAATTATTTATATGAATTAGTGGGATGAAGCAGAAAATATGAGTACTGCTGTTTGGCATTGAAAATTAGAAGAAAGGATTTATGCCCTTGGCATTATAGTGATCTCTGTGAGGCTAGGAATAACTAGATATTATCTTTCTACTTGGATAAGAATCTTAATCGGTTCTGGATCCAATATCCACAATTTTGAAAGACATATCTTTTGGTTATGAAACTTGAAATACAATATTTTATTGCTATATTGATACTATTACTACTTCCAAACCTATATGGCTGCATATGGTGTTATGGATGCTTGAAATATTTACTTAAAGCAATTTTTTTTTAACATATTTTTACGTCTATGCAGTCCAAGTTCCCTACTTTAAGTAGAATATATGAATCATACAAGTCGTTGCCAGAGTTCAAAGCTTCACTTCCAGAGTCACAACCTGATGCTATTCATGAAGACTAATAGTCATCATAATTAAGGTACCTAAGCATTTTTAAAGTATTGACCAAGTTGGTACGCCAAGTACCGTCTTGGATGCATCATATATATGCAGTGTTGGCAAAAATCATATTGAAGATGATCCAGCCTTAATAGCAAACAGTGTTTTGTTATTAGAATGATATAGTTTATGTAATCTAGTTTTTGTTTTGCCATGGAGATTTTGGAGGACAAGGTTAATGATGTTAACAATAGTCATGAGAGTTTGCCGTGATTTCTAGATGTTAAATAACTTCCTTTGTCCTAGACTCATCATTTTCGATTATGTTTGTTATTTTTGTACTTATTTTTCTTCTTTTTATTATTCATCATCTTAGTCTTGGCACATATATGTATTTACTTGTGGATCAAATTAATTATACAAAAATTATTACCATGTAAGAATTATTTTTGTATATATCAATGTACAAATGAAGGCTTAATCCAATTAAGCAAGTAAAATCTCATGTCATCTCTTTTTTAAACAAATATGATACCAAGCATGAGTGGAACTATTGCTCAGGACTAGCCATATCACAAGTTCATTCTCGAAAAGGTATTAGAAATCTTTTGAAGCTAGTAAATTGGTTAGATTTTGAATAACGTCTTAAAGAGTATGTGCACGGCCCGTCTAGCTCAGTCGGTAGAGCGCAAGGCTCTTAACCTTGTGGTCGTGGGTTCGAGCCCCACGGTGGGCGATTTAGTTATTATATATATATAAATATATATTTTATTTTAGGCTTTACTGTAGAGGAAAGGAACTTTTTTGCTTCTAAAACACTAAACAATTTTGCCAAAGCATTAGCCTTGGCTTTTTCGCTTTTTTTTAAAAAAAAAAAAAAATTAAGAGAATAACTCTAAGCCAAAAGGAGTATGTTTTAATCTCAAATTACGAGAACAAAAAATATATCAAACGTGACACTTATTTTTCATGATTCAAAAGAATAGCTATAAAATGTGGTAGTAACTAGCTCCGTATCTCTCGTAAATTTCTCATTGGAATATATGTTCTCTCTCACTCAAAATAAATACATCTGTTTAAACTTTTTCATTGTAGAAAGTACTTATCTATGAATAAATTTATAAACAAAACTAATAAAATAATGTCACACAAAATAAAATAAAACTGAAAGAAATAAAAAAAAAAAGATAATGAAAAAATAATTACTAATTTTATATATCAATACATTTAATTAATTAATGAAAATTTGATGAACTTGAGATCTTCCATTTTATTCTCAACAACTTAAAACAAGATAAGCAAAAGGCTGGCCCAAAAAAGAAAAAAACTGCAACAGATTCGGGTTCTCAGGCCCAGGCGTAAAAGTCTACTCATTTCAAGTTTGGGTCCCAGGTGACCAAGAGCAGGTCAGTATAAATTTAATTTAATGAAATTAAAAAAATAAAAATAAATTATTTAAATATTTTAATAGGACCAATTTTAAAAAAAAATTAAGTAGGATCAATTTTATAATAAATTTAAATTTATTTAAAAAAAAAAAAATTGTAACGGAATGGGATCAACAGGGCCAGCTTACTGTGTCCTGTCTGTGGAGAAACGTGCCCTTTCTGCATTCTGCAATCTCAGTTGTCAGTCTCATTATTGTGTCCACAATTTATATATATATATTGTTTTTGTGATGGAAATGGAACGGAACCTTAAAATCTTTCGAATGTGAATTGGTGGCGAATTTGGTTTCACGGATATTTTTAGTCTATACTGAATTATTATTCTTAAATCTTTTTACTATTCATAAGCAGAGAGATATATTGATTCATCTTACTTATTAAAATGATACAAATATTAATATTCTTAAAATTATATATTTTACTCTTTTTTTTTTATTATACTTTATATTGATTATAAAGAGTTATTTTATTTTTAAAAAATGAAAAGAATGTTACTGCATATTCCATTTATTTATAATTGTCTATTTTTTTCTATTTCAACATATTAAAAAAAAATTAATATGTATAATTTAAATGGTAGATAGTTTAATAACTTTTTTCAATTAACTGAAATTCAATTTTCATCCTCACTAGCAAAGATGTAATTATATTTAAAAAATAATTATCTTAATATTTTGTTAATTTTCCATTAAAAAAAATACAATTTAATGTTTATTGTTAATAATACTTCATTGTAGAGGCATACTTAAAATAAAATATGTAAATATATTTTATTTTTAGTAGGTACACTTAATTATTTTCAACAAATTAATTAAGTTAAATAGAAGTATGACATGTGTCGTCCTTTTTCATTTTGAAATTATTTTTGTATTAATTTGTTTTGTTTTGGTTATATAGCATCATCTATTGTTTTATCTATACCAGGATTTGCAAGAAAGAATGCTCCCTTACCAGGATTTGCAAGAAGCAGAGGCAAGTCTAGGAAGAGAGCTAACAAAAGCTGAGAAGCTATGGTTTAATTACTCTGCTAATAAATCTGATCTTGTTCTTAATTATCATAACATTATATTCTTGTTCATTTTCTACTCTATACTCCCTCTACCTTACATTTTCATCGAACTAAGTCGATCCAAGAAACTCCAAACTTACAAGATTCAACCCAAAATCAAGAGATCGCTTAGGGAAATGCTCAAATGCTACAAAAATGTCATGCTCGGCTTTGTTCTTGTTGTTGGCCCACTTCAAGTCTTCTCTGTCCCTCTGGTTAAGGTATTTTTTTTCTTTTTTTGAAATTCTGATTCTAATTTTATGCTATTATTGGAAACTGATATATAGCTGATTTTGGTGCAGTGGACTGGGATTAGAACTGGTGTGGAATTGCCTTCAAAGTGGGAAATATTTTGGGAATTGTTGGTGTATTTTATGATAGAAGATTATTTCAACTACTGGATTCACAGATTGTTGCATACGAAATGGTTGTACGAGAAAATCCACAGTATCCACCATGAATATGAAGCTCCAATGGCACTTTCTGCTCCTTATGGACACTGGGCTGAGATTTTGGTGCTTGGCTTGCCTTCATTTCTTGGCCCTGCCTTAGTTCCTTGCCACATCACTGTCTATTGGCTTTGGTTCATCTTGAGGCAATTGGAGGCTGTTGAAACTCATAGCGGGTACCTACAAAACTCCTCTTTTTTTCATTCTTTTTCAGGAAAAATGTATTATTTTGATCTCAGCTTTTGTTTGCTACTCTATTTATTTTGAAAACTAAATTGCACTCTTGCTAACAATTATTGGAGATTTTTGCAGAGTTTTTCAAGGGGTAAGACATGTTAGCACAATTTTCAATAATTATATGTTACAAAAATTTATTTAGTAAAAATTAAATAAATAAATTTGAGAAATTTGCAGATATGACATTCCATGGAGTCCTACAAAATATATTCCGTTTTATGGAGGGGCAGAATACCATGATTATCATCATTATGTGGGTGCTCGAAGCCAAAGCAATTTTGCTTCTGTTTTTACGTACTGCGATTATATTTACGGTACTGATAAAGTAAGTTTATCTTTATCATTCAGATTATTGAAAAACTTTGTTTTTATATAACTATAGTATATACTAAATCGCGGATTAAATTACTGTTTAGGGGTATCGATACTGCAAGTCCATCCACAAAAAAGGTATTAGAAAATTTTAAGTGGCTTGTTCATCTCATCTCATCTCATGTCTGTCTGCTTAAATATTCAAGTGCCTTATCGATCTCTCATTTTTGGTTTCTGTTTATTTGCGGTTTTGAAGGAAAAATAAGAAGCAAATGAAGAACAAATGCAAAATTGCATGAAAGTCTATCTATCATGACGTACGGGTATGGTAACTATTAGAATTTAATCTATATTTTTTAATATTCACGAATATTGAACTCGTTCAGTTCAGCATTTACCGCATTCAGGAGGAGCTCCTCTGATTTATTTTTAGTGTTTCTGTCACCTAATTTCCTTTGAAATAAGATTGGACGACGTTGAACTTTGGATGTGGATTGTATTTTCTGATAAATAAGATGCTGCTGTGATAACAAACGTGTTATAGCCGAACCGCTGAAATCCATTTAGAAAGTCCGTGCTGATTGATGATTATTAAATTAAATGGGATGCACATGAAAGCCTAGTACATGGACCATGTCGCGCCTACTATAGGAGTGTTCAAAAATGGTGTAACCCATTCAAACCGTTTATTGCAATCTGTTTAACCCATTTTTTTTTTATAATTTTAATATAGATTATTATAACCCATATAACCCATTTTAAAATTTATAAAATATTTATATGGGTTATGGTTATTATATAACCCAGCCAATTAACCCATCTAAATGTTGACTCCAATTATTATTTATATCAAAATATTTAATATATTTAAACTCGTATACTTATCATATAATGTTTTAAAATTTCAGTTTTCGTAAATAGTACTTTTCGGGTCGTGAATGGTGACACCACGGCGAACGATAAGCTCTATATATATTACATAATATATATAGATGACATGAAAATATACATACATGTTTGTTTAACTTAGAAGCTATTTTACTTGTTTTAGCTTTTCGAAAAAACACTTATAACCCCTTAAAATGTTCATCAAACATGCATGAGATATCTAAATGTTGACATGAAATTATATATATATTACATAATTTTCATCAATTATTTAGGCATAACACATACGAGCGCGCGTGTGTGTATATATATAAAAAGTGGTTCTAGCTAGGAGACTAGCATTTGAGAAAATTATTTATCTTTTTTCTTATTAATTTAAAAATTAAAACTTAATTAATTTGTTAAAATTTAATTACAATTCAATGAATGCATCTTGATGATTATCCATAATTCATAATCCAAAATAAAATAGATTGTTTTATTAGTAATGTATAAAAAAAATGAAATATAAGCTCTACAAAATATACTGCATTAAAGATAGAATATAAAGTACAGAATTATTATTTCAGTAGGATTCTCTAAGTCATATTTTGCAATAGTTCATTTTTCTTTTACATGGCAAATTACTGCTTCAAGTAGGAAATTCGAAAATTTTCTCTTTATATTTTGCTCTATTTGTAGTTATTTGTGTTTTTTTAATTTAATATAATTCATGTGTGTTTTACTGTTTTATCTTTTTATTTTCTCAAGATATGATTATTATTATTATTATTAAGTCATTTCAGGTAAGTCATTTTAATGAATTTTTGTTAAATTCTTGGTTGAAACTTTAGATGACATGAAATTTTTGTGCACCTTAGAAAATATTTTTCGACATTTATGGATATATTTTTATTAGAAATAAGAGAAAAATTATTTGGCCTAATAAATATTAAGTATAAAGCCTTTTGGTATAACTAACTAATATTGATATAACTTTTTGGCAAACCTTTCGCCGATAGTCTTTCGAATTCTAGCATGACAGTCCATTAGCAGTTTCCCTTCCAAATATACTACACTATTCTTTGGAATTAATTTTTTTTACCACGCTATTCTTCGGAATTAATTTTTTTTTTTTAAAAATGAAATATGCATGTGTTATTTAAAAAAATATTTACAAGAATAAAATTAATGTTTTATACTTAAAAAATATAAATATAGATAATATAAAATTTATATGTTAGAAAATTAACATATCCCATATAGCCCAATTATAAATCAACCAACTCAATATAAAAAGTTTAAGTTATAACCCAACTGAATTGGATTGGATTCAATCCATTTAAAATTTTAGATGGGTTGGATGAAAAACCGATCTTAACTCATCCAAACCATCTATGAACACCCCTAGCCTGCTCTCATCCCTTTTTAGAAGATCCAATGTTAATTCACCACAGAATAAATAGAAACAAATGCAATGAGAGGGGGCATAATAATGCATTTAGAGTATAACTGTAAAGAAAAAAAATACATAAGTTTAGTTCTCAATTAGAAATTCAGGTTTTGAATTTTAGTGTTACAACTACCTAATGTTTGAGATTATTTATTTTATTTCTTATTTTTTTGGTCACAATAAAATTCTACGAACAAAGCGTGCGAGAGGCATAAAATTAAATTCAACGGATCCAAATTTGATAATTTATTTTGTTTTGGGGAAGGGTAGTACTGTCGCCAGAGGCGTAGCCAGGAATTTAGTTCAGTGGGGTCAAAAATTACATCTTACAAGACATTTATTTAAATAAAAATTTGAATAATTGTGAATTTTTTTAAAAAAATATTAAAATAGGTACAAATTTGTTATTTAAATTTATTTTTTAAAATGTATTAAAATATTGAAAATTGTATATATTTAATTTTATGAAAGCAAATATAGACATTTTTATTGATAGCTAATATGAAAATATATATTGCATTTATCTCAAATCATTAAAATGATTCACATTTGCCCATTAAATTATAGAATAAAAGCAAATTTGTACCATTTAATATCTTGAAGATATTTTTAAAAAAAATAAATAAATTTTAGAGGCAGATAGATACTATTTATAATAATTTAAGGGTAATTTGAACTTTATTACTAAAAAAAGAATTGATTTAAATATTTTAGTGGGATTAATTTAAAAAAATTAAACTCATAAAGTGATTTTTAAATTTTTTTTATGATTAAATGAGATCATTTAAAAAAAATTAAAACTATAAGAGCTATTTTAGAATTTTTTTATGGTTGAGTGGGGACAATTGTCCCCACTCAACATACAGTGGCTACGCCCTGACTGTCGCATCACTATCTAAATTATAAATCAAAATGCAAACGCATTATCTTAATTATTTACTGAGAAAATTCATCACTACCAAAAACCTCAATCATTCTGGTACACTCTAACCGTGAGAAAAATAATAACAATAAAAAAAGGTTATATTTCTCAAAATCAAATTCAGAACTCTGTCGTGCATCCTGCGCTGTGCTTAGAGTAAGCTTTCCTCTTGAGAGTGGATAAATCCACAAGGAAAGCAATGCTCACAACTACTTGTGAACTGTCATCAACAGCCCATATCAGAAGCTCCTTTCGCCTATAATCAAAATTAGTAAAATAGAATCCTTCAGGTTGAACTGAGTGATGGAGCCGCCCAAAGTTTTACTTTCTTGTCAACGCTGGCTGTGGCCAACACCAACGCCTGTCCGTTACCTGTAATTTGTAAACAAGAAGACTACATATTAATCATTCAAAATCAATAATTGGCACAACGCTGCTTCCATACAATATTTTGATCAAAGCCTTTTTCACAAACCCCAAACTAGGTTGAGGGATTTCCTTTGGGGTTCAAAGATTCATCCTCTTAAGATTTTCAAAATCAGTACATTAGAACAAAAACTAAACAAGAAATTTTAAGGTGAATTACCCGTTGGAATGGGGTTAGGTGCCCATGCAATCCATGTGATTTCACCTGCAGCATATACTAATGTTAACGCAATTTTGACAAGGAGATATCTCAAGGATCACTATGGGCACGCCGAATATAATCCAACTAAATCAGAGAAGTGAGATTCGTAAAGCACATAAATAAAGAATCAGGCCAAAGGTTCAAATTAGGAAGCACATGTGTTTCATATACCAACACGAAGATATTATGCATACTTATATACGACATACTAATCCCGATTCTTATATGTACATATAGAGAAAGACAAAATAAGCTAATCCTGAAATAATTTGATCTATCCAATGGACATCTCATTGCAATGACTCAAAATATCCCAATCACTACTCCATATTTTCAGAAATCTATAGACAGGACATCAGGCTCAAGCACAAACCAATATAGAACTAGGGAATTAGAGCAGAAATATACCATCATGGGCTTTCTCAGCAGTGTCCAGAACCTTTCCAGTTTCCACACATAACCATTGCAGTGTCGGACCATGGGTTGCTGCCAATATCTTTGTATCAGGAGATAAACTAAGTCGATCATAATGCAAAGTAGCACCACGTGAATCATGAAGTGGAATTGGAAACACCTTTACAGTCTTCGGATCCTCATCAAGATGGTATCGAACTAGTGACATCAATAAAAGGTATAAGAATGATGATAGTAGATTGAACATTACCCTTCCTCCCCACATACCTTCCTATTCAAATTGGGGAGGAAGAGAGCAGGAACTAAGCCATTTAAGGCATTTTCAATATCATTGCCCTTATGTGATCCTTTTCCCTGCTTAATTAAATGGGTAAAAACAGAAATTTGTATTGAAGTACCTTTATTTCCCTTCCCACTTTCCCCATTTTCATAGTTTTCCAACCAAGTTTAGGATCAAGAATATCATATTCCTCCTTTATTCTTTAACCCATATTCTTTCTACTTAGTTCAAAAGAGTTGGACCCCATTGAACTCAGTGCTAGTGCAAGGTAATTGGATTATGTTTGGTTAGAAGGAAGAAAAGGAGGAAGGACAAGATATTGAAGTGAAATCTAGGTATGTATTCCTCCTATTTCAGAACTAGTCATGATTTCTGAGAAAATTCGAACTCTCCCTCCTTTTCATCCTCCCAGAGAAACATATCCTTAGCAAGGAATGCTCTGACTAAGCATTGGTAGAGGGGAGAAAGGAGGAGGCAGAACTTAGATGAGATATTTGTTTGTTGGAAACACTTGATAAAAGTACATAAAAAAGCTTAGTTGGAATTACCATTGATGTTCCAAATTCTTATTGAACCATCTTTGGAGGCCGTGATTATTTGCTCAGAGTTTGGAGCAAAGCATAACCAAGTTACTGCACTCTAAAAATAAAAAATAACTTGTTAAATTGAAAGCATTATGCCTATGTACAGAGCAGCATATTATGCAGAGGGAAACATAGCAAGAAAGAAGAGAAATAAGAAAAAAGATTATAAAAAAAGGAAGCAGATTAGGTTAAAAAGACAATATCAAACTAAAACAAGAATTTGACTCAATAGCTGTGGTCTTAAAGCATTCTTTAAGCATAACCTTGTGCCCTTTTAGCTGCATGGCTTTAGGAACCTCCTTCACAGAACCATCCTTTGAGTATACAATCTCCCAAACCTGACATACAAAATTAGATGCAAGTTTTAGCAGCTTGGGATTATAATTCAGGTTCCAAAAAGAGACTTTGTATCTTGCAGTTTTCCAGTACTGGGTTGTAACTTACTTAGATACAGACATAGTACAGAGAATGACAAGCAGACAGAATGGGAGGCTAGAAGAAGGGGCAGAAAGAGAGAAGGAAATGAGAACAAAAGAAATGAAATCATAAAAGAGAAAAGCTCTACAATTTGAATTGCAACAAGAAAGTAATAACTCTTGCTTATCCTTATCATGTTAGCCCATGTCCTTGTCCTAGCAATATAATACTGAATGTTTATACTCTACCAAATTACGGGAGGCAAAGGATATAAATCCACACCTAAGCCCTTTAAAAGTAATCATATAAAAAAAGTGCTTTAACTGCATAGTTTCCATCATGATCAACTTAAAACTGCACAGAACTCTTGATATAAAACCATCAGAACTATTCACCTTCACATCCGCAGTAAAAGCTGCAGCAGCAACAAAACGTCCATTTGGTGATATAGCAGCCATGTTGTTCTTCAATTGATTTGTATCTACATTCCCCACATTCTTCCCACTCTTTCCATGCCAAAGCTTGATATCAGTTTCTGCAAGGCATCATCAAAGATTACAGAAAATCAGCCATTGGTCGCTGAAACGCATCAAGCAACAGTAATAAAAACATGAGAGAGAAATGGATTAAAAAATGATTCTACAAGCCATCAGATAATCTTAGTTTGACGATTGCAACGAAATAACCTTAGTTTGATGATTTCAACAACAACTTTGGCAGGCTTCTCATCGATAATATAATGATGATATGGCTATTTAGTTAAATTCTTCCCTCTCAAAATTCGTATCTCAGAGATATTAGAGGAATGAGGAGGGAATAAGACCCTGAAAACCATTTCTCTTCATGAAAAGTACTCCCAAAGAGTTAAATTCCCTCCCCTCAATCTCTACTTCCTTTGAATGTAAACTAGTTTGCTACAACCAGCTGGTTGAACAGAAATTCACATTTTCAATTAGATTTTATCCATGATAAAACTCCTACAATGCCATTTCTGAAGCCCCAACAGCAAATGGTAAATAACTAAGCTTAGCTAAAGGAAGTAACTTCTAAAATTGCCATGTTAGGACTGTACATTAATTGTAGGAAGACAAAATTAGTTAGTACGCCCCACTAAAACAGCTCCAAAACAAATATACATCCAATAATTCCCTGGCAGAGTTTCATATACCTCATACGTCAAAAAGAAACACTTGTCCACATCTACTGGGATTTAAATCACAGTTAATATGCAATTTGAAGTCACTTTTCATGTCATAAACATGGTGTTCTAATAAGTCAAGTAGTATGCAGAACATTGACCTCACAGGAATTATTCATACCAAATAAATTAAATGATGTTTACAACACATTGCTAACTTGTGGGAAACATTATCCACTGATTGTCAAGTGATTATTACATACCCTCTGAACAAGAGGCAATAATTGTACTCCCATCACCAGTTCCATAGGTTGAAGCAGCTCCAACGAGGGTCAGTACAGCCCTTTGCTCATGAATTTTGTGATGTTCCCATTTAATTTCTGGGAGAGGAAGCTTGGATTGTTGCTTAGATTCATTCGCAGGCTTGGGCTTTTCTTCTCCATACTTATATAAAGATGTACCAGACACAGATTGTGAGGCCACTACTACAGAAGATGCATCATCGGAAAAGGACACTGCAACTGGAAGTCCACCTGCTGGCAAATTAATTCTTAGAAACCTGCAGAAGAATTGGAAATTAAAATGATGTAAAGCCAGGAATAACAACTAGATTCCATCAAAATGGAGAAAATGCTGAATGATGCATATGGAGGACTTCAGGTTCATACTTGAAACTTTTGCTTGAAGCATCATCCAACTTAAATACCCTGACCACTCCATCTGCACAAGCTGTTTGCATAAAAGGAAATCATATTAACATGTCTCTTACATTTGCATGATGGCAGAACATTACAAAGGACAGAAATTGTAAGGCTTTCATGAGCATATAATGTTGACCATGGTAGAAACACAGGTTGCAAGATTTATTGGAGATATTTTCTATTGGCAATAGATTACAAGTTCAATACTGAAAGTTTCATGGATAATGAGGGGAGTATCTTTTATTAATTCCCAAAACAGTTATGTTGTCCTTTGAGGGGGCCATTGAGCTCGTTCCTAATGTTTTAACAATTTCATTATTAATGTATGACACTAAGCTTTCAAAATTCAACATATTCCTTGAGCAAAACATATATGGTGTTAAAACCCTATACACTAGCAAAAGTTAATGCTAAATTTCATTGTCCAGACTCCAATCCTAAATGTTTATTCAATTGCTAGTAATTTGAATTAGCAACAAATTGAAGGTTTCAAAAGACACGTGGTTCAAGATAAGACACGCAGAGCTACCTGTTGCTAAACTCCGTCCATCACTGGAGAAACATAGACCGGTCACGGAATCCCCATGACCTTTCAGAGTGTTCAAATCCAAAGGATGATGCCGCTTGTTTTGATCCTACAAAACACAACCGGGACATATTAATTAAACAAAAGCAGTCTTGTTGTTTCACTTGGTCGCACTGAAAAATACACAACCTTTTTAAGTATAACTACACAATTTATTTATTTTTTTTTTAGTTTCTTAGAAAAATAAATTAATTCGAGCACTACGCTCAGTTCAATTCCCCAAGTGAAGGCCAGAGTAAAAGCTTGAAAAAAAATCATTTTCTTCCAATTCCTTGAAAATCTTAAGAAATGATAATGACAGTCAAATTTCTAATATATTCTGTCCAACCTAAATTCATCGGATCAAGCAGGACAAACAGCCAACAAATAAACCACAGCTAAAACGTAATTCTCAGGCAACCAAACGGGAAACTAGAGATGGCAAAGCGGCTGCATACCTTATCAGAGGCATGAGAGTGAGGTTTGGAGTGAGATTTCTTGGTTACAGTCTGAGGAGGTTTCTTAGGATGTTTAGGATCAGAATGGTGCTCCGGATTAACGATGGATTTGATTTCGGATTCTCTCTTGAAGAAGTAGCTTTTGAAGAAGAAAAGAGCAAGCAGAGCCCCAAGAAGGAGCGAAAGAACCGCAATCGGAAGAATTGGATCCATTGTCAGTAGGAAGAGGGATTAGGGTTTTGAGATTTTTATAGATTTGATTTGATGGTGATGGGCTGAAGCCAGTGAGAAATCGAAATGGCGGGGCGTTTCTATACGTGTCACCTTGTTTGCATGTCAAGAGAGAAAATTAGTTAATCTTACTGAAATTTTTTCAAGTTTTGACTTTCTTTTCTCGGCTCTCTCCTTCTTCTGTTTTTTTTTTTTAAATTTAATAGATTTTTGCCTAATGGGAATTTTACTTTCAGCTTTTGAAAATATTTTTCAGACCACGGCGAATTACAAGTCATTTTGGTAGTAATTTATAAAATTAAGACATTTGTTGAAATTATTTGATATTTGTCGGAATAGTAAAAACAATTTTACTGTTGACAAGGAATACATATTTTAAGCAATGGAGATAAACTAAAAATGTGACTATTATCCTTAAAAGATAAAATAAAAATGTAACTATTATCCTTAAAATTCCAACCAATAGGTCATATGTCAACATGATGAGATGAATTGAATGATTTTTCATGTTTAAATAGAAAGTTTTGAGTTTGAGTTATAATAATAATAATAATAACAATACTATTTTTAAATAATTGAGAGAAAGGTTACTAGAAGGTAAGTCCATTTATTAGCATGTTCATCGCCCTTAACACACACATTATCTACTGGAGAAGAAAATCATTCCATTATTTACTAGATTATATGAAGCTCCTGTTGAGAATCAAATACGTGGTTAGTCTGTGGCAAGAGGCTGAGCACTAATAAATATATATATATATCATCAATAGTTACAAATTTAAGCTACAAAACACAAAATGGGTTGCTTCAATTCCCATTTGAGCTATGACGAGGATCAAGAAAAGAATTAGATTTTGAAAAAAATAAAAAAAAGGGGATATATTTATAGACAAAAAAAAAAATCCATGGAGCATCTTAATTCCTGAAGTCCCCTAGAAAATTTGGGAACATAGTTTTCTTTCTTTCATGTCTCTGATGCCAAAAAAGAGTGAGTAGTAGGCTGAATGTAAGCGTAGGATTTGAATGCAATTCGTGGCCGGTCTCCATCTATTCCCCCATAGTCTACAGAAAATGAAAGAATTATCATTTTTTTATTTAGTAGGAGCATACGTGCAAGAAAGAGAAAATAAATGAAAAATGCAGGCTTGCTTGTCATACACAACCTGTAGGAACAGAGTTAAAAAGAATGGAATCCATATTGCTGATTTTTCGTTGGTGCTTGAATATCTAACATGGTCTTCAATTTCTGTTAGCATAAAGAATATTAAATAAGAACAAAAAGCAGGCTGATGCAGAGTTTGAATTCATTGGTTACAGTTGGATTTGCAGAAAAAATATTCAGAAGAAGATAGGAATCATAAATGAACTAGTTTATAATACCGTAATATATAGCGGAGGATCATCCAAACTAGTACAACCTAGAACGACTTCCCTTCTGAGTTTGGTTGTAAGCTTGTGGCACACTCGAAGCTGACATTAGCATCAGAGCCATCAGGAAAGATTCGAAAGGACGGACCAGTAACTTGGAACTCAAAGCAGAGAAGCAAAGTCAGACAGATTTTACCTCGGATCGAGTTGCACCACCAATGATAAACACAAATATACGTTGTCCCATTTTCCTCAAATCTAACGAGGCACTCTGCAAGACTGAGTCACTGAAAAAGGCAGCAGAAAACTAATAAGAAAAGTTTGACCTTACAAAATTTGAACACAAGATTTTTCATCCGTTAATGGCTAAAATAAATATTTGCTATAAGCAGTCATCGAAAATAACCATGACATGCAAAAAACATGGTCTGAATGGAATTGAGTATGGAAGAAAAGCAGTTTGTGATTGTCTTCTAGGAAATCCCATTTTGGATATGGCTTATAGCCTGAGATAGTAAAAAACATTGAGGTAAGGACCTGCCTTGAATATCCATCATCAGAATTTCGAGTTCGCGCCCAATGTGCAGTTCGTCTTGATCTCATTGAATGAGCTGGAGCTTTTCTTTCTGGAGCAACAGGAGCATTACTTTTCCGTACCGATCCTTTTCTCGTCTCTGGGACAGTTGGTTCATTCATACAAGCGTACTCATTCTTCGGCAAGTCACCTTTGATAACATTTTCAATAAGCTCCTGCGAAAGAAGTAACATATCACAGAAACAGCGGCAATATTCTTTTTCTCTTCATTTAAACATGTTTAGTAACAAATGCGTCTCACAATGAACAAATTTGAAAGAAAAATACTTGTGCTCTGTTTTTGCTCATTTTTTAGCCTGTTGCTTGGTGTACTATCCCACTTCACAATAAGATATGCATGCATACTTCATGACTAGATTCATACCTCTAACACAGGATAGAATCGAAATAGTTGCCATGTTTCTTCCTCACCACTTCGATCCTTTCTAGCTGCCTGTTTTGTCTGAGAACCATATGGAATATTATTGCATGTTAGACCTTATTACCATAACTTTACTTTCAAGCTGGCAGCATTTTGTATTGATCTTTAAAAAGCATCGCAACGAAGTGTATATACCTTCTGGTTATCAAACTTGAGGGAGAAACCGCCTGTTGTCTTTTTGGTGAGAGACGATCCCGCAAGCAGTCTCATATTATCCACAGCCATCATATCTTGTTCTGATAACCTAGCCAACTGATTAATAAATGGCATAAAAGAAAGAATTAATACAAAACTGATTTCACAATGAAAATTTTGCATCAGCAAGAATTTGACATTCACGTCCATTTTTGATTTGCAAAATGATTCATATAGGAAGCATAAGCTAAAAACATCATGACAAATCACAATAGTTTACTGGATCTCATCATTTTTTATCTTTTTTTTTTTTCTGTTTTTTCCTTTTCAGCCATAAAATATAACTTTCATTCTTGTTGCCTCCAATTAATTTGTGGAACTTCTGATTGCACGCTCATCTGAAATTGTGTTTTGCTCCTGACAATTGTATGCTTATACATCAGACCTCAGCACTCCCCATAAATGAAAAATGAGTAGCTACCTGCATTATCTTTGTAGCTTTGTCACCCTCAAACTTCTCAGGATATACACATCCATAAATCATCAACAAGCGAAGCTTATTTTCAGGAGATGCATCCTGCAAGGTAAAAGCATCTCTGGTAAGAAATTCATGTACAGAATTAACCATATCAACCTTATCTAGTTATCTGAAAACATCTCATGCTTCATCACCTGATTTGTCCTTAAGAAGTTGATAACATCCTTGGCTCCTGCATCTCCAAAAACAAGATCCTGCTCTAGTTGGCCTAATTCTCGAAGCCCTGTTTCTCTTATAATTTTGTTAATTTTTCCAGCCAGCTGCACACAAATAATCCATTAAAGAAAAAGCTAAATTAACCTAAAAATGAAGAGAGAGCATCATGCTTGGGGCATGCACAATGAACAAAGGATATAGTGTAACTTCAGCATTACATTAAGAAATCAATTAAGAAAAAACCAGAAATGAAACATCATGTTCAACCTTTCTTGATTTCTTGCACTTTTCATGGGAACAAAACACATTACTAACTTATTTGACATCTTCTAATTGACGATGCTACATTGTTAAGAAAAGTGCTTGCTTTGTTAGAAAAGCATTTTTTTCTACTAATCTTATGGATGCAAAGACCTAGTACAAAAAACTGTAACCACTAAAATAACCAAAGTATGAACTTAGTTCCTGTTTGGGGTATGCTAAATTGAATTTCTCACCATGTACTTCATGTGACTAGAGTCGATCAAAACTTAAGTATAAATACAAAGTTATATCATTCAACAAAGGATATAAGGCTTCAGGAAGAAGAAGTTAACCTCAACATGAAGAGAAAGCTTCTCAATTTGTTCATTGTATTTTGGTAAGGCTTGAACAATTTTTTGCAACTCTCGTGTTGATATTTCACCATCTCTGCATACAATGAAACTTCAACATTACAAGTGTCGGGAAATGAGGAAGGTTCACATTGTCAAACTCTTCTATTAAAAAAATAACAACAAAAGAAGCAAAATAAAACAATACATGTTATTGACTTTTACTCCTGACATAGGCCATTAACATTAGAAAGTTAAAAGCTAATGTTTTGTGACCTAATTATTCTATAACATTTGATCATTTAAGATGGCATGGAAATGGTCCACAGTACATTTTAGCCATTGCTAATTTATACAACAGATGCCCAGTTTGACAAGCACATGCAGTGACATTGATGGCATACTCATTAACTTTCACATTTCATAGGCCTAGATCATTTGTTCAGCACAATTCAAAAAAATTACCCTTGAGTCAATAATTAGACCAGAGGCCCAGGAATATGAAGATGGCAGTGGAAGTTTGAGTTTTAAAGGGCCAGTTCACACAGTACTAATGTAATGACCGAGGGCTATCCCCGGAACATATCCCGTCGGTAGTGGGATTCTATGAATTAAGGGCTTAAGTTCCCCAGGTCCTTGGTTCGAATCCCATGTAAGGCAAAAACGCACTAGGGGAGGTGCGAAGACTCTGAGTACGACGCGCAGGGAAGGCCCGACGGGATATGTTCCGGGGATAGCCCTCGGAAGCCCTTAATTCATAGAATCCCACTACCATTAGGCTTTTTTTGTAATGACCGAGGGCTATCCCCGGAACATATCCCGTCGGGCCTTCCCTGCGCGTCGTACTCAGAGTCTTCGCACCTCCCCTAGTGCGTTTTTGCCTTCCATGGGATTCGAACCAAGGACCTGGGGAACTTAAGCCCTTAATTCATAGAATCCCACTACCATTAGCCTAATGGTAGTGGGATTCTATGAATTAAGGGCTTAAGTTCCCCAGGTCCTTGGTTCGAATCCCATGGAAGGCAAAAACGCATTAGGAGAGGTGCGAAGACTCTGAGTACGACGCGCAGGGAAGGCCCGACGGGATATGTTCCGGGGATAGCCCTCGGTCATTACAAAAAAGGCATATCCCGTCGGGCCTTCCCTGCGCGTCGTACTCAGAGTCTTCGCACCTCACCTAGTGCGTTTTTGCCTTCCATGGGATTCGAACCAAGGACCTGGGGAACTTAAGCCCTTAATTCATAGAATCCCACTACCATTAGGCTAATGGTAGTGGGATTCTATGAATTAAGGGCTTAAGTTCCCCAGGTCCTTGGTTCGAATCCCATGGAAGGCAAAAACGCACTAGGGGAGGTGCGAAGACTCTGAGTACGACGCGCAGGGAAGGCCCGACGGGATATGTTCCAGGGATAGCCCTCGGTCATTACAACTAAAATTAGAACAGTGTCGAGATACGTCATGACAGCAGAAAGTCAATGCAACATTGTTCACCAAATGTAAAAAAACTTTTAGAAGTGATACCAGTCTGACCTTGCACTTTGTTGCATTTGTGCAGCTTTGTTCTTTGCAACAAAGTTGTCCATCTTATCTGACAAACGTTCGCTAGCCTGATGTGACAGTTAATGGAAAAGAGGATTCAGGCTATTGATATATCCAAGTAAGAGAAAACATAAATGGATAGCATACATCTGCTATATGTGTATGGCGAAGCTCAAGCCAGACTGGATCATTGTCTTCCAGAAGGACATCCTTTTTCTCAGGTGGACCACCCTTTTTGCTTGCAACCTTAAAAAAATATATACATTTCATTCACTACCCAACAATACATATATACCAGAAAGGAAATCCTTAAAACCCTTTATAAACAAATTCAAACAGCAAGACATACCTCAAGTGTACATTTATTTCCATCCATATCCAGTAAGTCGTGGCACATAGCATCATAAGTCCATTCATGTATGACAGGAGCAATCTAAAACAAGAATTCCATGAAATCCAAGATAATGTTTTTAAGATATAATAGGTGAGATGAAGTCAAGAGAAGCAGAAATTGTTTCGCAAAAATTGTAGGTCACCTGATCAATAGATCTATCTAGGATAAGCAGCTCACATGTCTCAGTCTGTGGAAAGTTAGGAATGGATTTAAACTTTGAAATACAGTCCCATACAGCAGTAGCAAGTTTTGAAGGAACTGTATCGCGAAAATCTTTCGTGGAATCTTCTGTCTTGGATGCACGATACCGCACATAAGGCAGTTCCTAGAAAAAACCAACAAAGAGTAAATTTCAACAGGAAAAAGAACAAGAAAAAAGTAGAATAATACATTACAGAAGAACCTGTTTAAGATCGACATACAAAAGAAGTACTCCAAATATTTAACATAACCAACCAAGTACATTGCAACATTTGGAAGCAAGCAAAACACGAGCTCATTACTTTGTGGCATGCAATGTTTGGAAGTTCGAGCCAAATTAAAGCACGCAGCAAATCAAAATCTTGCAGTTCACCTAATTGGTTATTCCTGTCCTCAAGTAGAAAGTCCAAGAATTTCACAGACAAAATTTTCAAGAAATAATTTCACCTTCAAAACTGTCAAATGCATACAAAATGAACCCAATGAAAAGTAATTAAGTTGACTTGTTTGTCATCTTTATCCGACAAAATCAACCAGAAATCATCAGGTCCTAATTTGGGCTAATGAAGGTTTGCATTTTCTAATTTTAAATTTTTACCTTCAATGAAGCAAAAACTGTTGCAAGTCGAGTAGCCATCACATTCAAGCAAGCATCGAATCCATGAGAGTCCTCAGCATTTTCACCATAGAGTTCGTTTAATGCTCCTTCGTGGTCAGTGGTAAATGCCTGCATTAAAGCATTTCCAGTGGATAAAAACATTTTCGACGCACTTCATTAACAGCTAGAGCAAATATTCCCCTTGACAGTTTTTTTTGGGATAAATGTTTCTGCTTAACTAAGGGTACAACACTTCTTGACAGCAAGCAAGTCCAATGAACATAAGCAAGATGAAACGGAAAAGAAATACATCCATCTATTAATGTCTAAGCATTACTTTTTGTTATAAAGAGGCTCTCTTGTACCAGAATCCAAAACAGATAATAAACATAACCATATGCTTCATCCGTGCATATTTCAGTTAAGAAGTTGTGGAAGAACAATAACATTTACTAAAGAAGAAGACCAAAATAAACAGAAAAAGACCCCAGTATAGAAATAGTATAGTGATGAGAGCAGCATGAAACTATATGAAAGGCTGGATAAGATGAAATACCTGATTATCTATAGGAAAGTATTCCAGATTCATCTGCATATTACCAAGCAGAGCAAAAAAAAAAAATGTTACACACAAAATATCACACTGCACTCTCATGTCTTAGGAATAAATAACGTTAAAAAGAGGAATATATTGACCTCTCTCAAAGCACCAATGCGAGGTAACACGCTTGTATCACACTTGATGTGATTAATCAAGTCCTTTGGGACTGTTGAACTGAAAAAAACAAACGCTCTGAAAAACAACAGTGAAGATAGAAATATATAATCAGAATTTTGCTAAATGAAATATTGGTAAGATAGTCAAGTACATAAACCTACAATTCAGAAAAGAAATCATAATATTTGACATACTTCTTGTATAAAGGCTCCCTTCCAGACATGTCTGACAAGAACATTACAACACTGCATGCAAAAAGAAAAAAAAAAAGAGTTAAAATCACTGCACACCTTCTCAGCAGGTTTGTTAGCTTTAAGGCGGAAAAAGTCTGCAAGAAGTTGCGAGACAAAGGAACAGGGTGAGTCACATGAGCATTTGCCAACGTGAGAAAGAGAATGAGAACATAGTAGAAATAAATGGGAGAAGAAAAAGGAAAAAATAATGCATCTGCATCTAAAGTAAACATCTTTACCAAATTCTTATCAGAACAAGCCACCTATTTAGTGCAATTCATAAAATCTCGAAAGCTAGCATACATCATATTAAATGGTTAAGAAAGCTAAGATTCCTTAATAAGTGCAAAGAAATTAGAAACAAGAGGAAAACTTGCTACGTTTTTTCCACATTAATAAATTTGGCACCTTATTTTCAAGTCAAATAATCCATATTTTTTACTGGCTTGTTTATTTGAAACATAGAAGATTAATTCAAATTGCAGTTTTCAGTTAATAAGATTCCAGCCCATTTAATTTTAATTTCGTGATCTCACTCAAACCTTAGGTCACTCAAACCTTAGGTCAGGTATCTTAAATGTTTTCAGATAACATATTATACTATGAGAACATAGATGTGCCCAAAGATAAGACATCAACATTCATAAGAATAGTGCACAAGGAGAAACTAAAACTTGTAATCACCGGAACATTTTTAAAAAGATCAGAAACACTTTACTTCTCTTTTGATGGTTGGATAAAATATATAGCATCCATAGAGGGTAAAGGTTCTCTCCTCTTGAAGAGATCTTCCACCACTACAAAGAAAAGAAATGATGGAATCTATATCAGATTCTATAGACAATTACCAGACGCTGAAAACTACAAGACAAATGATCAGAAGATGCGAAAACAATGATAAGAACAAGGTGGACTCGCATGATACAGGGTTAGAAATTAATGCTTAAAAGAATAAATAAATTTGATGCTTACATGAAACTCCCTGGTCCGTGATATCCGACATTTTACAAGAGTGAGACATAACTTTCAGTGTAACTTTATCCATGATGAAAACCTGTGCAGAATCTGTTAAGATTGACTAACACGGAACAAAAATAGCTTTGACAAAGTTAACTTGATTCACTAATCACAAAGGACATCAAAAACAATTAAACTTAATATTTCATTAATTGATTTAATGGAAATACATATATATATATATATGTATATATCATATGATGACTGTAACACACGTACCTTCCAGGTCGATTTCGAATCCCCAATCCTTGTTGATCCAAGCATTTCAAGCAACAAACCTGAATACACCAGATAACAAAAATTAATTTCGCGCAGTAAAAATTGATACAATTGTTAACCAGGAAAATTACAAGAGAAAATTGGAAAAAGTGAGAGAGAGCGAGAGAGCGTTGAACTGATCCCGCCAAATAAACTTAATTTTTTAAAGTTATATCTTCTGTGACATTCTCCCACCAAAATAACAAATATGGAAAAAGATTAGACAAATGTAGATAAAAAAAATAGGTGTAGAAACTCACGTTCGCGGCTGATTTGGCGAAAGAATTTGTATTCTCCGCCAATAGAAGAGGATTCTGAATCGGAGAATGTCATTATAGATGAAGCTGCCGATTTGTTTTCCAGGCTTCAAAACATTACGATGCGAAGAAAAATACCAAAGCAGAAGGGAGAAAACGGAAGCAAATTGCGTACCGATGAGGAGAAAGAATCAAAAGATCGTTGCATTTGCAAAGGAATTTGATTAATGTAGCGGGTTTCGCTCAATTGAATGGATAAAAATGCCAATGGATTTGAATTTATACCTTGTTGCCTATGAGGGACGCACGTCACTTAGTTTAAAGTCACCGTTTGTAGGGAAAAAATGATAATAAGAATAAAAATTTTGCCTAAACTGGCTTATAATTTTATTTGTGAATTTTTTTATGGCAAATTTTATTTGTGAATATTAATGTCATATAAAATTAATTTTATATTTTTTATCTGTTATTTTATTATTAATTTAATAAAAAATAAAATCATGAATAAATGCATAATGTTCTTATGATGTGATTAATTAATCCATCTCATACAACACACAGCTTATTATGATAATTCTTTTTCCATTTACTAGGTACCATAGGGTTCAAACACGAGATCATGATAGTGGACAAAAAACCCATCAAATCAAACTGAAGTCCATAATTTATTAAAATAGATTTTTTTTTTTTACAGAAAAAAAAATGTGGTAATAATTTTTAAATCGAAATAAATTTAAATTTTTTTATTATTTTTTTTTTATTTTTTAAATTAGTTTTACATTTTTGCTAAATCTAATATCTTATTTATATTTTTATAAATCTAATTCATTTTTATTATTTAATTTTAAATGCAATTTAAATTTTTATTATGCAAATTTATTTTTTTCAATTAGAAAATTATTATTTTCTCTAATAAAAATTATTTATCTTTCTTCATAAAAACTATTATTTTTTGTGAATCAAAATTTTACTATAAACAATAAATAGATTGAATTTTCTATTAAAAGTCAAATTTTCCGTTGCATATTTTCATTAAACACTATTTTTAGCAAAAATTTAAAATTTTTTGAGTAACTTCATATTTTGTACATGTATCTACTTTTTATATTATTAAGACTTAATATACTAATTACCCTTTCAAGTTGCAATCAATTGACATACCATTACTTTAACTTAACATTTTACCAATTAAATACTTTAATTCAACAAAAATATATATTATAAACACTTAAATGATGATATGGCATGAAACTCACGTAGGTGGCACTAGTCACGCAGTTCACGCATAAAAAGGCGAGTGACATGGTAACAATGACGTCCCATGGGACCTAGCTCACCCTTCTTTCCATCCAGCAGGTGATTAAACAGCTCAATATGTTTCAGTTCAGGACTTCTGTCGAGCAGTTTGTGTGTTTCATTATTTCACATTCCCATCAATGGTAGGATACACAATACCGTATGCATGGGTTGGGAATTCAGGGAAACAATGCCCTGAAGTCTGTGCATACCCATTTACAGTCCCAGGTTACATGGGTGGCGGTGGGCCAGGAGCTCTGAAGCCACCAAACGGAGATGTGGGTGTTGATGGGATGATCAGTGTGATTAGGCATGAACTTGCTAAGCTTTCGCCAAACCCACTTGTGAATGCTTGGTATGCAGGTGAAGATCCAACAGCGCCGAATGAGATCAGAGATTTGTGTGAAGGATTGTACGGTACCGACAGCAGCGGCGGATACATTGGGCAAGTAATGAGAGATAGGGAAGGGAGGGGTTTTAATATGAATGGCAAAAGAGGAAGAAAGTTTTTGGTTCAGTGGATTTGGAGCCCTGAGTTGAAGGCTTGTGCTGGCCTAATGCAATGGATTAGAAATTAGAAGTTGATATTTTTTCTTAAATCTTTCTGAATACTAAGTTCTGGTTTTTTAAGATCAAATTCTACACTTTTGAATCTTAAATATGCTTGTTGTATTGGGAAATTCCCAAAAGGACATGACCTCCTCAAAGTCCTTGTTATTTGGCAACAACTCAAAACAATCCGTTATCTAATTCATCGGATAGCCTTCTTGACCTAGTTTCAGGTTCATCAGGCTCTGCTAATGGCACATTGTTTAATACCCCCATTTCATTTCCTCCTTTTGAATTAGCAACATTTCCTGATCTGATTCTCTTAAGGGTTTCATGAAATTGATTCCCAATTGGCAGCTTCTTGACCATTTTTGAAGCATAGAAAGGGGGTACATCCACATTTTTTGAGTTCACAAAAGGAGCAAACTGTTTGATGCTTTCCTGCTGAGCTAATCTATTCGAATCCATGTTCTCATAGAGTTTGTAATCTTAGGATTGAAGAAATGGATGGAGAAGTAGAGTTTGTATTGTTAGGATTGAAAAAATGGATGGAGATATGGACAACAATCGCTGTTGTCGTGCTTTGACAGAAACCAGAAGCGAAAGACAAGAAAGAGAGAGGGGAAAAAGAAAGAATGTGCTTTGACATAAACTAAAAGCGAGAGACAGAGAGAGGAGGAGGAGAGAGGGGAAGAAAGAGAATTGGCTGTAAAATTTTATTGACTTTTTTCCACGGGTCTCCTTATTATTTGTTTAACTTTAAAGTGACAAATCAGTCATGTGATTGCACCTCACGGGCTACCGCTGGTTGTAAAAAATATTTATTTTCGTATTAATATTTAAGTGTTCGATCCGTAAACTCGTAAATTTGAGAGGACAGTATTACAATTAATTGCAAATTGAAAAGCCAATTACCATATTAAATCTATTTGAGAAGACCGTATTACAATTAATTGCAAGTTGAAAAGCCAATTAGCATATTAAGTCTATTATTAATAAAAATTTAATTTACATTAAAAAAAAAAAAAAGATGCACATAAGATTCTAAAGATAGCCCCTCTCTTTGCAGCATCGAATAGCTCCATCAAACATATCATCAATCCCATATTTAAATTCGAAACCTGAATCTATCAGTTTCTTGGACGATAGAGCTGGGGCTCTGCGTCCTTCGATGCCCTTCAACGATCTGCCAAAACACCAACAGTTAATTTCCACTTCTACTTTCTTAATTACATGAAAAAAGGTTAAACAACAGAAGAAAAACTCACTCTAGTGTTGGCAATGTGAACTCTGGATATTTTGCAGAAAGAAATTTAGACATCTCTTCAATAGATATAGTGTGTGAAGAACAAATGTACCTCCCCTTTGCCTCTGGATTTTCCAGAAGAAAGATATGTGCTCTTACCAGATCATCAACATGAACCATATTTAAATTCAGAAGCAGATTATATAAATGCGGCTTACCTGAAATTATATGAGTTACAACAATAAATAAGGATGAAATTGAGAAACTAAAAATTAATGTTGAGGGAAAACGTACCAAAAATCATAGCTAAAACTACCTCCACAGAGGCAGGAAGATTAGGACAAATGAAAGGACCAACAACGAAAGAAGGGATAACGGTCACAAGATCCAACCCATTTTCTTCTGCAAATTCAAGAGCTCTCTTCTCAGTCAACGTCTTTGAAATCCAGTAAGAACTGGCAAAGGATTTCAAGTTCTTAATATAATCAACATCGCTCCAAAAACTTTCATCCATAACTTGTTCATTTTTTTCGTTAAAATCAACGGCTGAACTGCTAGAAGTGTACACCACTCGTTTCACCGTATCCGATTTCAAGCAGAGTTTCAAGATTCCTAAGGTTCCATCGATGGTCTTCCTGATAACTACCTCGTCAGGCTCGTTTTCAAAATGTGTAGGAATTGGGCTTGCCACGTGGAACACACCAACACATCCTCTAATGGCAGCTTCGAAACTCTGTGGATCGTTAAGATCTGAATGGAAGATTTTGAGCTTCTCTGATGATGCTCCTGGGAGACTTGTTAAGAAGCTCAAGTCTCTCTTTTGCTCTGCTCGTATATAGAAAGGCATAATTAACTATGCTGTAGGCAATTGATTAAATTGAAGAAAATTCTTAATTATACCTGGGTCGGGTCTAACGGTGGTGTGAACAGAGTAACCACGACCAAGAAGCCTCATGATCAGCCATGACGCTACATAACCAGTCCCACCTGTAACACATACTGTGCCTTTGCCTTCTTCCATCTCTCTCTTTCTCCTCCTTTTCTTCACCTGTTCTTTCTAATTTGATCATCAGGGTTTGAAATGTCTATTTAATTGTGAAGGTATAGGAGTGTGATGATCGACGAGAAGAAACGCGTTAATTTTTATTTGGTGGCTCTTCTTGGAAATTTATTGAATAATCAATCTCGTTGTCTTTTGCGCTGAGGTATTTTAAATTATTTATATATAAGAGGCGGAGATATCTATCTTTAGTTTGACTATTATTAGTACGTAATCGTGCAGAGATTTGATTAGCTAATTGGAATTTTCTGGATAAATACATATTTACACATACATTTGTTAAAAATATATATATTTTTACATACTTTATCTTTTTTAATTGTCAAAAACATTTCCTTACGCACTGATATTTTCTATTCATTTATGACACACAAAAATTTTATGAAAATAATAACATTATTACCTCTTAAACGAGGCATAGCTGCCAGTAAAAATTTTGGTATTTAAATATTTTTTTTTTATTGAATTTAGGATAATAGATAGATTTTGTCAAGATTAAGTGATAATATGCTGTCTTCAAATTTAAGTGTGTCGTAATTATTGAAAAAGATCAGCCATATAAAAGAATATTTTTGACAGGTCCATACATTTGGAAATGACTAATTGTGGCCCATAAAACTTTAATATCAGTGCAGAACTTTATTCAATGAATTTTTCTTCAGGCAGTCTCCATATGTAACACACCACAAATTAAAATTATTATTTCAAATATGAATTAAAGATAGCCTTTTGCTTTGCAGCATTTGATCGCATCATCAAACATTTGATCTACTCCATACTTGAATTCAAAACCCGAGTCTAATAATTTCTTCGACGACAGTCCAGGGACTCTATTGGCTTTGATATCCTTTATATCTCTGTAAATGTGTCAATGAAGCAAAATTATATTATCTCCTTTATCATTTAATTTTCACATAAAATAAAATAAAATCACTCACTCTGTTGTTGGTATTTCATACTCTGAATACTTGGAAGAAAGAAATCTCTGCATCTCTTCAATAGTAATGGTGCGTGCAGAACAATTATACCTCCCCTTTGCATCAGGATATTCAAACACAAAGATATGTGCTCTAGCCACATCATCGGTGTGCACCATTGATATATTAAGAAAATGTGCATATTGATCTCTCTCACCTATATATGTTAAAAATTCATAGCAATTTAAAAATTGGACAATTAATTAAATAATAATATTTTTTTTTTTGCCTTTGAAATATTCAAAATAACGTGATTTTTTCTTTTTACTTTTTTTTTTCCTTGATTTTTACCTAATTATTTGAAATAAAGAGATTTTACTTTTATAATTTTCAAAATTGATAATTTGACATATTTTATCCTTAGTATACTACACTTGTAATTTTAGGAATGAAATGTGGCATATGAAATGCAAAATTAATATATAATTCGATTCTAAATTCATTTAAATCCTATTCAAATTTGCTCTATTAGAATCGAATTGGATATCGAAGAATAGTTGATCTACTGTCATTCCTCTTTGTATACAGGTAGTGGACTTTCGATTAAAAAAAACAAAAACAAAAAGAAATAAAAGAAAAAATTTGCTTTTCCTGATTAGCAAAAAATCTGAATAAGTTAGGTGGCCTAATTACTGATTAAATAAATAAATATTTTTTATAAAGAATGGATATTAATTTAACTACAAACATTGGAATAATATTCTAATTGAATACTTACTATCAGAATAAATCTTAATAGTTAAATAAATATATTCTTTAATGGTAGTGGGTCAAATATTATAATCAATTTGTGACCCGTGAAATAGATCCGATTTTGATTTCGTATGCCACCACACCAAGACTACTAATATTATAAAGTCAATAATTATTTTCTAATATTTTAATTAGGAATATAAGATTATTTTTAAATTTATTTATTACATTATTTTTAAATTTATTTATTACTTGTTAGGTTGTATCCCATCACATGCAGGTATAATAAATTTTATACAAATGAACATGGTTATTAAAATCGGACCGGACCAGCCGGTTCAACTGGTTGAACCTCGAATCGGTTGCCTAACAGGTCGGTTCAACTGCATAAAACCGGATTGAAAAAAACCGGGAAGAACAAGATTGAACCGGCCAAAACCGGGTCTAGTTTAAAATAATTAATAAAATAAGTATTTTTTCATAAAAATAAAAAATAAATAATCTAATAAATTTTATTTAACAAATAATTGATTTTTTTATTTAATCACATTTGAACTTAATGAAAACAATATAATGATTTAATAATTCAATAAAATACAATAGAATAAAAATTGAATAAATTATTAAAATTGGTGAATTTAAAGATAATTTTCTATCATTTTTTTTAATTTCACCTACAGTTATTGAATTATTTAATTTTTAAATTAAAAATCATAAAATAAAATATTTTAACAGAAAATATCTAATCAAGTAATAATTTAAAAAAATAAAAGGTGAAAAAATATTATTACTAGTATGTTTGAGTCATATGTTAAATGTTTTGATTGATTTTTTTTTAGTAGTAGTATTTATAAAAATTATACTAATTAATAATATTTTTAAAAATATAAAAATCGGGTTGAACCCGATCGAACCATGAACCCTCAGCCTTGTCGATTTTTTATCCGGTCCGATTTCAATAACATTGCAAATGAATAATACAACCAGCACTAAAACTCCGCTTGAAACAAATGAATTCCATAAAATTTTATTGAATTCATTTGTAATTCCTATTTTTTATGCTTGGAATACAAAAAAAAAATAAGAATTAAATTCATAAAATTCAATTCTACGAAATTTATTATGCCTTCACCAAATTCCACCAAAATAGGTGGAATTTGCAAATAAATTCCATATTTTTAAGAATTTAATTTAAAAATACTATAATACTCTCTTGATTATTTGGTAAAAATAAATTATCGTTATGCAGCTAACGTAATCTGTTTTTTTTCCTCCCATACGATTGTTCTTCTCTCTTTTCTACCACTATTCTGCACTGAATGTTAATATATATATGATTTTTTTTAAAAAAAAATATGTTATTCAGTGTTTGTCGAAAATTTTAAAATGATAATTAATAGTTGTTAAAATTTTTTGTTGTAAATAACTGGAAAAAGTATCAAAATTGGCATTGAGAATATTCTAGGAAATAAAATAGAAATAAATTTTTTATTCATTTATTTCAAGTATAAAAATGAAAATAAAGAATTCATTTTTAATTTTATATTTTAATAATTTTATTCAAAGCATAAGAATTCATTTACAAATGAATTTCATATGAAATTTATTTGTAAATGAATTTTACAATTTAAATTCATTTGTTCCAATTGGAGCTTAAACAACAGTGATAATTCACACGGAAAAAAAAATTATATAAATTGTGTTAGAAACCAGCACACTTTGGTGCCGGTTTTTGATAGTGAAATATATTTTTCATTCGAATCCCATTCTTATAGAAAACGGCACTATTATGTGTAGATTTTTAACACCCCAAATCTCTATTTGTTTTAACGTGGTGTCAAAATTCGAAATATTTTAAAAAATAACACCAATTTTAAAAAAAAAAACCCACTAATTTTCCTCACATTATAAAAGTTGTGGACACTTACCTAGTATCATAGCCAGTGAAGTACGAACTGAGCCGGGAAGTTTAGGACAAATGAAGGGACCATGAATGAAAGAAGGAATGACAGTAACGAGATCTATCCCGTGTTGTTCTGCAAATTCAAGGGCAGTCTTCTCTGTTAAAGTCTTGGAAATCATGTAAGGGCCAGCATAGGATTTCAAGGATTTAATGCAATCCAAATCGCTCCAAAAACTCTCATCCATGGTGTCCTCATCAACTTTGCCATTAAAAACTACAGCTGATGCACTTGAAGTGTACACCACTCTCTTTACTGTCTTGGATTCCAAACATGCCTTTAAGATTCCCAATGTTCCATCTATAGCTCTTTTTGTAACTATTTCTTCGGGTTCTTTTTGTTCGAAATCAAGAGGAGTTGCTACGTGAAAGACGCCAATGCAACTTGCAATGGCTGCTTTGAAACTTTCTGGCTCACTAAGATCGGCTTCGAAGATTTTGAGCCTGTTGCTCGCTCCGGGTATATTTGTCAAGAAGCTCAAATCCCTTTTATGTTCTGAATATGATCAAATCCATTTTAAAAATGATTAGTCAAAATGTGAAATATATATATATATATATATATATATATATATAAATAAATAAATTGAACCATGAATTAATTTTTTTTCATCAATCTCATCCTTAAGCTATGTGAGTTGTAGGGTAGTGGACGAAGAATTGATTTAGGAAAATAATAGGTCATTCGCTGTGCTCATTATTTCCTCTTTCTAGCTAGAGGCTTAATTCCAGGTGATTATATCAAACAATATAATTAAAATAAACTCAAATCAGAAGGAAATATTGAGTTAATTACATACCAGGGTGAGGTCTAATGGTGGTGTGGACAAAATAGCCACGGTGAAGGAGTTTCATGATCAGCCATGAGGCTAGAAATCCAGTACCTCCTGTAACACATACTATTCCTTTCTCTGCTTCCATATTTTCTTTGTTTTTCTCTTGGAATATAAAATTACATGAACCACAAATTGCTCTCTGATCTATCTTTCTTGCTTACAGTATACATTTTTTGTGGCCTTTGAAAATGACATGCTGCCTGCTCTCATCATTTTGTCTGTTGACCTTTTTAGTAATAATAGGAGAATTTGCTTTTAAAAATTAACTTGTTATTCACATTTTTGTTTTTATATAATTATATATTTGGCAACGACATCGGAATCGAAGGGGCTGCTAAGCTGGAATTTTGAAATTTTCCCTTTTAATGAATTTTTTAAATTTTCAAATTTGTCCTATTATGTGTACATAAAAAAATAAAAATTTCACCCATGTTTCATTTTATTTTCTTGTCATTAAATTTAATTTTTCCATCTATGTTCCGATTTTTTTAAAAATAAATAATCAATATTTTCCACATGACGTAATCGCATAAACAGTGAAAAAATTATTGGATATTATTTTTTTTATTATTATTATTAAAAATAGAATAGACTATTTGTGTTGTACAAATTATTTAATTTTTGTATCAAAATACTGATTAAAATAATTAAGAGATATTTGTATTATTTGATATGATATTTTCTTATGTTTTAATAACAAATTTAATATAATATTATTATTAAATAGAAAAATAATCATTATTCATATTATATTAGCTTCAAATACATTCAATTCAAATAAATATAAAAAAATCTTATAAAATAAGATATTTTGTGGATATTTAAAAAAAAATAGTTTTCAAATATCAAATCAAAAATTTAAACTTTTAATTTTTGATAACTAAACAATTCTAAAAAGGAATATTACTTAATTTGGGATACTACCTAAATAGGAACATAAACTCCTATTCAAACGCTACTACACAACTCTATAAATAGGCAGAAAATCAGGTATTCCGGACTCTCAAATTCTCTTTGAATTTCAATTCATTATTCGTCAATTACTGACTTGACCGTCGGAGTATTCAAAAAATCTCCACAGGTCCCTTATTCTTTTTTGCAGGTAACAGATCGCGGGAATTTTCTCGACAATGTTATCATTGGTGCGGTGAGCGTGGATCGAACAAAGCCCTAAATCTTTAATCAACAGTCAATTTGACGGTTTTTTCATAGAGGAATGGAGATGGAGATTCTTAGATCCAGATGGGAATGGATTGTCCTTTTAATTTTTCTATTAGCTAGCAATTCCATTTTGATTATAATTCATTTTACTCTATTAGTCCTAGAGATGATCACGGGGCGGGGCGGGGGCGGGGAATGGCTCCCCACCTACTGCCCCGCCCAGGGGCGGGGATTCCCCGTCCCCGCCCCCGGTAAAATTACGGGGGGGAAACTCCCCCCATCCCCGCCCCGTGGGGATCCCCAGCCCCGACGGGGATCCCCATCCCCGATTAAAAGAAAAAAAATTAATACAGTTCAAGTTCAACTAGATCTAAAATCAAAGAAATAGATTTCAATTAAAAAGCAACAAGACAATCAACACCCAGAAAATCAAATTCAGAATACAATCAACACCCAGAATCACGCAACTCCAAGTAAAACAACAAAACGACATCAAAATATAATCAAATTCAGAATTAAAAAATTCATATCAAAATAAGATCTCAATTTCAAAACCCAGAAATCAAAAATCAAAATTAAAAACTCAAAACTCACTAGTTAAAAATTCCTTCGCATGTTTCAAAAGTTTCAACCTTTCTCAAAAACTGAAATGCTTTACTTTTATTTCTTGGCTTTCTTGTTACTGGTGAAGTAAACCACCAGAAAATGCTTCAGAGGCTGGGGACGATCGGAGCTTAGATCAGCAGCACAACTCCTTTTTGGCTTGTTCTTTGGCCTTCAAGGTGGAGATCTCTTGACAGAAGCCATTTTGGCTTGTGGTTTCTGGTAACATTTGCAGTATTTGGGTGAGAGAGAGAGTGCGACGGAGTCTAGAGTGAGAGACAGAGAGAGCAAGAGACGGAGAGAGTGAGAGACGGAGAGAGTGAGAGACATAGAGAGTGCGATGGAGAGAGTGAGAGACAGAGAGAGCAAGAGATAGAGAGAGTCAAAGTGAGAGACAGAGAGAACGAGGCGAGAGACACTGAGGGTTAGGGAAAGGGAAATTGGAAAAATGAGGGAAATAAAATAATATATATATATATATATATATATATATATATATATATATATATATATATATATATATATATATATATATATATATATATATATAGGTTCGGGGTCGGGGAACCCGCGGGGCGGATACTCCGTTCCCCGTCCCCGTCCCCGAAGGAGATCCGGGGATTTTTTTCCCCCCGCCCCCGTCCCCGCGGGGGGAAATTCGGGGATTCCCCGCCCCGTTCGGGTCGGGTCCCCACGGGGAACGGGGAATCCCCGCCCCGTGATCACCTCTAATTAGTCCCAATACTTCGATTTATTGGCAGCAAACAAAATATTAAAAAATGGAACAAAGGAGGGAGGGAGACATGAAAACAGGGGAGCACGGGAAAGCAAAAAATCGAGAAAGAGAGGAACCGGAGAAAATGGGTACTCCGGCGGCCAATCCCGACGGTGAGCGGCGTCACGCGCAGCACCAACGAGCTCCTCTGGTCCAAACGCCTCAGCCGTTGCCCACCGGACCTCCTCAATCGCCTTCAGCAAGCAGATCGGAGGTGGTTCTCCCGCACTTTCTGACGCAATTTTCGGCCAGACCGTTGCTGCTCGCGGCGCGTGGCCGTCGGCGGTGAATTCCCAACACCTCGATCTATACTCTGGTGATAGTTGATCTATACTATCCGTGGAGCTCTCTTTAATTTGCTATTTTTTAATATTTATATGTGAATTTATGGTATAGATTTCAACTTTTTTTACAAGCTAACTTTAATTACTACAATAATTTCTTTAAGAGCCCCATTTATCTGAGACTCAGTTGAAAGCACTACAATTGTGCAATGGGTTGCTTCTGTGCCTTTCTAGCTTGTTATGTGCAGAGATTGCTCGGTGATGAGACCAGTGTGGGCCAATGCAGGCCCGCTGCATCTTCGCGATTTGGCATGCTATTCTTTCAAGTAGTGGTTCCATTGCCGGGAACCATCACGAGTCAACTTTCTTGATCCAGCTTTCTTGGATAATTTTCCTCTAAATAATGTTCAGCGTCAGCACCCATTGAATTTTCTGTTCAATCAGTCATGGAATTTACAAAAGATGTTGAATGTGCTCGAGGTCTAAGCTTATGGCGTAATAATTCTTCTGAAATTAATGAGGAGCCATTTGGTTTTGATGAATCACTTGATCCTTATTTGAGAGATGATTGATCCTTAATTTGATGAGTTTGGTTGCTTCTGTGCTGTTCTAAGCAGATTCACAGCTTGTTAATGGGGAGGCAAAAGAGAAATTGACCTGTATGCCTATATATTGGGAGCAGATTTGAGTGTCTTCTTCTTAGCTGCAATTTTCTACCAATTTGTAATAAAAAATAAAAGTGAACTTTTGGATGTTTCTCAGCTTGAAGATCAGTTTCCAATAGAGTTCGTCATTGTATTAATGATAATCTTTTTCTTGATCGTTCTTGATAGCATTATTTACCTATGTTCATTCGCCACTGGAAAGGTCATCTTTTATATTTCCAACCTCATCCTCTTCACATATTCGGTTACGGTGTATGCTTGGCACTCGAATCCATCCCAAGAAAATACCAGAGGGTTAGCACTTCGTGCTATATTTCTTGCAAAATCAGTTTCTCTAGCACAGGCAATTCAAATCCGTTATGGGATTCCTCATCGTAGCACATTGTATCGACGGTTTTTGACAAGCAAAATTTCATGAATTAATTATTTAGGCACTTTATCGTGCTCTGCCATTCCTTTATGAATTGCGATGTGTGCTGGATTGGTCATGTACAACCACATCTTTGACCTTGTATGATTGGCTGAAGCTAGAGGATATACATGCCAGTCTATACCTTATTAAATGTGATGTTGTCTTGAATAGAGCAACGCACAAACATGGAGAGAAGCAAACGAAATGGACTAAATGTTGCAACAGGATTTGCTTATTTTTCATAGTACTCTGTGTTATTTGGGCACGTATGCTGATATATAGTAGCAGCAACCCAACAAATATCACAAACCCCATTAAAGATGCAAGTGTTCAACTTAACATCAAGACAGCAGGTGCAAGGTTAACATTGTATCAAACTACTCTTTGCAAAAAAAAAAAAAAAAAGTTCCATGGGACAATGTCAATTCTGGTCCTTTTAACAGTTGCAAAGGCTACAGGTGCTATGCTTTGCCTTCAGCTCTAGTACAACACCATTATGATTCTTTTAACAGGAAACATGGCAAATGCTGAAGTATGCTTCAAGTTTATTACAACTCTTACAAGTACATTTCTCTCTCAAGTATATTTTTATTACACTTTCGTACTTGTTTCTCAGTTGAAGTATATATTATTTTATTATTTATTTTGTGACATTCAACATATTTCTGTTAGCTAAATTTTGACACATACAATACAAATCTATTCTCAAACTAGAGAGCACAAACTTATGCAGCTAATCAATTGCCTCGCGCAAGTATTCTTACTAAATTCGCATTTTTATGATACACATATGCTAACTTGTTCGCCCGTGAGGCAGAAGTCAAATTGAATCTTTTTGCAGATTTGAAAATTAGCTGTCATCACATAAAATAAAATGAGTTTTCACTCAGTTTGGTTTAAAGGGGGAAGAACAAAGCAGGCAATTTTAAGCTTCAAAAAATGCCAAAGATACAAGACATTCTATTTAAGCTCTACTTCTTTTACAGCTCATGCAACCAGTAGGTAATGTAAACTCTATAACATGATGTGGATTTATTTGCTCATTCTAGATATACGCTAATCGGGTTATGCAGATTTATTCTCGCATTCTACCTACAGTGCAGTTTATTTTGAATTTGAAACTACATTACCAGTATCCTATTGCAAACCCAGCAGGTTCGCCACGACCACTTGGTTTCATTATTAGCTCACTCAGGCAGTTACGCCTTAAGAGCATCTATCTCATTGTTAGCTCGCTTAATTAGGCAAGTTCGCCATTCGAGCATGAAGTTTCGGCATTTTCGCCATTGAGCAACCGATTCAATACTACCGCCGACAGGGCGTACATTCAATACTACCGCCGACAGGGCGTACATTCAATACTACCGCCGACAGGGCGTACATCCTCATACTCAGCATTGAGCACATTTTTAACACTTATTCGGCTATAATGACATCAAGCAAAATACAAGTTGGCTTATTCATCTGGATACACATCGTCCATCCAAGACCAGTCCATATCCGGACATCGCTGTTTAACAGCATCTGACAGCTTCAGACTAAAAGCAAGGCACTTCTCAGCAGCTAAACCTGTTGCTCTCTTCTAGCTCGGAACACCACATTCCAAGCTCAGTTTTTTCTTTACCTAGTTCGGTCTCAGCGGCCTGGTGTTTTTTCTTTTCCTACCCGAGTACTGACATAAATGTCATATACTGGAGGGGGGGACTTATGATAACTAAACAATTCTAAAAAGGAATATTACTTAATTTGGGGTACTACCTAAATAGGAACATAAACTCCTATTCAAACGCTACTACACAACTCTATAAATAGGCAGAAAATCAGGTATTCCGGACTCTCAAATTCTCTTTGAATTTCAATTCATTATTCGTCAATTACTGACTTGACCGTCGGAGTATTCAAAAAATCTCCACAGGTCCCTTATTCTTTTTTGCAGGTAACAGATCGCGGGAATTTTCTCGACAATGTTATCAATTTTCTTTTTCTACTGCTCAAAAGTTAAAGTAAAAATTATGTCAAATTGATTCAAAGTCTGATCAATTAAAAAAATTGTCAAATTTTCAACCGTTTGAAATATATGTGATTTTCATTTACATTTATTTAATACCACTTTAATATCACAAATAACTATTTTCATATTTATTACCAATTTATACCAAACTGTAAAAGTCAATTAAAAAAAGTGTCATTTGAAATAAATTTAAATAGAATTACCATAAATTAAAAATTTTGTGATAACTTAACTTTAATTTTTATTGAGATGATGCACAAAATTAAAGAACAAAAATGGCTTTCTTAATTTATTGAGATGGAGTACAATGCTGATGCCAGTGAATTTATTAATTTGAAAGAATAAATCAATTAATTGTAGATTATTGCGAAAATTTATCAACAAATACCAGTACAATAATTAAACCTCAATTGGGCTGGCTTAACCAGAGAAGGCCCTTATCTTTGCAGCATTGGATAGCTCCATCAAACATTTCTTCAAGACCCATCCCAAACTTGAAGCCCAAGTTCAAGAGTTTCATTGATGAGAGTTCTGTTATTTTGTAATTTTGATTTTCCTTCCCCCGTCTGCCAAACAAGAGGTCATCACTAAATATTTGGATTGAAATATTAAAAGATATTTGTCTGGAAATGATGAATAAATTTACGATCGAATTGACCGCTTGCTTAAAAGAAAATGATTCTAATGTATAAATTTATATGGCAGTTTATTATTAATTTGGTTAATGAGTAAATTCGTGAAAATAATTAAATGCAAAAGCAAGATACTCACTTGACGAAAGCTGGTATTTGAAATTCATGGTATCTGCGAGAAAGAAATTGAATCAATGCATGAGTGGTGATTTGAATTGAGGAGCAAATATATCTCCCTTCTGCATTAGGATGTTCGAAGACAAATATGTGTGCATTATGGGCATCATCTAATTGAACAATATAGAAATTACTCATGTCCTTATATAGCTCTTGGTTACCTGTAAAAAATAAAATAAGCCGATTATGTATCTAAAATCAGAATAATTATAATCCATGCCGAGCAGTTACATGAAAGGGTAAATAAATAAAATTTACCATATGACCGGCGCAAATCCGAATGTAATATAAAAAAAAAAATAAAAATAAAGAAAAAAGAAGAAGAAAAGGTAGGAAGGGGGAAAATGAAGTTACCGAAGATGGGAGCGAGAGAGAAGTGGATAGAGCCAGGTAAATAAGGACAAAGAAAAGGACCAACAACCAAAGGAGGAACAAGGGTGACAAGATCCAATCCATGTTTTGCTGCGAAATCTAAGGCCATTTTTTCAGTTAAAGTCTTGGAAACCAAGTACGAAGTGTCTACATTCTTAGTTTCACTGGTTTTACAAAAATCAAGGTCACTCCATGTGTGTTCATCAGTTAGAGGTAAAGGTTTGTCATTGTACAATACTGTGGCTGCAGTTGATGTGTACACAACTCGTTTCACTGTCTTTGAATTCAAACATAATCTTAAAATCCCTAATAATCCCTCCATTGCTATTCTGCTCACACTTTCTTCGGATTCTTTGGTTTGAGGATCCATGGGATGAGCCACATGAAACACACCTATGCAACCTTCAATGGCTTCCTTGAAACTTTCTGGCTCGTTCAGATCGGCTTCCATTATTTTTAGCCTTTTTGCTGCTCCTGCTAGCTTTTCTATGTAGCTCGTGTCTTTCTTCTTTTCTGTTTAACAGCAGGTAAGAAATAAAATTACGATTCTTTTTAGAGGATTAATTTTACTTAAATGCGGATTAAGCCAATCAGAAAGAAACTGTCATCTACATGAATCTTGTCTAGAAAAAAAAACTGTCATCTACATGAATCTGTCATTTTGGTCTGAAAATGAAAAAAGAAAACAAACCTGGGCGGGATCTGACAGTGGCTCGTACAGAGTAACCACGCTCCAGAAGCCTCATCACCAGCCATGATGCTATGTACCCTGTTCCTCCTGTTACACACACTGCCCCTTTCTCCCCTTCCATCTTAGTTTTGTCTCTCTCTCTCGGTTTGAGTTATGGCTCCAGTTACGCACAAAGTCAATGATGAAGATGAAGAACTTATAATAATAGCACTACACCACCATATTTACGTGACATGTTTTTATTATTTTACGTTATTTTGAATTGCATCTTTAGTGCATGTGAAACGTCCATAAACTATATTATAAATTCGTTTTCTTTTTAAGGCAAACGCAAAACTTCATTATTCCTGAAGATTTTTAATTGGCATGAAATAATTGGAATAATTTTATGAATTCATATATATATATATATATGGATTATTTATTATCCACCTTTATAACCAAAAAAAGAAAATATTATTATCCACCTAAGCAGAATTAACGAGCCAACGTTTGTATACATGTGCTTATGTTTGTTGGTAATTGATAAAGTCAGGAATGTCTTTATCTGAAAAGCAGAGAGAAGAGGCAGGACCGATCGGATGAGAGAAGCCCTGCAAGAAAGAGTGTCCGGTCGGACCAGGCATAAGCACTCCGAAGTTTAAGTTAGTAGTTTAGGGAGAGAAAGTGCTTTTAGAGATATAATGCTGGAGATTCAATACCTATAGCTATCGTTGGCTGGACTATTTATATGAGATGGTTGAGATGCACTTAAGTGCATATATAGTGATTACTGGCAGTCAGAGTAGTTATTCGGCGATTTGACAGGGAGCAGGTGGAAGGCATGGACGCTGTCTTGTGTCAGACGGATGATGGGATTGACGGTCACATCATCCGATCGGGCGTGTGCGCTGCCTAAAAGCTCGTGCCTGCTATTGTTTGCTATTGAGCCTTGGGTCTTGACAGTCTATAGGGCCGATTAGATGAATTTTGGTGCAAATAATATTTGCTGGGTTATCAGTAATTAAGCATAAGATTAAGATGTTTAATTGGCACAGACCTACATAATAATCTTAATCTGAACTTCATTGCTTATGTTTGCCTAAAGTCGGGGACAGTTAAGGTGTCTCTCTTTTCGTATACGTCACCGTTTATGGTTAAATTAATGGACATTAGCTGGAACCCAGAAAGATTATAGAATGTCAACGCATCTACAACCGTTTATGAGCGTCATTTATCTAGCTGTCTGTTGCTCATTCTATAACACTGGCAGTTATGCTTTATTTTTTTTTTTTTTGAAAGGGGAAAAAGAACTTCATTAAAACTTAATTTTCTGGAGGGCTAATAACTACATATATGTGTGTGTGTTAAAATTTAAAAATTTAAATATATATACTTTTTTTCATTCCACTCTATGTGATTTTTTTAACAAAATATAAATTATATTTATATGATATTTTTAAATTTCTAATAAAATTTAATTTTTTTAATAAAATTGATTTATTTAAAATCAATTATATTTAAGTCAGTGCATTAAATCACTTAATTTTATAATAAATTTAAATTTAATTAGTTTTCTTAATTATAGTAAAAATAATAAAATAAAAAAGTTATTAAATTTTAAAAATTTTAGGAGTGACTATGCGTCGAAGGAACCAATATGTACGAATATGATATTGAAAAAAAAAAAAAAATTCTCGACTAGCCCCGCTTGAGCTTAATGAATGAGACCTTGAGAATTTTAAAATCGGTGAAGCCCAGTCCAGGAGTGGTAATTGGAAAGCTTGATCTAGCCCATTAATGGAGTTGGATTTTAAGGTGATTGATAGCGGAGTTTTAAATGCATTTATTTATTAATTGGATGATAAATTAAGTATAGAGTAATTATTATTTCACTTCTGATAATTTATCATTGAACTGATTTATTCTCTGGGTAGCTACACCATAGGGTACTATACCATATCACCCTCAAACAAGTGGTCAAGTGGAAGTGTCCAATAGGGAGTTAAAGTGGATATTAGAAAAAACAGTCTCTACTTCTAGGAAGGATTGGGCACATAAATTAGATGATGCTTTGTGGGCATATCGCACTGCATTCAAGGCCCCAATTGGTATGACACCATATAGAATGGTTTATGGAAAAGCGTGTCATTTACCTGTGGAGTTAGAGCACAAAGCATATTGGGCCATTAGAACTCTGAATTATGATCTTAAGGATGCAAGTGTCAAAAGATGTTTACAATTAAATGAGCTAGATGAATTGAGACTTCTTGCATTTGAGAATGCCAAGATTTATAAAGAAAGGACTAAAAAATGGCATGATGCACATATTCGGATTAAAAATTTTAATATTGGGGATAAGGTTCTCTTGTATAATTCTAGATTGAAACTCTTTCCGGGAAAATTAAGATCTAGATGGAGTGGACCCTTTGAAGTTACACAAGTTTTTGATCAAGGGTTTTTAGAGCTAAAAAATAATAAAGGGGAGTTATTTAAAGCCAATGGTCAAAGATGTAAAGTGTATTTGGAGGAAACATTTCATGGAAGGGAGGTTTTATTTCTTTCCTTAAAAATGATTTGATGGTTACTTGGTTTAACTTTTCTTTTTAATTAAATGTTTTATTATATGTGATATTTGTATATACTAATGTCGTTCTTTTTGTTCCACAGATATTTTTCATATGTAAATTTATTTTATATACCTTCGTGTGTTGTTTTTGGAAGGAAAAGCAAATGTGATTTTCAAAATTACATTCTGTCGCGAGCGCGACAGAATGAGGAGAGGGTATTTTAGACTTCCCCGGCAACGGCGCCAAAAACTTGTTGTTGGTTTTCTAATGATGCAACATACCGCAAGTATACGGTGTACCGCAATAGTACTTAAGATATCGATCCCACGAAAAACGTCTTTACACACTATTACTAATCGATTTTAATCTTGTTTACAATTATAAAATGATAGAGAAATGATTCTAAATTAATCTAATATGTAAACTTACTAAGTCAAGTTTATGTGAATCCAAGAAGATAGAAAAGATTAATGATGCTAGATAAAAAGATGGAACTTGAATTAATTGTTCTTAATGATTTTAGCATTCTTATCTTGCAAGTCAAGTTGAATAAATTCCCTACTTACTTTCTCAATATAAATCGGACTGCCTAAAATATACACATATAAGTCTAATTCCAAATTTTCATTTAAGAACTAGATTATTATACATGCAAATCTTAAGAATAAAACACAACCTATAACAACCATTTTAATATTATGATTTCTCAAACAATATCTTAATGATGAATTTCCAATTAGTTGTAAGAATGAATTTATTTCTCAATCAAACTCATACTTATAATGATAATGAATAATGTACTAATGAGAAATTCTACAATTAAGAACACTTGAATAAATATGAACAATAAAATAATTTAATATTAAACATCTAAGTTCAGAATTACATCATAAAAATTACAAAGAAGAATTAAAAGATAAGAATTGAAGAAGGAGATTTCTCAACCCTTTTCAAGTCACCAATTGTAGTCCTCTTCCTTATAGAATATCTTCTCTTCAACACATAAACTCTACTTAAGAACAACTAAAAGAAAACTATTTTTAACTACAGAAAAAATATTCAAATGATCAATTCTAAGTCATCATATGTAAATTACAGTTAAAAACAGAATTTATAATGTCAGCTCATGCCCCTTCAGATGCCCTTCTACAAAGGTTATAATAGTTGGAGGAAAGTTGCAACTTTTCAAGTTCAAATTTGAACTTTAGTGTCTAACGGATCCTTCTGTCGCGATCGCGACAGCTGTCGCGCTCGCGACAGAACACGCCTTCTCTTTCGCTCGCCCTTTCCTCACGTGTGCCTTCTCCGCGCCTTGTCGCGACCTCGCGACGCCTTCCCGTGGTCGCGACAGCTTCTCTTCTCTTCTTTCTCTCTTCTTCCCTTAGCGCGCTCTGTCGCGCTCGCGCCGCCTATCGCGATCGTGACAGAAGCTCTTCTGCCTTGGCTCAATTCTTTTTCTTTTCTCCATTTTCTCCACATTTTCTCCACTTGTCTCCTATATACAAAACTTAACAAAACACATAAAACACACCTAATTCCAACAACTAAAAACACATAAAACATTATTTATAACCACAAAATATAGTTTAATTATGAGCTATTTAAGCTCATATCAAACCCCTACACTTAAACATTTGCTTGTCCCCAAGCAAAACACTTAAACAGCACTAAAACAAAATATATACTAACATAATATTCTGAAGCTCACTTAGACATTTGACAATTATTTAAAAACACCATGCATAAAATTATCCTTCTAACACACTAGCCTCAATATGCAACCATTTAAACATTCCCATCATTCATTAAACTTTAACCCTCTTTGCACATTTGGAAAACCATGAAATAGCAAAACACAATGATGTTTGATCTCAAGAAATCAAATATCTTAACACATGTAAGAGATTATTTCACACAAAATATTGCCTAAGATAATTTTCACTTAACACTTATTTTGATAAACACTCAATCACTCAAGTGTATAAAGGTTAGTGTTTTCCCTCATTCCTTGATTATGCCATTACATACCATAAGCTTGTAAGTAGTAAAAATCTCCACTGCTAGTATAAAGTAGTAAAGAGGATCAAAGGGTCTTAAAAGGGTTGTAATGTGGCTTAGGTTAGGGTAAGAAATTTTTGGATTTAAGTAGCTAGTATTGTGTAGAGAAAAGCATCAATACAACATAGGAGAATTAACCAAATCAAAATATTAACAAGCATGATAGTAGTGGTCAAGTGGGAGAAATCAACATAGGAGAATTAGTTGAGAAATCATGTTGCTTGTTCAGCTTAATTAATAAATAATATTCTTTTTTCATCCATGGGTTCACATTGATAATACTTAAAACAATACTATATTTGAGGCATTGATGAGTTTTTATTTTTTATTTTTTCATTTATTTTCATGAAAATGACAGCAGAAGTTTGCTTAAGTTTAAGAAATGTACGACTATGAGTTCCACTTCCATATGAACAGGTTTAGTAATTACTTTATATGTTTTTTTTAGCAATTTAGAACTCTAACTAAATTTATAAAATTACTCGTATAAAAAAAATTACAAAAAAGCTATAATTTTTTCTGTTACGTGGTACACCATTTGCTTAATTAATTAACGGATTCAATTTAAAAATTAATTTCCTGGAAGATATAACAAATGCCATGTTGGATTCCCGAGAAACTTCACCAAAAAACTATTGCTTAAACAGCAGAAGTTGATATTATTTTTGACGACAAAATTATAGTGGTTTTACTTATATATTTTTAAATATGATTATTAAACTTGTTTAAATCAATAATAATGAAATACAATTCTATTAATTGATGAATGAAAATATAAATCAAACTTAAGCAAAATCAACTGAAGTTCCATTTATTTATTTAAATCTCATAGAAGTAGCTTTACCTTAATTAATACTTATTTACTCAATTCTAATTACTAAATACTTATTAAATGCACAAGAAAAGACAAATTTTAATTTTTAAAAAGTGAAATTAATCAGTAAAATTATTATAAAGGATTTAATTGAATATTAAAAGAAATTTAAGTACCGATTTGCCCTGAACAATTGAAGTTGGAGTTGTTGAGTGACAATTGTGGAGACTTGCACCTTCTAGATTCGAAACACCAAAGTCAGAAAATCTACTAAAGTAATAAAATTCTTTTTTTAATAAAAATAAAATAGTTATTACTACTAATTTTATTAAATGATTATTATATAAAAGGAAAAATCTCTCTTCCCTCCCCTCTGTCTCTCTTCGTAGACCTCTTCTTAACATGGATTCCACACACCAACTGGAATCCCAAATCCGATAAACCCTAGATTTACAGATCACGCATCACTATAACACGCTAAAGATAAATCAAAGATTTTATCTTTTCCTGTTTTAAATTCCATTTCCTTAGGTGTCAATTATACTCTAATTCACCTCAATATTCAGCTTCAACAAATACTTTTGGGTTCTCTGTAGTGTCTTCATTTATTTTTTTAGCATGCATAGATCTGGAGCTGCTATGGCATGGAATGTATTCAAGTTTTGTACGGCTCTGCGGGGCCTGGGTTCGATCATGATCTTCTTGGTGCTTGGGGTTGTGGGCGTCACCTATTACGCCGTCGTTTTGACTAATTATGGCCCTGCTTTCTACGATGGTGGTGTTGATTCTGTCACTGCTCTCGCCGTCTTGATCCCATTTCATTGTTTGGTGAGATAATCAATTTCTTATGTCTTGTTTTTCTAAGAATGTGTGAAACTGATATTTGTTCTGTTACACAGAGCTATGGAAAGATATTCTTTAAGCGAAAAAAAGGAACTTTATTGTGCATTAACTTTGCGAGTTATCCGTTGATCGGAAAATGGGAGCTTTAGATGTGGATCTCAGATTTTCTCTCTTTTTTTTAAAGCTTCAACTAACAGTATATGATTCAATTATGTGGGAAATAGACAAAAAAGTTTGATTTTGTTTAAATTTGCAGTTGGTGATGCTGCTATGGAGTTACTTTTCTGTTGTTTTAACTGATCCGGGTGGTGTGCCTCCTAATTGGAGGCCTGCCATTGATGAGGAAAGAGGTGAAGCTGATCCTTTGAATGGTTCAGAGTTTGGTGGGTTGGCCACCGATTCATCCAATCAAAGAATCCGGTATTGCCGGAAGTGCAACCAACTGAAACCACCTCGTTGCCATCATTGCTCTGTTTGTGAGTTTCCTTCTAAAATTTACTTTTTCTATTTCTCCTCAGTCATCAAAAATTATAATTAGCTACTTTGTTATTTCAGGTGGAAGGTGTGTGCTTAAAATGGACCATCATTGTGTGTGGGTCGTAAATTGTGTTGGAGCGTTAAATTATAAATACTTCCTTCTATTTTTGGTAAGTTGTGAATTATTGTCAAGGCCATATATTATGTTCAGCATATTCTTTATTTGAATAGCTGAATTAGAACTATTTGTTAAATCTCTTAGATTACAAGAGAACCATTTTTAGTAAACTTTCAATTGGTTAAGTGTTGTTAAATGTTAAGCATAATGGTGCGTTGAAGCTGATTGTTGTGGTTGTTGTATGTTCCTATGGCTAGGTGGATGGATACCTTCATATGGGGTTACGTTACAAGAGGCTGAAAGTAGTTTAAGTTAATGTAGAGGAAGTTTAGAAATCTGTAGTTTGATTTTATTAGTGCATATCATGACCTGACTAGTGTTATGCTAGGCTTTTGTATAAATTGGAATATGTAGTCCAGACTATGTTGCAACTTGACCAAGATCATCACTTCTAAGCACCAACTTCATCAATTTTTGTGGCTATCTTTTGGACCTCAGGGCTAGCAGATCATATTGTATTATGAGTTTAATTTTAGTTTCTTACTTAAAATGTGAGGAAAAGAAAGCACCTGCCTTTTGCAAATTGTGTCATTGACGTCATAGCAAAAGAAATGGTCTGAATTGAGAAAATTGTCTTGGCGTTGGTAAATTTTTCGTGTTTATAATGTTCTTATGTTGGCTACGCTTTTTATAAACTATGTATTCTCATTTTTTATTTCAATCTGATCTGTTGATAGGATAATTCTATTTCTTTACATTTTTCTTCACCGTGATCTTAAATGTCAGTGTAGTTCTACACATTTCTAGAGACAAGTCTTGTGACACTGTCACTTCTGCCTCACTTTATTGCATTCTTTGGTGATGGAGAAATTCCTGGAACACCTGGGACTCTTGCGACTACATTTCTTGCCTTTGGTAGGATCTACTTAGCTTGTTTTCTTACCTATTTAACCAATACTCCATATTCCTATAACTCTTGTTTCTTTTACAGTTTTGAATCTGGCATTTGCATTGAGTGTTCTGGGATTTTTAATCATGCACATATCATTGGTTTCTGCTAATACCACAACTATTGAGGTACTTTATGTTACTTCATCTTCATCTTTACCCTTGTCTTTTAGTTATTTTAACATCAAGCAAGCCCCTTGTACTTGTTTTTTCTCTCTATCCGGAGTAAACCGTGAGACCGTATGAAGCTTGAATGACAATAATAAAAATTGGCATATTTTCCTTATAAGCATTTTGGCGTAATTTAACTCTATAGAATGGTGGAGCTTTTGTCAAATACATATTTTGTTGAATCCTTTATTTGCTTCCTTCGAACCTTTCTGGCTTTGGGTTTAGATACTCAATTTTTGTCATTTTTTATGGATATCTTATCATACTGATTGAAGCGAGGACAAGTTAATTTCTGCCACGATGTTTTCTGGTACATTCTGCTGACCGATTTGTTGTTTCTCTGGTTAGGCATATGAGAAGAAAACCACACCAAAATGGCGCTACGACCTTGGTCGCAGGAGGAATTTTGAACAGGTACTCCTTTTTCCCAATTTATTACTGCTTTTTTATTATCTTTTTTTGTTTTTCTTTCTTTATTTCTTTCAATGCACATCCTTTGAATTCTGATAATTGTTAAATTCTGTGTAGTTAAATGAATTGGCGTCACAATTGGCATACTTTCGACTGCATCTGATACTTGTTTAATTGTAACCCTTAATCTATTTTCCATGCTTCAGAGCGCATCCTTCTATGCATCCTAGGCAAAGTGTATATATGATGTATAGAAGGAAGCTAACACAGGTTCTTCTTGGTTCCTATGCCTACCCATATTTATTCATCTTCCTATTGTTGACGTGCAGTACTCCTTCCATTAGGAATACGAAGGGGGTTGGGTTGTTGAGGGTAATGTATAGGATTGGAGTTGTTACAATTATTGTTTGCATCACCATGTAATTCAACTTCTTTCAAAGAAGTCGTCTTCCTATGTTATTATCAGTAGAATGACTTTATGGCAAGAAGAGGAAAGTATAATTTTCTTTTAACTGTTTTTACATTTAAGGAACACTTGAACCATTATGATTATGCGACAAACTATATATAGAGTCCATGTCATTTTAGACCAAGGGACTGTTTTCTTGAGGCTCATACAATCTTACATTCGTTTGGTTTTGTCTCAGGTATTTGGGGTAGATAAGCGATACTGGTTCATTCCGGCTTATTCAGAAGAAGATGTGCGACGAATGCCTGCACTTCAGGGTCTTCATTATCCATCAAAGCCTGACTTGGACTCCGAAGAGTTCTAGGGACCAGTAGAGTTGCGTGTGAAACTGGAATTTTCTTTTGTAACACTAGATTGAAGCCTCACTAAAATGTGCCATGAGGGCATAACTGATGACCAAATTGCAGCTAATTTGGGGTCCTAGCCATTTGTTCCCATGGGGAATCATTCCAAAATAACTGGAGAGAGAGAGGGAGGGAGTTGTACTAAGAAGCTGATCAAGCAGATGAAAAGCTAGGCTGTGGCATGACAGATGTTAATTTCTTGTTTCTAATTCTGAGATTGGAAAATTTAAAGAAAGGGGAATGTAACTTTACTTGTGTAGCTATATGCCGAGGTTTCTGTAGTTATTGTTGTACTTGTACATTGAGTGGAGGGAATATAGAAATCGGTCTGCCTTTTTGCGACCTAGCTTGGTCAATATATCTGCCCATGTTTGATATGGCTATTCAATTTCTGCATTTTGTCCTTTTTCTTCTATTAAGGTATGCAGTTGAATGTCCACGACTTTGCAACCAGCTCGTTTTTATTTTCCTTCAAATTAAAGGAAATATTTGTTTCTTTGCATAGTAAATGGGCAATATCTTTTTCCTTTTTATTCTGGTTTCTTACACAGTAATATAGTTTTTCAAGCGCAGAGTTTAAGCTGTTGAAATAGTTGTCTTCCATGTGAATGTAATTTTGAATTAATTGATTCTTTAAACTCAAAAATAGACAACCCAATGAAAAGAAGTAGGATGATGATTAACCAGGACATTCCATGTTGTGCCTTGAGATTATTATTTCAGTTTTGATTCTCATACAACATCCTCTAAACTTCACAATCAAAAGTTTCGTTCATGGAATGCCAACTTTATGGAAAGTTTTATTAAAAATAAGTAAACAATAAATAAAAAGAAAAAGGAACATTCTAGCTGAGACAAGATAGTACTATTTAACACGTGTCCCTTTTCTCATTTTATATTTTAAATAATTCTTGGTACCGTGCCCATTTAAAAACCCGCATCGACGAAGAACCAGGGCCCAGGGACGTTCTGGTTCCTTCTATCTGGTCTGTGAAATCTCTGTCTGCGAAATTGCTGTGCTCCTGTTGGGAGGTAATTCTTTCGATTTTCCTGCGCTCTCTCTGCTGCTCTAAGCGATGAATCCTAGCATTTGTTAGAATTTTCTTTTTATTTTCTGGACATATATCATCCGTTTTTCTTTTGGAATTATTTGAATTGTGAGATTCTAGATTCACTTCCCCGCGCTTTCTCAGGTTCTAAATGGAAACAGTTACTTTGGATTGATTTGATTTATTTTTATTTTTATGTTGAAGTTTTCCTGTTGCCATTTATTCCGAATAAACTGAGCATAAATGAAGTTTCCGCTGAGAATCCGTTTCTTCATCGTTGCCTCATGTATGCGTGATAGGACTATAAATTGCAAACAGAGCATTGCTGGTACCTCTTGAATACATGAACTAAAAGACTCATATATATATATATATATATATATATATATATATATATATATATATATCCGATTTAAGACGGCATGGAAACATTCTCACTTGTCATTTTTAGTCCTTCACCAATTTTGGATATCCACTGTCTGTTTTCTCTTTAAGCTTCTCATTGATCTGCTTCTTTTTCTCTTTAAGAGTTGATCATAATTTATGATATTGTAAACTCCAATTTTCCAATCTCTTCTATTTAAAGTTAGTTTATTACGCAATCATTTGTTCTATCCTTATTTTGCAGTTAGTTTGTTACGCAATCATTTGTTCTATCCTTATTTTGCAGTTAGTTTGTTACGCAATCATTTGTTCTATCCTTATTTTGCAATCATCTAAAATACGTGATGGTCTTTACCTGTTTTCTGCGTGATTTGATGTTTATACATACATCGTTTGAAGGTTAAGTAAATTTATACATATCATCCAGCAGTAACAAGCTTTCAATTTTGCCCGTTTTATGTATCGTTTGGCTTCGGTTTGTGTGAGTTTTGGAATTTTTTCCTGTAAAAGTCGACAAGACAATTTTTTTTTTTTTTTTTAGAAAAAAAGGAGAAGAAAAGCATGTACTTTTGTCAATGCCTGAACCGTTATTTGGTTTTTGAAGGAATAGCACATAGAGGATGCAGAGAGAAAGAGAAGGTAGAAATGATATCTTCAGTATGGGCGACCCTTTTGGTAGCTTCCGTGGCTTTGGGATGATGTCCGGCATATTTGGAGGACGGGATCCGTTTGATGATCCATTCTTCACTCGTCCATTTGGGAGTATGTTTGAACTTAACAGGTTTGGATCTTCAAGTTGTGCTGGTACAGATGTATCAAGTATCAACGAACCAAAAAGGCCTGTTATAGAAGAGCTAAGTTCTGATGATGAAGGAGAAAAGAAAGATATACCCATTGGCTTAGAAAAAGGACCGTCTGTTGAGCATCCTGATGATGATCTTGATGGTAGGTGAATCTTACAAAGTCACATTGAAATTTTGCCATATTATGTTCTTGTATGAAATAATAATGATGGCCGTTGTGAATCTGGTAGATAAGAGGAGCAAGCACGTGAATCGTAGAAATGACCATAACAAGCTGGAAGGGACTAAGCCACAGGCTCGCAATTTCAGTTTCCAGACTTCCAAAGTCACATATGGTGGTGTGGATGGTGCATATTACACTTCTACAAAGACCAGAAGGGCAGGCAGTGATGGGGTATATGACATCTTCTGCATGAATCACCTTGTTTTGCTGCTTTTTTTTTTAAAGAAAAAAGAAAGAAATAATAATATTAATCCTGTTCTAACATTGTGCTTGTGCATCAGGTGGTAATTGAGGAGAGCAAACAAGCGGACAAAACAACGGGCCAAGCAACACATAGGATCTCAAGAGGAATTCATGATAAGGTTATTATCTTGTTGATATGATATTTTCATTGAGGAACTTTAGTAAAAATTCTAGACCATCAAATAAAATCATCAGATGTTAGAATTTATGATATAGTTAATGGACTATTGGACTTATTTTCATCCTTCATTCATGTTATAGTCCAATTGCGGCACTCTTTTGCCTCTAAACTATCCTTGATATTGATGTATTTGTTATTCCAGTTTTTTTTTTAAGATTCTTTGGATCAGAAAATTGGCTACTGAAATATGTCCCAAGTCTGGAGAGATTTAATGCCATGTTTCTTAAACCCAATGTGATTCTCAAGCATCATCCCAATCTCTTGCTAACAATATCCCTATTTATTTATCTTATATTCTGGTAATTCTGTGCTTGTCACCTATTGGTAGAGGAGGAACAAGACAAGCATCTTCCTACTGATATGGACACTAAGATCATGTTTGTGGGTATTGAAATTGCTGCATTTCTTATGCAGGGCCACTCAGTGACAAGGAAGCTTAGTTCAGCTGGTAACGTGGATACAATGCAAACTTTACATAATCTGGAAGAAGGTTTCTTGCTGCTGCTCTTGTTTTAAGATTTATCTAGATTATTCTCTTAAATGCTGTGGTCGAACAAGAGAACTAATTTTGGAATGATTTTCAGATGAGCTTACTGGTTTTGAGGAAGCATGGAAGGGTAATGTGAAAGAACAGCTGCCTGGCTACTTTAATAAATTTGATATGTATGGTCATGCAGGTAACTATACCGGTTGCTTACCTGTGATTTGTCTGTTCAGATCTGTTTTACTTGTCATTCTCCTTTATTGTTTGGAAATTTATTCTGCTTAAAGTTCATTCTCTTCGGAGGAGATATTCTGTTCAGTGCACCGCTTTAGGGGGTATGGGTATTATTTATTTCCTTATCTGGGTCATCTATAATCCTTCAAGGTAGAGGATTTGAATATAGACATTAGATGAGCCTTGATCTTTGTATAGAGAAATGCCTATACCAGACCAGGATGACTGTATCCTCTATTATTACTGCAGATTTAAAATTTTTTTGAGTTTACTGTGAAAATGTTATACGTTGTTATTTTTTTCTTGTGTGCATGAGCATAAAGGTGTCTGTTCATTCAGCTTACGATCTTTTTTATGCAATACTCATTTAATGTGATTGATCTATGTAGTCTTCGTGGCTGTTATGTAGTAACTAATTCTGGGCAGCATTTTAACATGCGGATTTGTTTTTAACTTGTAATATTGTAGGCTCTATCAACAGCGAACAGAAGGGAATAGCTACCAAAGGTGGCTGGGCGCTTCCATCTGTAGAACAACATCGAAATACTGGAGTGACTTCTTCTGGAAATACCAAAAAAGTTGTTAGGATCAACATAGAATAGATCAAAAATTAATCCCGAAAACATATTTATTCACTAAGTGTTGTGCAAATCTGCGGTGAATTAATTGCTATGTTCTTAGAACCTTGTACATAGCGCAATAGCTTGCTTGGTTTGGAAAGTAAGTTCTATTGTTTGAGTTTGTCGAGTCTCTGCAATGCAAATTTGTGAGTTGATGCTAATGAACATCAGAGCTTGTTCGGATTCACCCTGGAGTGGTTGTTCATTCAATTGCATTCCGCACAGTAGATTGTGCTTTATTTTCCGCTTAGTCTATAAGGTGTAATGCAATTAAAAGACAATATTTAATGCACCATTTTTATGGTTTTTCGTTTCTCGTATATCATATGATTTCCACGATTCCAGTAACATTAGTGGAGAGATTTTTTATTCTGAAGCATAGCCATTGAAATTACAATATAATTATGAACTCACACAATTGGGAAAGCAATGGATATAATAAATTAATTCAAGAATTCCAATAAAGATGCGAGGAATATGTACGAAACCTCACTATATGAAAGGGCAGGCTGTAAAAACCAATGCATAGGCATAGAAGGCAACGTGATCTAACTTAGATCTTTGTGTTGGTTGTTGCCTTAGTTGGAGCAAAAGAGCATCTGTGGACTTTTAGTTCAGCGTTTTCTATTGCAGTTTGTCTTGTCCTGAAAATTAAAGAAAGAAAAAAAAAATACATATCTTAGGAGGGCCCGTTTGTGTTTTGAGTGCATTTTTGGGTTGACCTAGTTGCCGGAGTACAGCTAATTTTGCGAATATCTTTCTTGAGAGATCAAGAGGTATGCGCACGAACTGGAATAAAGATTTATTTCATTAATCAAGTTGAAGGTGTGTAGGAAGGTGCTTGTTCGTGAAATTTGAAGTTGTCTGTGGATGGCAGAAGGGGGCAAGGGAGGATTGTTTATGGTGGAGTTGGCAACAAAAGCTGGACAAGTTGGAACATGTCCGATCATTGCTTTCGGGGGTCTATTTCGCTGGTTTCGAGACAGTACACAGATTCAACACATGTTTTTCTAACATTCATGCAACTTGCATTATGAAATTGCTTCAGATCTAATTGGTTTAATTTTTTTTTTTCTTGGGAAATTTCTTACTTAGTTGAGTCTAGTTTATAATAAATTATGATATAAATGATAATGGTTTTAACTTTTATTAAAAAAAAGGAGAGTGTAAGCTAGAATTTGAGAATTTTCAATAGAATTAGTTTTACCACAGAAATGACTCGACAATAGCTTTAACTTAATGCCTGACTTGTCCCAAGCTTCAATAAAAAGCTACTTCTGATATATGATAGTTTATAGTGAAAATACATAAAAGTCCTGCCCAGTCCCTTTATAAATCTGTTAGAAACTTAAATATAAAAACAGAAAAATCCAGTAAAACCACGAAATGATCACTACAGTAGAAGATTCATTGATCTTTAAGCAAATCATTTACCATTTGTTTTGAATTTGTTACAAGTGCTTTTTTGGGGTTTGAAACTGAAGACAATTTTTCCTTTAAGTTGTTCTTGGAGAGTAAAAAGGGAACAATCCGGTGGTTTTGCTGGAACCACTTCTGTCCTTGATTCAAATAGAAAAACAATAATATTCAACTAATGGAGTCTGCCGTCCTTATCTTGTATTTGTCAAGGCATTTTTTAAATTCAATATTTTAATCTCGCCAGTTGGCTGCCAAAATTTTATTCCATAAGAACCTCCCTTAGTTGCTCCTATGCACATAAATCTAAATTTGTATATAAACCTACCGCCCCATGTCTGTTAACCTGCATATTCATTACTAATCATATAGTTCAAAACCACTAAAAAAGGGGAAAAAAAATGGCTTGTTGGTCAGCAGAGAATGCCACTAGAGCTTATCTCCGAGCTCTGAAAATGGTAAGTTGGTAACATGTTTCCTAAAGTCTGTTGCTTTATGAAGAAAAAAAAGAAAAAAAAATACAACTTTCTCATCTGGGTTCTTCATTTTCACAGGGAAAAAGAGGTAAAGAGCCTGATACAGCAGAGTTCATATCGGCCATGGCTGCAGGAAACAATGCACAACTCATGGTGGTGGCCTCAGCTAGAGTTGCAGAATCAATCACATTATCACTAATTGCAGCTGCACAACAAACCAGTGGTGAAGTTGTGTGTATTTTAGGTTCAGTATCAGATTTATATGCATCAAGAAAAGCATTAGGCGGTTATGCAGATAGTGTGAAGTTTAGAATAGGAGATGCCAAGACCCTTTTAAGAAATGAGTATAAAGATGCAGACTTTGTGCTGATTGATTGTAAAATTGATGATTGTGAAGGAGTTTATGGAGCTGCACTCGAGAGTGGAAATCATGGAAGAGGAATTGTAGTTGGGTATAATGGGTTTTATAAGGGATGTAGGCCTAGTGAATTTAGGACAAAGACTCAGTTTTTACCAATTGGAGATGGGCTTTTGGTGAGTAGAATAGGTAGCAGAGTAGGTGATGGTTCTGGACAGGGAAAAAGAAGTAGGTGGGTTGTTAGTGTTGATCAGTGTACCGGTGAAGAACATGTCTTCAGGATCACTCCACAGCAGCAGATTGAAGCTTAAGCTTTTTTCTCTCTTTCTTTTTTCTTTTTTAAGTAAATCTGGTTAGTCTTTGATTTAATTTGTAAATAGAAAATAACATGTCTGGCTTTATGTTTTTTAGAGAAGTCCAGTGATCTTTTTTTTAGTACAATTTGGGTTGATGATTTTCAAGATTTTTTTTTAATGTAATATGTGCAATCTCGAAAATTGTCGAAAGTCAGCTAATACAAATTCGCCTTATGTATCGCTGAATTAAAAATGTAAATTTTTTCGAATTATAATTAAATATTATACCTTATAATAAAAGAATTGTCACATGTCGAAAATTCATTGAAAATATGGGTTTTTTAATGATAACGTTTTTCAATTATATATGTTATCACCTCCGTCATTTTAATTATAATAATTTTATTTATTTAATAACACCTGTATTTTTCAAATGCATCTATAGTTAAGTTAAGTTTTATTTTGTTTTGTTAGAAATGACTTTGTAATAATTAATTTGAGGGATAGATTGTATTATCTTAACATAGAAAGGAAAGTGAGGTTATTTAGCCATTAACTTCAAGAGATTTTTTATCAAAAAAAAAAAAAAAAAAACTTCCAAGAGATTTGGACTTGGTCATCTGAAAGTGAGGTCGTCTAAAATCTCCTCAACGTGTGGAACGATATCTTGGGCCTGTGGAGGCCCATTTACTTTAATATGCTAATGCCCTGCAGAATGAGCTCTAGCATGGTTAGAACTTTAAAGCAATGCCCAATCCTTCTTAGGCCCAAAGTCACTAGGCAGAAGATTTTTCTCTTCTTTCAGCCCTCGGAAGTTTTTTCTAAAAATAATTTTTATTAAAAAAAATCGATATATGATGCTACAGTAAATTTAATTAAAAAAATAATGTTGAAAATTGACACTAATTGAGAAAAATTACATTACCAGATCCAGAGCCGTTTTTAGTTGGGTAGAAAATCAAGGTCTAATCAATTTATATATGGTTTTATTATGAGTCACTGTAGCAACACAGTACGCCAGTGAAGTGTTGCAAAATTGTTATACTCAAATATTTCTCGTCCATATTTAAAAATAATTATATAATTATTTGAAAAATATATGAAAAAAAAAAAAAGTTATCTTGAAATATCATATGAACAAGACCATATTTTTTTTTTTTGGTCTTATTATTGGCAATGCATTAAATGTACTTTCTCAACAATTTAGACGTACCATATGAAAAATGAAACAACTGAGCTTAATTCAGTCAAATATATCTGCTGGCTGCATATCATTAAAAATAAAATCTTAGACAAACTCTTTCTATGAGGTAATAATCATAAATGATATCTAGAAAGAAAAATCCTCCAGATTAGCTTGAAAGCTAATAATTACTCAAAAAGAAAATCTTGAAAGTTGAAATGCATTGCTGAAGCCCTTTTCTTTTCTTTTAGGTTGAAGTTATCGTCAAGTGCGTAATATTAAAATGCTTTTATCGTTTATTTTATAGAAAACTAAAATCTCATTTTTTTTTTTTATTTTGAAATAAAAATATTCATAATATAATAAAAATTGATATATCATATAATTAACTTTCGTGAACTCTATATTAACGGTATTGATATATAACAAAATATATTTTTAATTTTGTGATATGCGATCCATATTTTTTCGTGTGTCACAATTTTCTCAACATCACTTTAATGTCGTTAATTCAAAATTAACCAAAAATATTTATAAAAATATTTTTTTACTAATTTCTCATTATGTTATAGGCATTTTTACTTCAAAAAAAATGACAGTAACCATTTTAGTACCTTATAAAAAAAATATAAGGGACATTTTTTGTAGGTTTTATAGTTTTTTTTAAGACTGAAAAAGTGTTTAACATGTAAAAACAAAAAGAATAATTTTTTTTTCAAAGATTTCTTTTTTATGCATGTACAAGTAGGTAATTTATGAATAATTATTCAATAAAAAAAGCTGAGATGAAGTCAGAGTCAGTCATTTATAACCTTTAAAACGTTATATTTCATCAATAACAAAACTTTAGCTTTGTATTAACAACTCAAGTCTTCCAACACGGCTGGCTTAGACGTAGTAGATATAATTTAAGCTAAGTCAAGCTACTTTTTATACTTTCAAAACATCAATTTAAAGCTCGCAATATTTCTTAATTAAAATTTTACCATTGTTTATTCCTTAATTTTCAGATCTAATCATCAATTAATAAATTCATAAGCCTGCCTAAATATTGTGTAAAGCTTGTTTTAGAAATGTTCATGAAAAGCAACTTTGTGATTACATACCCAAACTGTTTAAACAACGAAATTTCATGCAACACTACTCGTCTTATTTACACTCACAATTCAGAGCAATTAATGTCTAAATGACATCAACGCAATTAGTATTTATGTCATAGATCAATTAAAGTCTTAAATGTATAAGAAAATTTCATAATTATGAACAAAGCAGATCTGGTTTTTGATTGGGAGCAGCTCCCACCCATAGTTTTGATTCCAAACACACAACTATCAGGTGATCATTGCATATTTTGACTCTCTCTCTCTCTCTCTCTCTCTGCTCCAACTTTTAAAAAGTCAGCCGCGAAACATGTGCTCCTCACCTGATTTTTTGTCCACACACTTAATCCAACGGCCAGGACTCCTCTTCGAACTCGCAACCCCGCTGCTATTCCCTATATGAGCGATATCCAATCCATTCCCAACTGGCAGAAACACTGATCTCACGACACGTGTCCCTCTAGCAAGCGCTCCGTGCCATCTAAACCCAGAAATGGAGCTTTGATACGCGTTTTTCCGGACCAACACTGCTCCTTTGTGCCCCAATTGAGCAAACCTCAAAACCCTAATGAAATCTTTTCTTTTACAATCCACCACCAGAAAATCTACTCCGCCGATCCCCGCCATCACCTCCTCCGCTTCCCCTACTATCACCTCCGTCTCCGTCAAACCAGCGCCTTGTACAGCTTTTAGGTACTCCGATCTTGACCGTTCATCAGGTACTAAACACACGTGTCTACCGCGAGTTTGACGAGCAGCTACAGCTAATCCGATGCTTGTCGCCAATGGATCGCCGTGAGACCAGGATTCCACTATCATGGAGGCGCTCCAGCCGGCGGCCATGGCGGAAAGGAGCTCAGCTACACCGGATTCTTTAAAATTCTTATTCTGGAAATGAAGAAATAAAGAATTATAAGGAACTATAGGGATAAAATTAATAAAAGGAAAATGAAGAAATGTATGGGGTAAAATGATAGCCTTACTGATTTAAGCTTAACAGTAGAAAGATAAGCTTTAAGAGCAGCGTCTGGAGACCAAGCAAGCTTCATTGTGCATCAATGGTAGAAGAAAGAATTTGAAATATTTTTAAAGAGTGAAAGCAAAAAGGGGGTGTAATGGTGGTGGGCTTTTTAATGGGGTTTTATAGACCTTTCTTTCTCTGTTGTCTGCAGCCGTTGACATTGGCTGCCACATGCATTTCGAATTTAATAGCCTCGTGTGTGCCTGCTATCTACATTTTTTTTTTATTGCCAAAACATTTATTATAATTTATAAATAAATCTACTCTCTCGGTTTCTGCTTTTTATGAAAATAATTGCAGAGAAAATAAATTTGTATTTTCATCTCTTTATTTTTTGATACAGCGTGTTCTCTTTTTTGGCTATTTCTATAATGTAATATGCCATGTCAGTAATTTTAACAACCATATAAAAAATAATTAATGAAAATACAATTATCTTATTTTAGAATATATTAAATTACTGAATTATCATTTTATATTCCATTAAGTCTCTACTTGAATTAATGTTTGTTAAACTAAAATATCAGGAATTTCATAAAAGCTAAAGAAGCTACAAAAATTTAGCAAAAATATATTGGATTATTTATAATGATGGTTGCAAGACTGAACCAAAAGAATCATAATATAATATGGCCCCCAAACTAAACTTTAAGTGTCAATATATTTGGCACATTTTCCATAATATTATATTATTATATCTGATAAGAAAACTTTATAGACAAGCTTTATAAACCTTACCTTACCTATATCATATCAAGTGAGATTTATATTTATCTCGATTGTATTTATGATTATATTCCTTAAATAAAATTTACTTATCAATAAATATTTTTCTTGATAACAGTATATTGATATAAAAATAAAATAAAATTAATGGTACATTTTTAATTTTGTCACATGGCAATATAGTGCCAAGTCGGATATAAATAAAATATTTTCCATGATAATGTACAATATATACTGAGACACGACATGAGCCATCGAGATGACGTGGGACACATGCTACCTATCCCCAACCCCTTTTTTTTTTTTTGGAAAATTAAGTTGTTTTTTGGTACAAATTTTTTAATCAGAAGAATAAAGATCATATATTATAAGTAGGTCGACATTTCTAAAGTCCTCAATTTATGCTGGTGCTTATCTAATTCACAACATAAAAATTGGATTTTTATTTGAAAAATGCAATTTGGATTATTGAATGGTTGAAGAGCTTTTAGATTAGCAGCTGAATATTACATAGGATTAAAATATCTGTTATTTTATTATTTCTAGGTTTTAAATCGAAGATAAGAAGTGCATATTATAAAATTAATTCATGCGAAAACATAGAGAAAATCGTTTATACTTGGCTTAATATATAAAAAAAAAACAAAAAAAACCGTAAAGTTTTTAAAACTTTCAAAATTCATACTTTAATTTTGTATATTTTTAATTTACCACCTGAATTTTTGAAAAAATCTTATGAATTACCACATGTGGATCACAATACATTGACGTGAATAGGAGTTTGATATTCATGTATAATAAGAATGCGATTAAGAATTATTAAGTAAACCATAACTAATATAATTACAAAACAGTGAATACATTAGTTTAATTTATTTTTTCCACTTAATAACTGTTAATTATGCTCTTAATCACACTTTCATGATACACGAGTGTCAAATTTCTGTTCAAATCAACAAATTATAATCCGCATGTGTAAATTTATAATTATAAGGGTTATCAGAAATTCATGTATTGAATTAAATATATGCAAAGTTAAAATATAAACTTTAAAACTTTTTTTAAAGTTCAATAGATTTTTATCTATTAAGCCTTTATACTAGCGGTGAGCATCGGTTAACCGGTCTATAAATCCAAAAAAAATCAGTGCATTAATATCGATTTTTTGAAATTCAATTCCGTTAACCATTCAATTACTATCGGTTAATCATTCCATTGGTTTCGAATTTTTGGATCGATTAACCAATATTTTTCGGTTAACCATTATAATTATAAAATGCATTAATAAAAAAATTAAATTGTTGAAAATACTTAAAATGTAAAATTAAAAAACAAACATAATTCAACATAATAATTAAATATAATGTTCAAACAACAAACATAAACTAAAAATATTCAAAAATATTATTTTCACATATATTAAAAATTTATTTTTTAAAAAATTTTAGTTAATATATTAATTTTATATAATTTTTTGAACATATTTTAATTTTAATTAATAAAAAATTGATATGTTAGGAATTAATAAGAAATATTAAATATGTACATATTGAACAATTAATAAATTAACTAAAATGACTTTAAAAAATCTAAAATGAAATTGAAATATTTTAAAGTAAATGAAAATTAAAATGATATAAATAATTAAATATGAAAATAATGAAATAAAAAATAAAAATAAAAATAAAGAAAGAGTGAAATAAAATTAATAAAATATAGGGATTTTCATGTATCTGTTTCGGTTCGGTTAACTAATTTTTAGGTTAAAAAATAAAAATCAGTTCATTAATATCGATTTTTATAAAATATTAACCATTAACTATAAAAATTGGTTCGGTTAATCTATTTTTCGGATCGATTTTGGTTCAATTTATCGGTTAACCAAGTCTAACGATTTTTTTGCTCACATACTTTATACATAACTGTCTCTAATATTAAAAATACGTACAAACAAGTTTTTAAAAAGGCATTTCAATGATAAATGCTAATTTCGATATATTAGAAAGTTTCGAGTTCGAATTTCCGTTTTCTCTCCCCCTAAATAAAAAAATATATATTTTAAAAAAAATAGAACTGAGTTATATTTATATTAAATTAATACTATATTGTCATGTAGTAATTAATTATAAACATTTTAAAAGTTAGGTTCATCACAAATTAGCTTATTATTGTCAAAATTTAATTTAATTAGCTGTGAAAATCAGTTTTAAAAAACATAAAAATTGAAGTTGACTTGGATTTCTGTAAAATTGTCTAGTGAGAATAGGCTGTGTAGATCTGCTGTAATTATATTTTATATTCAGCTTTATGCAATTGCACTAAGGTCAAACCCCATCGGAGAAGGCTATACATCCTTATATTACGTAAGATTATATCACAAAAATTAGTATATTGTAAGTAAAAAATTATAAATTATCTATTCACTTTTTTAAAAGAAAAAAAAAAAAAAAATCTAAGGCTACAGCCTATATCACGCGTTTGATATTAACAGGAAACCTAATATTCTGATCTCTTAATAATAATAATATTATGTTGTTGTTGTTGTTGTGAATTCATCGCCTATATATTACTTTTGTCGTGTAAGGACCCATTTTTCCTTTATATCTTAAACAACAACTTGATGTGGATTAATTAAGCTTTCTGATTAATCATGTGCCATCGTTAATAAACATCACCTATATAACCATTTACAAATTGCAATTTTTTTCATAGTTAACAATTAAATTAATTATTTAGACTTTTTTTTTTAAATGCGGTAAGTTTAATTAAATTAATTTTAGTAATTCCACTAACTAATCTTCAAAAAAAGGCTCACTGTATTTTTTTAAATAAATTTTAGGCATAATTTGGTTTAAATTCTCTTTTTGATCCATAATTGTGACTCAATTAAAATTGATACTATAAAAAATATATATATATATATATATATTGCTGTCTTCCTATAGGAAATCTCTATAAAGACAAAAATGAAAAACAAAAACCAACAATATAGAAAAAATTGATTTATTTTGAAATGCAAACAGCTATACCATAATTATAATATTGAATCAAGTTAAATTTTAAAGCACATATAATTATATAATAATACGTGTCTGTGTTTGTTAATTAGCGATGAACCTTCTAGTTTTACCTCAAATTAAATTTTGAAAAAAAAATAAAATACGGCAGCCAATGCATAAACTTTCTTTTAATTTGATTTTTAATTTATTAATAATCATGTTAATTGATCTTATTAATCCAAAATTCCAAACTTTTGCTACAGTTGCACTTATTGCAAGATAGTGTCATATGAATTCCCAACTTAGAACGTCAAAAAAATTGTCCTGTCCATAAATAAATAAATAAATAAAATATTTATATTACTATATTAATAAAGTAAGATATAGTTGCAATATTTGATAATTTCACGACCTTAAACTTGCAAATTTCATGCTTATTATCCGTCGTACCTTTAATATTTCAAGTTGTACGTGCAGTACGTACAAAAGTCCAGCAACCTTTATGTGATGATAAGTATTGTACAAGCTTCCAAAGTCAATGCTTCTCCACTTGCACTAAATAAATAAAATAAAATAATATTATTTGAACAAGTCAGAATACACTTGAAAAGTTTAGGACTTGCATTGTTTTAAATATCTAATATACAAATAATAAAATTAAAAATTTCAAATTATTGGACAGCCACATATATTATTTTTTACTCGACCCCTTTTCCATTTAATAAAAAAAATAAATTAATATTATCGAATATTGTACGTAATTGTCCTGTCCTATTCTCCCTTGAAGGTTGACAAACATATTTTAATATTTTATGTATAACTGTGTTTGTTGGTCTCGTGACGTGTAAAATGATAGAGAGAGAGAGCGAGGTTGGACTCCATTCATCAAAATATCGCATATGAAACTAGAAAATAAATAAATAATAATAATCTGAAGATAGAAAAAATTGAATTTCCATTGGCTAATTTTACATTTACCTAAAGTATTGGGTAAATTATATACATGCTCACTTAATTTTACTACTAATAAAAAAACAGTTATAAATAATTCTTCCATTTTACCATATTATAAATAAATCTTTTATGCCATAAAATAACATCCCTCACTTTAGACTCATTAACTTGAATGCTAAACAAATATATATATATATCAACTCCGGTTTAGAAAAACTAACAACTTATGACCTGTTCACCTCCTCGTTTGAAAAGGACGGATGGCTGCTTCTTTCAATTAATACAATGGTCCAAATCAATATATATTAACTGACTCAGGAAAAAAGTTAACTTTCACCCATGCTCTTTACTTGTTACTACCAGTTTCTTTTTTCTAATTATTTTAATTAAAAAAATATATGTTTAGATAAGATAGTTTGACCAGAGGCAATAAATTTGGCTAATCAAATTTATATAATTTGTTTAAATATTTATTCTTGAAAGTATAAAAAGAGACAATTTTTTTTTAATTTAATTAATTTCTTAAGTTTGAGTACGAGCTATCATATTCCATTGTCATTCTCATTGGCATTTAAAATATTTTTTTTGAAATGGTTTATTTTCTATTTAATATCAATACAATACAATACCACAAATTGAAATATTATATGTTTTTATAGCAACATTTTTAGATGAGTTAAATCCACTTTTGCTGCATTAGATTATTGCAATAATGCAATGTATTTTTTTCATGTTACAATTTTAAAATATTATCTTATATACAAAAAATAATAAGTTTTCATCAACGGCTAAAATGTATGACAATATAAGATTAAAATATTGCAGGGATTTTATTTTATTTTGAATTGTCAAGTTGTAACCTAGACCTAGTATTTTTCACAATGTCTTCTCCTTCTCTACTGCTACCATTTTCAATTTGATTAGATTTTATAGGTATTGATGACGTTGGAAGCTAACTTTGTTTAACACGTTAATATCTTTTCAACTCGATGAATTTCGGGCTGTCTTTAATTAGGGAAAAATCTCTGAAATAAAATCTCAACAAATAATCATATTAGATTTTGGCCAATATGATAGAGAAGAATTCAAGGAGATGCGGATTTTTGACCTAAATCATTTTCATAAAAGATTTTAAATCCAAATTTGAGACAACATTAGTGTTTTTTTTTTTTGTTTAAATAAAGCTCAAATTTGTCATTAAATTTTATTTTGGTTCAAAAATATATTTTTAAATCAAAATATAATTTAAAGACAAATTTATATTATTTTATATAATTTAAAGTCAAATTTGTTCCGTCAATTTTTTTTTTAGCATGATGTAGTTTAAAGATATATTTATAAGAAATAAGATTTTACTTCTCAATTGGAGTAATATATTTTTATTTTTTGTTATTCTTTGTATTATTTAATTGTATTAATTTTTACATTTTCCATGCGCTAACCATTGGAAATGAAGCAAATGAGAGGTTTAATTAATATATCTAACATAACAACACGTAATATATCAACTGATGATATTAATATTATATCATTTGGCTTAAAATTATAAATGAAAGTGTTGAATATGAAAATGATATGCGTATTACATTTGCTAGATTCTATAGCATTGACGTTTGCTTGATTTGTCTTATATATTCGTTATTAACTAACTTATCATCAACTGTCAAATTTCCAATTAAATATATATATATATATATATATATATATGACGTTTGCAAGATTTGTCCTAACTTTTTGTTTTTCCTAAGAATATATTTCCGACCCACCTAAATCTATGTGTTTTTCTTTATATAAATTATAAAAAATTAAAATGAGAAAAATGCTCTTGAATGTCTTAATTTACATTTTATAAAACATAAAGGTTGTCTAAATTAATTAATTAAAAAGTTTGAAGGGATGCCTTCGCTTGCCTCGATTTTGACAAACATAAATATTCAATCTATTTCATTTTAAGCATAAATGATATTAAAACACATGAAAAACTATATTAAGTTTTTCTTTTTCAATGAATTTATATGAAAAATTTAAAATATATTAATAAATGATTATATTTCCTTATTAATTAATATAGAGATGCATTTAGAATAACAAAATAAATTAGCTTTCCCTTCAATCCTTATATCGGGAGGTATAAGAAATTAGTTTTACATTTCATTAATTCGGACACTATTTTTTTAAAAAATAAAATAAGAAATAGATTGGCTAAATTGCGTTTGGTGGGCCTGAAACTAATTGTGATAGATATCAAATATCAGGCCCATATCCGTAAATTAGGTGTATAATCGTTTCGCAGTTTCGCTTGTGTAGTGACACGTGGCATATACCTTAAACGTTATCCGGTCAGTGCTGTTCTTGGAAAGATTGAAGAGTAGCAGTTTTTCCCGCGATCGAGTTTGAAAGATTATAATTGATGCTTCTGTTTGCCAATTCAAACCAGCAGCCATGGAATTCACCGCTTTCCACTCTAATTCTCTTCAAAAAATGTAAAACTTCGAACGAAATAAATCAAATCCATGCAAGAATGATAACAACTGGCTTTATCAAGAGTACTTCTTTAACCACCAAAATCATACTCTCACTCTCTTCTTCAAAAATTGCTCCCGTCACCGATTTTGCTCGCTACGTTTTCTTTACTCATCATCCTTCTCGGGTTGATACTAAAGATGACCCCTTTATTTGGAATGCTATCATCAAAACTTACTCTCATGGTGATGACCCAATACAAGCGCTGTTTGTTTTCTCTTTGATGCTTGAGAATGGGGTTTCTGTTGATAAGTTCTCGTTTTCTTTTCTTTTGAAAGCATGTTCTCGGTTGGGTTTACTTAAAGAAGGAATTCAGATACACGGTTTATTAAGGAAAATGGAGTTCGGGACGGATGTTTTCTTGCAGAATTGTTTGGTGACGCTGTATGTTAGATGTGGGTGCATGGAACACGCTCGTCAAGTGTTTGATACAATGAGGAGGAGGGACTCGGTTTCGTACAATTTAATGATAGATGGCTATGTAAAGCGTGGTAAAATTGACCTTGCAAATGAATTGTTTGAACTCATGCCTACAAAGGACAGGAATTTGATATCTTGGAATTCTTTAATAAACGGGCATGTGCAGTCCGAAAACGGGCTCGAGCTTGCTTGGAAATTGTTTGAGGAAATGCCGGAAAGAGACCTAATTACATGGAATTCAATGATTGATGGATGTGCAAAACGCGGGAGGATGGAAGATGCTCAAGCTTTGTTTGATAGGATGCCCAAAAGGGATTTGGTCAGCTGGTCTAACATTATTGATGGTTATGCAAAATTAGGCCGCGTCCATATTGCTAGGAGTTTCTTCGATGACATGCTTGAAAGAGATGTTATTGTGTGTAATGTCATGATGAGTGGCTACGTACAGAATGGTTATTACTTAGAAGCTCTAGATATTTTCTATGATATGCAAAGTGAGCTTAATTTGTCTCCTGATAGTGTTACATTGTTGATTGCTCTTTCTGCCATTGCCCAGCTAGGGCATATTGAACAAGGGGTACCAATACATTGCTACCTAAAGGAAAATGGCTTCTCCCTACAGGGGAAACTTGGTGTTGCCCTGATTGACATGTACTCTAAATGTGGCAGCATAGAGAATGCCGTGTTGGTCTTTGAGGGGATCAAAGGAAAAACAGTAGATCATTACAATGCTATGATTAGTGGGTTGGCCATTTATGGTTTGGGTGAATTAGTTTTCGGTTTGCTCATGGAGATGGAGAGGATCCAGATCAAACCAGATGATATAACATTCATCGGCTTGTTGAATGCTTGCAGCCATGCTGGCTTGATGAAGGAAGGTATGATCTGTTTTGAGCTTATGAGGCGAGTTTACAAATTGGAGCCTAAACTCCAACACTATGGGTGCATGGTTGACATCCTCAGCCGGGCAGGGCATATAGAAGAAGCCAGAAAATTTGTAGATGAAATGCCAATTGAACCAAATGATGTAATTTGGAGGACTTTGGTCAGTGCTTGCAAAACTCATGAAAGCTTTAATGTGGGAGAACCTTTAGCTGAGCATCTGATAAGGCTAAATACTTCTAATTCAAGTTCATATCTGCTTCTGTCTAACATGTATGCTGGTCTTCGTATGTGGGATGAGGTTAGCAAGGTTAGGACACTGATGAAAGAAAGAAACTTGAAGAGAGTTCCTGGTTTCAGTTGGATTGAACTAGAGGGAATTGTTCATGAATTCTCTGTGCAAGATAAATCTCATCCTCAAGTAACAGAGATCTATTCTGTGCTGGATAGTGTGTCCATGGCCAATTCAGAGGTCATCTAGTGTAGAAGTGATGGTTCACTAAGAAACTGGATCGAGTGTAGATATGACACTATTTCCTTCCTTGTAAAATGTCAAAATGAAGGAACCCGTCCTTCATATTTTGTACATTTAAATTCTTGATAATGCAATTAATCTTTGGTTCTCTTGTTTTTCTTCTATTTTGATCACTATGCAAAAATCATAAACTCTTTGGTAACTTTGAAGATTTTTATTACAATGAGGAGGGTGAAAGTTTCAATTTTCATATGCTGTATAATTATTGAGAATCATTTAATGTAACTTCTGACAAGACGCCAACCACAATTGCATTATTGAGGCCTTTAGAGTTCGGCATTATTGGCTTGTTATTGTTTTTTTTTTTTCCTGAACCATACTCGAAACTTTTAATTTCTATTCCTGAACAATGCTGGAACTTTCAAGTACTTACTTCTTAAGGGTAAATTCACAATTGGCACATGGGGAATGTACTAGGATTTTGTCGCTATTTAAATATAAGATTCTCAATCAAATAAACACATAAACACAAGCAAAAGATTCTGGCCTACCAACAACAACAAAGAAAAGCTTCTCCTCGATAAATTACATAAATACAGTTTAACCAAGGAAGAAAAATAGAGAAAGATATGTTTACAGGCCATGAAGAGGACAAGAAATGTTCACAGGCCAGAACAGACGAAATAGAGCCTAAAACAATTTTGTCTACAGAGAGGCCTTTTGTTGTTTAGATAGACTTTTGTTGTTTAGCATGTGCTGAATTAGTCTAAAATCTAAAAGACAAATTCTTGAAAACGGACAATTTTTGTTGAAGTTACTTTTTCTAAAAAAGTTCGGCACTTTCTAGGCTCCATTTTGTCTAATTTCGGATATTGCAGTATTAGCAAATTGTGGTGGAAGGCCAATATTATTGTAACGCCCTGTATTTGGTCCAGTGATTAAGCCGAATAAGAATTTTACAAATCATTTTGAAGTCCATAGTACACGAGTCTTAAGAACGTTTTTCAAAATTTTTATATTACTTCAATTGGTACTATTAAATTTACAAAAATTTCTACAAAATTTTCCTTATAATATTGTCTATTTTCGTGTAAATAAAAGTTCTTTTAATACTTTTGAGGCCGCATATACATCCTCAAAGTCCAACACAAGTTTTATCATCCTCAATTGGGTGCGTCGCCGGTCTTCTACCTCTCTGCCGTGTTCTGTCGGCCTCTCTCTCTCTTCCTCTTTTTTTCTTCCTTCGGTTTTCTCTCCCCCTCCCCTGTTCCGTTTTCGCGTCTGTCCCCTTTTCACTCCTTTCCAAACTTTGGATAAATCCAGACCTAAGATATTACTGTATGTTGTATACTTCTTCAACTAAAATTTATTGATATATTTTATCAATTTAGTTTAATTATTTATTGTGTATATAATTCACTAAATTTGAAATGTTAATTCAAAGATCCTAAAATAATAAGACATCTTTTCTTAATAAATTCCTTTATTAATATTAATTTCAGTCTAATAATTAAGATTTAACTGATTCGAAGTTTCAGGTATTACAATTATCTTCAAAGAAAAATTAACTATTCACACAAATTTGATAATCTAATAATCTTATTCAGTTCATTACAACTCCCGGTGATAATTTCCTGGAGGGAAATTAGATGAAGGTACATAACTACATCCTCCACGAGGTCTACAACTTCAGCCCTTAAGAAAGGATAATGCAGTTAGATGAATATTAGGAACCGAGCTCCACTGTCAACTTGTAGTTAGTGATGAATAGAACATTCTATCTCTTGCCATTCCAAAATTGAGGCTAACTTCCAAAGTCCTGAAATTGAGTTATGGAGCAACCGTTTATCCATTTAGTTCTTGCAACACAGTTTCAACAGTCGGTCTGTGATTAGGCGACTCGTGAGTGCAAAGAAGAGCCATTCTCCCAAGTTTTACCGCCTCTGATTCTGAGAATTTTCCCCCGAGATTTGCATCAATGAAATGTTCGACCTTGCATGATTCCACTGCCTGGCGAGTTGCTGGAGTGACATTACATTTTCCACTCAAGATTTGTAGCACGATCATACCAAATGCATAAACATCACTCTTTTCTGTGAAACGGCCTGTCGTTGTATACTCGGGAGCAAGGTATCCCATCGCAGCACTGGCTTTGAGCATTGAGAAGACTATATCATCTGTGAGCAGTTTGTGCAGGCCTGAATCCAAAAGCATTGGATTGTACCTTATGTCAACAAGCACTTTCTCAGCTGATAAATTTTGGTGAACTAAAGCAGGTTTATTTCCTTTACTCCCGTGTAAATATCTGATACCTGGTTATAAAGGAAACCAATTTCAATCACATAAAACTTGTATTTATAGTGGACACCAACAAATTCAAAATGCACAAGAACATGTGGCAGGTAAAGATCCTGAAGAATAACTGACGGGAAAAAAAAGGATATAATGAAGCAAACTGACCTTTGGCAATACCATTTATGATTGATTTTCTAGTGGACCATTCAAGAATCCTCCCACTGCCCTCCTTAATGTCAAGATACTCCAACAGGTTTCCATTTGGTACAAAATCATATATGAGAAAACATTCCCCTCTTCCTTTTGAGCAGCAAAAGCCTCTCAATCTCACCAAATTTTCATGTTTCAATGAAATCAAAATCTTCAACCCCTTCAAAAAGTCAGCTTCATCGGATTTGCAACTTGTTTTCGTGATGCATTTGACAACAACAACTGATCCATCTCTTAAAGTTCCCTTGTAGGTGGAAGAGAAATTACTCTTCCCCAACAAATTCGCCTCTGAGAAGCACTGAGTTGCTCTTTCCACCTCTTCCAAATTAAACATGAAGCTCTCAAGAAATTCCTGAGAAAGACCAGTTCTACCCTGGCCTATGGCCAAGGAATCCCACCCATTGGAATACTCTAGGCTTATTAGTGGGGAGGCACTCTTTCTGTAAACCTCCTTGACCTGGTCGGTACTAAGCCGGCTATCTGAAATATCAAAAGCACTTCCAATTTTTTGTTTTTGACGACGGTACCATGCGAATGCAAAAAGTCCGATTATGGTTAATACAATAAGAACTCCAATTACACCAAATATGGCTCCATATTCTGGGTTTTTGGAAGAATTTGAACAGTGAGTTTGAATGCAGTCAGAAGGGAAGTTTGCAGATGCTGGGATATCTCTCTGCAATGCGCCATTAGGTTTGAAAGGTTCTGGTTTGTTGGGGTGTAAATGATCAGAAGCTGTACATGTTTCCAAATTACGAAACCCAACTCCACATAAGTCAGGGTTTTTGTCATATTGGAATCCATCATCCAGTCTCTTCAAAGCTTCATTTTTTATCAAAGAAATAAAAGTAAAGTCAAAGTCCATAACAATTTTCATCAAATATCAAACATGTAAGTAAGAAAGTAGGTGCAAGGAGGCATAGTTTGAGATATCAAGGTCACCTGGAGGTACATTTCCGGAGAGACTATTGTTGCGGATGTCAAGAACTTGTAGCATAGGAGCATCAGCCAGTTTTACGGGTATTGAACCAAAAAAGCCATTAAAGCTCAAATCCAGCCTTGTCAAAGATGTCAATTCCCCCAGACTTGCAGGAATTGCACCAGTTAGCTGATTATACTGTAGAGCCAGGACATTAAGATTCTCCAAAGATCCCAGTTTGGTTGGTATGCTCCCATTCAACTTGTTGTAACACAGTTGCAAAACTGCAAACAATGAGATCCACAAACAGGCTCAGTCAGTTAAAAGTTCCCCACTTTAGTTGTGATTCGGGTTATGACCATTGTTGCAACAAATATCCCACAATGATTAGCTGAATAGATTGGTTCAACAGTAAGCAACAGTAGTGGATTTTAAAACCAGAAAATCATATGGAATAATAAGGAGATACCTATTCGTCTATTCAAGTAATTATCCAGGTGCATATGAAAGGAGGATTTTGATGAACAATGACAATACTGAAATGATGTTTAGCCTAAACAATAAAGTGGCGAGCATCTGCAATAAATGCATTACCTTTATTCTCTTTGGTTAGCTACAACTTAATTATTTTAGAGATAGGCAAAATTAATATTGTCAAAGATTTTAGCTTTTTAGTAGTAAGCAATTTAATTTTTGAAATACACAGCTCTAAAATAGTCTACAAATTTGAAACAGTAGTTGGAAAAGATCAATAAAAACAAAAAAGGTTGAAGCTTTTCAACGAAAATTTCTTTTTCTTCACATTATCTACTAACAACTAAAATAAATGCACTAACTAGTCGTATAAAAAAACAAGCCAAGATCGCAACTAGCGATATTTCCAAGGAAAATTGATGACGAACCTTGAAGATTAGACATGTTTCCAATCTGAGGAGGAATGCGGCCAGAGAGAGTATTCACATTAAGATACAAGTCAGTGAGTTGAGTCAGCTCAGCAATCTCTTTGGGTATTACTCCACTCAGTGCATTAAAATGCAAATACAAACCAGTCAAGCTCTTGAGGCCACCAATGGCCGGCGGTATGTGGCCGGAAAGACCCTTCCCCTGAAGAGAAATATTAGCAACACGACCTTGGCCATTGCAAGCCACCCCTTCAAAGGACCCACCACAAGCGTCAGCGTTTGATTCCCAGGAAGTCAAGTACTGGTCATCTGGGTCAAGGGAGGCCTTGATTTGCATAAGGAGTTCCAGCTCTGTAGGCAAAGAGAGAGCTGGAAAGAGAAAAATAGAGAGAGAGAGGAGGTAAAAGAGGAGAAAATGCATGTTTGGGTAGAAGGAAAGTGAAGAAAATGTGGGGGTATTTTGAAATGAAAATATAGAAACTAGAGAGTGAGATAGAAAGAGAGGGATTCGAATCTTAGTTCAGTGGATAGCGTGCAAAGTCATGGCTGAAAGCTTGAGAAGGAAATAAATAACTGACCTTTAAACGCAATCACCACAAAAATACAAGAACTCTTTCCATAATCCTATATTTTTGAAAAAAGATATATTCTTACACACAAATTTTGAATCTGTGGGCCCCAGGTACACAGATCTTAAGAAAAAACGCATCACAGTGGAGACGGATCCCACTGTCTGAAGCTTAATGACCGTCGGATGTATGGCTTGTGAGATGGAGATAGAGAAAATAAAATGTCGAGTACAATCAGGTATACAGGAGAACTAATCTACCATCGTCATCTATTCTCTGTCCCTTCCCTTCTACTAGCAGATTCATATCATAATTCATTTTAATGTATTTAAATTTGGTTCGCTGTTTATAATTTTGTGAAAAAATAAACCATAAATTATAATTATTCTTGACTAATCAGATAATCCAATCCGTTTTTTTTTTTTAAAAAAAAAAAAAAACACAGTTGAGGGTCTCGATGGTCAACTTCAAGATTGCCTACCTCCAGCCCCATCTGGTTGCGTGGACTGACCAATGTTTAAGTATACTAAGAAATTTGAAGTTTCCAAACTCATTTAGAACAGATTAATTTTGTGTATAATCATCACAAAGGTTTTATAGATGAAATAGTTAGAAGATAGCCTTTTTCCATTGTGTGCTCTCCACTTAGAAAAACTTACATTATTCAATGCACTGAAATTGTGGGCCCTGAATGAAACTTTAAGCATTTATCATTCTCATATCATATCTCGGTGATTGTTAGTTTTCCCATTGTCTTGCACTACTCCTACATATCCAAAAACTAGTATTCGTACTTAAATGAACAAGAAAATGCTCACCAGGTCCAGTAACCTTCAATACGAAATATCCTTTTCATTTAAAAAGAGACGGCACATAGTAATAGTAGGAGATTGTCATTTAATTTTCAAAAAAGAAAATTATGACAAACGTTGAAAAGTAAACATAATAATTTATTTTTATTTTTTTAGTAATTTGAAAAATTATTTCAACTAATATCTATTTATTTTAGCTACTTAGGTAGAACAGTTCAGTGCTGGATTGCATTGTAGATTATAGATTCTCATTAATGAATTATGGCTATTTCAAACCATTTTTAAATATTAATCATTTTAGGTGCACCAATTGAATCTAACAAATACTTCCAATAAAAAATTAATCCTGGTTTTTCTGTTCCTTATTATATATATACACATATATGCAGTCAACCAAATAGAATTATTCAACGCTTTGGTTAATCTCAAACCAATTACCATCAAAAATATAATAATTATAATTTTGAATTAGAGGTGGCAAATGGGTGGGTTGGGCGGGTTTGGGTTGGGTCATAAATGGGTTGGTTCGTAAATGGGTGGGTCATAAACGGGTCAAAAATATATGGGTCATAAATGGGTCAATACCCAAATGGGTTGGGTGGGTTTGGGTCGACCCATTTGATATTTTTTTAATGAAAAATAATTATCGATATAATAACGGAATACTAAAAAAATTATTATAAAAATGTTGGCCCAAATGGGTCGGTTGAGATCCAAACGGATCGGGATATCGGTTAACTTATAACTGTCCAATTTCTAAATATTAATTTAAGTCTATATATATAATTAAAATAATTTTTAGAAGTCATTTGCTATTTTTAGAGGTTTAGCCAAATTTTGGTCAAACCGGGTAACCTTTAAAATGAGCCCGGTTTTTTTTTTTTTTTATTTTTGACTTTTGGAGATCTATTTGAGTTCATTTTTTTTCCACATTCTACCCTCAGACTCCTTGTAACTAGTATTTTCCGATGGTCAAATAAAATATTTTTTACTTCCGGGTGTAATTTTTGTCCCCAGTGCACTATTTTCCATCGAAAAATACTATTCACGACTATAACTCGGCCATTACAAATCTAACCAACAAAATACACATACACATTACACAATAATAATACAGCGGGACAGTTTAAGCAAAAAATCTTGTTCATTAAGGCAAAAGTTTTTAATATTAAAGAAATAATGAAAAAAAAAAACACCCATTGGGTCAAGGAAGAATGACCCAAATGGGTTGTATTTTATGTGGGTAGATTTTGGGTGGGTTTAAATGAGTCAATTTTTTAGTTGGGTTGGGTTTGGGTCAATTTTTTTTGGGTGGATTTGGGTGAGTTGTTGGGTTTGGGTTAATTTTGACACCTCTATTTTGAATTGATTGTTCTGAAAGAGAGAGAAAATTTTTGATTTTGAAATTGTTCTGAATTTCAAACATGTGACGCGATTTAATTAAGATTTATATGTTGGTGTCTGGTTGTCTTAAAGAGGAGTAGTATTACATTTCTCAGTTTTAGACTGCATACAGGGACAGATAGTACATGTTATTGCATGAAATAATGATAAATGATTGATAGATATATGTGTGGCCCCATTTTCCTCAAGAGCTTCAACACTCTTGTTTGTGGTTAAGGGTCATTTGCATTCATTTTTGAGCTCCATGTGAACTTGGAAAAATGAACCCAAGCTTCTTGCTTAGCATTTGTGAAACCATCATTGGTAAAATCATCAAGAATTCATTTCAATATGAATCCTTGATTTTAATACCAAAATTTAATTAGATATTTTTAAATATTCGAGAGATACTCTCTCAATTTTTTTATAATTGTCACTTTTTTTATTTTCACTACAGATAAATAAAATTTGAATTTTAAACAAAAGTGACAGATAATAAAAAAAACGAAATTAATAGTATTTTGTCTTTTTATGGAATTATTCAATGTGTAAATTCGGATTAATTAAACTAATGGATTTCAAATACAATACAATTTTTTTTTTAAGGAATTAACATGTTAATTATAAGGATATCACCTATCTTTTAAGCAATCCATGCAAGTCTTTTTTTTTTGGAAAAAAAAGCAAAATATATATTGAATAATAATGCACATACAATCAAACCGCGAAGGGAAAAAAAAAAAAAAAAAAACTCATCATACCATGTTAAAATTTGAAGAAATATGTTGTGAAAATTTAAATCTTGTAATTAACAATGCATTCACAGTGTTTCTGCACACTAGTCTAATGTTTTTATTGGTCCAACAGCTGTCCATGATAATCATCTGATTGTAATTAAAGATAGGTAGGAAATTGATCATACAAATGTTGAAATTTCTTCCCAAAGCAACCCATTTTTTCTATAATAATTATCGCTAATTTATTCCCTTAAGAGCACAGACTTCGACATAGCTGAAAATGATAATCCAACAAATTCCCTTACCTGCCATCCAATATACAACTCTAGATTGACTGGTCCTGATGATTGAAGTTGTGACTCTAATTGATAGGGAAAATCATGTATCTTTTTTTTTGTTACAATTCAAGATCCTTTTTAGGCCCTATGTCTAAAGAAACATATATACTATCTTATACAATCCCTAACTAATGAGATTGGATCGCATGGACTTTTATTTCGCAAGCGTATAGCCTTTAAATTCGAATTGTGAGCATGAAGTGTTTTTTAAATATATTAAAAAAATATTTTGTTATTTTTTAAAATCTATCTAGCATAAATTGGTATTAGTCGAGTAGTGAATTTTGGATATTATTAAAAAAATTATATAACATTGATTCTATTAAATATTATATAATGAATGGATGAGTGTAGTGTGTAGATAAAGAGAGTGAGAGAGTGAGAAAATGAGAGAGAAGGGGCATTTTAAATTTTGAAGTGTATGTAGCAGAGCATAACAAATCTAAGTGCATGGATAATGCTAGAAAAATGTGTATCATTTTCTTCACTTTTCGCATTTTATTCATCCCTTTTTTTCTGCTTTACCACTTCAATCGAGAAAACAAAAAGCAATGCCTTACTGTCCACTAAGGCATGAACTAGACAGAAATTCATTGTTAAAAGTTAACGATAAAAGTTTTCAGTTTGAAATTTAGGGTTCTATGGGCCAAAATATCATAAATATATATGAATTATATTCTCAAGTGATCAGTTTCTTTTCTTTTTGTCAATTGGTTTTTTTTTTTTTTTTTTTTTTTTTTTAAATGGGTCTGCTGAAAAAGCTTTCACTTGAGCAGGAAAGTGTGGAAATGAAAGGCTGTGAGCTTTATTCTTCCAATTATTACTCTTTCAAGTTTAAACTTAAAGAAAAAGATCCAAAATGTTCACACCTTTAGGTACCGCCACGAACAGCAGCCCCCCCCCCCCAAACCAAAAAGCCTAAATTGAATCATCAGCCCATTAGCTGGATATATCAAGCTATATTGATTTTTTTTTTTTTTTTTTTTTTTTAATGAAATGAGTCCATTCACTATGATTGTAAAAATAAATTTAATTTTAAAAAAAATTATTTAGACCAGATCCATGAATATATATATATATATATATATATATTTTATGTTTTGTTTCCGTGTAAATTGAATTAACAATTTATTATCATACAAAACTAATATTTGCAACGATAAATTTTGTATTTCAAACATAAATAATAACTCGTCGCTGGGCCGTGCTTCTGGTCGGTTGTAGAATATTATATTAATAATCAAGTTGTAAAAAAATATAATATTGTGAAAAGAATTTGCCTTTCAAAATAACATAGTATACTATAAAATTAAACAAAATTAAATTATTCAATATTATATTGGAAGAGAATAAAACATGCCAAAGAAAAAATAAAATTATAAAAATAAGAAAAAGATATAAAACATAATAAATATAATAAAAAATACATAAAATTATGATAGGATAATCATCTTAATAAGTAATAATATTATTAACAAAAAATAATAATAATTTAATAAAAAACTAACTAATTTGCAAAACTATGAGAATAACAGTAATAAACTAATTGTAATTGATTACCACATTGAAACTTATATTAAAGGGAGAATTTGTAACGCCCCGAAATAATGGATCCGAATAATGAAGATAATAAATTCAATATTTTGAGCAAATAAATTAATTAATTTGTGAAGGTAGTGGTTGTACCATATTAAATTTAAGGGATATATTTTTGGTAATTCAATTTAATTTTTTAAAAAAAAAGAGGGAAAACCAAAACTACGTCGTTTTGAGTCTTCCCTCTTCCTCTCCTTTTCTTCCTTTTCTTCTCGTCTTTCCCTCTCTGCCCAATCCCGATCCAGCCGCCTCCCCTTCCCCGTCTGCCCCTTCCTCCTTCCCGTCGCTCCCCGCCGTCCAGCCGCCTCCTTCCCAGCTGTCAGCCGCCTTCCTTCCCCCTTTCCACGCGCGACGGCAGCCCTTTTTCCCTTCGTGAGTTTTGCTTAGGGTCAGCCTCTCCCTCCGCCATTTCTGCCATCGCCGGCCATCGTTAAACGCCACCAGTTCTCCCTCCTTGGATAGTAGTCATAGAGTAAGTACAAATAACCATAAATATAATATTTAAGAGAATTTCTTAGAATGGTAGAATTAGGGATTTGAAAAATTTATTTGGGAATTTGATATTTTGAGCTTAGATTAAGTAGATCTCTCATTTTTTTTGCAATGTAGTCAAGTTAGTCACATTATTATGGAGATTTATTGAATTTGTGGTTGAATTGTTGGTGTATATTCGAAGAGGAAGAAGAAAACGTGAAAAGTAAGGGAAAAGAAAAACAAGTTGGGATCTAAGTCCATTTTTGTGAAGTTGATTGAAGCCATTGAAGTTGATTTGCCAAATATCAAGGTTTGCGACCACTAAAATTCACATTTCCTTACTTGATTTGTATGTTTTTTATTATATTTTAAGTAAATATGTGTTGGCTTGAAGTGATTTTGTTAGTAATGGCTTAGAAATTGTAAAATTAATGCGTAAGTTAATCTTTTGAGTAAATGTGATTTTTTTTTTTTTGTGTGGTGAGAAATTATATAAAGCTTTATAATTTGTTAAATTATGAAAGTGATGAGATTATTGAGACATGTAGTTGCATGTATTAATTGATTAAAAATAAATATAAGTATAGGTGTAGTTCTTTTAAAAATGCGAATTTATTTAGCTGTATAAAGAGAAATGTGTGATGAGAATGAGAATATAGTGTGTTTGCTGGATGTGAATGATAGCATACAGAAATTGAGAAGTGAAATGGAACTTAATATGATTAAAAGTTTGCAAATTATTGTGAATATCACATTTGAAAATATAAAAGAGAATATCTTTGCCCTTGGTAAACGATAGGATATATGGGTAGGATACAATTGGCGGCTATAGGGATGTATTTTCTTTAGAGTGTAGGGTGGATATCGAATGTTATGTGGAGTGTCGGTTGGAAATTTAGTATTTATGTGGAATGTCGAATTGATTTTTGAATTTTTTTATTTGGAGTGTAGGATGGAATTTGTTGGATTTGTGAAATGTTGAAAATGAATTTTGTCGATTGGTATTGTAGGTTATTTAGAACCTACAAGTTAGGATTGAAGTGCAGAGTCCGGTATTGGCCACTTCAATCTATAGTCCCGTGTATCCACTTGATGTATTCTATCGAGTTACTATGAGTATTTTGATTTATTTTATTAAATTGGTTTTTAATATTGAGGAAATTGACTAATTTAGTATAACTTATTAATTTAGTTTCATGATTAAAATAACCGTTATGTAAATCAATATATATGTATAAATATATGTATAGTTACACTAGCATGTTTAATTATGTATGTTAGTAAAATGTGTATTGTTAAATTTTATATCTGTTATTTATATTTTTCTGTTATATAATTTTTAAATTAAAGCTTGTGGTATGAGATGTTTGGAAAAGTAATTTTAGTTGTTGTCACTAAGCAAATTGCTTAGCACGTGGAATTTTATTTCTGCGCGTAGGTACGGGGTGTCAGACTGAAGTGCTAGCTGGGAATTTATCAGGAAGTCAGGAGAAAGTCTTTAACTTCAATATAGATATTTAGGCTTATTATTACTTATTTTGTTATTTTGAAGTATCGAAGTTGGAATTTGGAATGGTTTTATAGAAAGTGCTAGAGTAGAATTATGCAAAGTAATTTATTTTGTTGATGGTTATTAAAATTTGAAAGATGTTGTAATTACACTCATGTCGAAGATAATGGATGCCTTGGTTCTTAATTATGATATTTGTAGAAACTGAGTTATGTAATTATTCTTGTGTAGTGTTATATTTGAGGAGGTTGGGATATTTTTGATGGATGATTTAGCTTGGTTGGAGTTGGGAAATTGTGAATGATATTATAGAAGTGAAATTTTTGACTGTCTAACAGGGGGATAGAGACCCGTATAGAGAAAATTCTGTCTGATTTTCTGTAAAATCTGGAATGAGTTGGATTTATATGAGTTTGATATTAAATTATAGATAGCGATATCTAGATTATCGATTAGTATATCAGTTTGGGTAACATTTGGTATTGGACTTCTAATAGGTCAGGTATCGTGGGTTACAGAATTTGTCTATTATGTTAGAATTTAATTCCTAATAAAATACTAAGACTCCGCTCGAAATAAATGAAATTCATAAAATTTTATAAAATTTATTTGTAATTTTTATTTTTCATGTTTGGAATTAAAAAAAATAGAAAAATTCAATTCTATAAAATTTATAATACTTTCACCAAATTTTACCAAAATAGTTGTAATTAAATTTTATATTTTTAAAAATTAAATTTAAAAAAATTATAATATTCTCTTGATTATTTGTTAAAAATAAATTATCTTTATGCAGTTAACGTAGTCTGTTCTTCTTCATCTTCTATTGCTGTTCTTCTCACATCTAAAGCCACCACGCCGGATTTTGACTCGCTTTCGTTGGACTTTCACAGACTAGCTTCATTAATTGTCTGTATGTATGGCCTTTTTTTTCGTTTTATTTTCTATTTTTTCTAAATTATGTTTGCACTGAATGTTAATGTGGATATAATTTTTTTTAAAAATTATACTATCATTGATTTAGTGTTTGTTAAAAATTTTAAAATGATTATTAATGGTTATTAAATTTTTTTTTATTGTGAGTAAATGGAATAAGGCATCAAAATTGGTATTGAGAATATTTTATAAAATAAAATATAACTAAATTTCTTTATTCATTTATTTCAAGCATGAAGATAAGAAATTCATTTTTAATTCTATATTTTACTAATTTTATTCTAAATATAAGAATTCATTTAAAAATAAATTTCACAATCTAAAGTCATTTGTTTAAATTGAAACCTAAAGTTCTGAATTATTTGAATGAAAAAATGAAAATATATGTTTACAAATGCAAATTCTGCATTTCATTTTTGAGCAAAAACTCACACAACCTGATGTTTATATATTCTAGATATTAAATTTTATAAATACTTTTTTTTTAATTTTTTAAAACGCTTCATAAATATACTTTAAACATATATAAAAAGAAAAATTCAAAAAAATAACATTAAATTCATATTAAGAGAATGAATAAATAGCTAAAGCTGTGATAATTTATGTGCTTTTTCTTACATATGAGAACAATAATCAAACTTCAATATTTCCTTTAAAACTAAACAATTTTTTTTTAAAGAAAATTCAATTTATTGTGAGTAAAATATAAAGCATCTCACGCTAGCTTTTTTGGATTCTCTTTCTCACATATAAGCCTTTTTTGTATTTTTTATATTTTACTTTATCATTCTTTTTTTGCCGTAATGTTAAAAGAAGGGAGGCTAAATTTAAAAAGAAAAAAAAAATCAGCAATAATTACAATAGTAAAACCAACCCAACTTACCAATTTGTATTATTCTAGTATCAAAATCCTGCACATATATAGAAAAAGAAATAGAAAAAACCAATTAGATAAAAGAAAACACACTTCAAATCAAGATCAAGCATAATTATTATATTGTTATCACATACAATATAATATTTTTTTTTCTTGATTTTTCACCCATTTTTTTAACTTTGAAGGCAAAATTTGGAAAAAAAAAGAAAGAAAATTACAGTAATTACAATCAATCATCAAAAGACTATAACTTAGTAACTTACCTGGTGTCAAAGCATGTGAAAATTAAAACTCCCAAAGATCATTGATCAAACATAAATATCATTTAGGAAATAAAAAAAAAAGGAAAAAAAAATCAATTGCTGTCTTTGCAGATGCAAACGAATTAATATAATTTGTGGGCTCTAATAGAGAGATATTTTACTCGGTTTATGGTTGAATTGGAGTGTATTATTGATGAAGAAGAGGATAACGAGAATTTTTTTTTTTTTTGGCATATGTGGGTTTTATATTCTGAAAACTCAATCAAATTCGTAAATATTTTTTACAATATCTCATTTTTGTAATTTTTTTAAAAAACATTAATTAAAAAAAATATCTCATTTTTACATGTTTTAATTGAAATTATATAATTAATGAAAGAAATATAAAAACATAAATATAATATATGATTGGGGAAGGATTGGTGTAAGCTTGTAATTTACATGTTAAGTTTAAATTCTGTCCTAAAATAAATGGACTTTTTTTGGGCTTTTGCTGGGCAGATTTTGCATGCAGAAATAGTTGTCCAAACCTGAAAATTGTTATCCGAACTCATAAATAAGTCTCAGTGGGAGGGAGTTTTGAGGGAAGTTTCTCATACTTTAAGTGGTTTTCGGATAAAAAAATTAAATGAGGGACTAAATGGATAATGAACTAAAATTACGGGATCAATCCTGCAAATTACCCCGAACCAGTCTGGTTCACCGCTCGATCCTTTTGTTTCTGAGGTCTACCAATCCAACCGCTGCACTACACCTATTTACACCATCGGGTCACGAATTGTGTAGAACGATCTTTCGCCATTTCTCCCTCATGTGGGCTAGTTTTATCTGCTGCAGAACTCGACTTTTAAGCTACTGCTTCAGTGCCTATCTCGCACCTAAGGCGTCCTCTCTGTCATTGTTCACAAATTCTCCTGCAATTCGTTTTATAGACAAGGCCAAGCTCATGAGCTCCTCCTCTTTCTCTTCTTTCGCTCATTCTAGTAGAAGGTGCTTTAATTTTCCTTTTTTTTTTGGTTTCTTCTTAATAAGGTCTTCAGAGCAAATTAATACTATATTTTATTCTGATTTTATTTTTTAATAATTTTTTTCTGCGGCAGTGGAAGAGGGTTAGAGATTAGCAACGATAGAGACAGATCAAGAGGCCGTGGCGGCGGCGGTGGTCGAGGCGGAGGTGGCAAGGATAAAATTGATGCTCTTGGAAGACTCTTGTAAGCTCAGATTTTAATTTTATGTAATCACGCAAGAAACCTAATACTTTTAATTATCTTTATTGTTTGTATGAATGCATATACATATACCCTTTTCATTCGCTGCTACGTTACACTGACTTTTTCTAGCAGCTGAAATGAACGTGAGTTTCCTTGTCTTGTCTAGAGTACCATGCCTTGCTAGCTTCTGTAGGGGAAAACATGAGCTTTTGAAATTACTCTTCTCGTTTCTGTGGTTATCTTTGTTCATATTGAGAATGGTCTCAATCCCATTGGCGTCTACCATGATAGGTAGGCTAAATGGTGATCTAAATGAAGGTGCAAGGAATATATATATATATATATATAATGCCAAAGGATATGTAATGTAACATACATTGATTTTTGCTTGTAATTCCGTTGGTATGGACAATTTGATTAGCGTATGTTATCTTTCACAATTTCAGGACACGTATTTTGCGCCATATGGCTTCTGAGTTGAATTTGAATGTGCGAAGTGATGGATATGTCAAAGTTCATGATTTATTAAAGTTGAATGTGAAAACATTTGCCAATATTCCATTAAGATCACACACGGTTGATGACATTAAAGAGGTAGGTTCAGTAACTGCTCTTTTTTTTTTTTTGTAACTATAACCTCGAACTTGATATAATGCAGAGAGATCTAATAATGGATAGTTTCATCTTGGATCTTTAAAAGTTTTATTTTGTGTTGTCTAGTATTTCTTCATATGCAGCTTATAATAAGTTAATTTATGCAAATTCCAAAAGGATAATCTTAGAGTTCTGAGTCCTATTATGACTTACTTAAAAAGTATACAACCTTTTCAATGATTTGGACTTGTACCTTCAAATATTGATGTGTGCTAGTTATCGATGTAGTATTAAGAGCTCTAATAGAGAAAAAAGTGCACATGTTATCGCTACTTTGGTTCAAATATGCCTAATTCTTATCTACAAATTGTTGAAAAGGAGCTAGAGAAGGTTTCCAGGATATCTTAAATCTAATTTCCAGCCTATATAACAATTTCATTAGTCTTGTGCCTGTCTGTTCTCATATTTTTCTATTTTACTGTCTTAGCTTCTTCTAGGCCTTGTCTTTCAATCATTAATATTCGGTTATTCCTCAAAATTCAATATAATGAAATTTCATTTTGATTGGGTTTTGTCTTGCTTCTGCAACTACCCTAGAATAAAGTTTAGCCTTTTTTTCCTCTTTTATAATTCCAGGCTGTTAGAAAGGATAATAAGCAGCGCTTCAGCCTTTTGGAAGAAAATGGGGAGCTGCTGATACGTGCAAACCAAGGCCACACAATAAAGGTGATGATTCTTGCTATTGTAAAATGAGAAATGCCCTATTGTTTGCTTGAGCATTTCGAAGGATATTCCTAGGCATGAGCTACTTGAAATTAGTTTTTGTTGGATATTCATAATATGTGCTGTCACTATACGAATTTGATTGATTTGCTCTCTCTCGCTCTCTTGCTTGGATCACTGGTAAGGTTGCAGTACTAGTTATAAGATTATTTGTCAAGCTTAAGCTTGGTGTTAGTGGAATTTGATTGTGTCAATTTTGCTCAAGCTTATTTTTGAAGTTCTTCAAAAAATAAAAGAAAAAAAAATGTTGGGTTTAAGCACTAGTGTGGCCCATGTGGGGTATTTTCTAATGCTAGCGAGACCTGAACTGTGTATTAAAAAGGTATATGGATCCTTCTCTTCCATACTCCACACCTGGGAGAGAGAGTGAATTGAATTTCATTGCTGCTGTTTAATTGGTCATCTGATTAACTGGATTTGTTCATGAATGCAGACAATTGAATCTGAGAGTTTGTTAAAACCAATCCTTTCAGCTGAGGAAGTTCCAGGTAAAATCAAATTTCGGGCAATATCTTTATCTTCTAAAAAATGTACCCTTTTTCCTATTTTTATTTGCTTAGTTTGGCTATTGTGCACTCACTGCTCTTTTCTTCCTGTGTTTGTAGTGTGCGTACATGGAACCTATAAGAAAAATATTGAGTCCATATTGAAGTCAGGTTTAAAGCGGATGCAAAGATTGCATGTTCACTTCTCCTGTGGCTTGCCAACTGATGGTGAAGTGATTAGTGGTAAGATATTGAATCAACCTCTTCATATATTGTTCTTTTAACATTTATGAATAATTGGTAATTGTAGCTTATTGCCGGTCATGCTTACTAGCCATTTCTTCACTTTCTAGTATTCAGCATAGAAAATTTAACGGATCATTGTGGCATTGCATATATGAGCTCGGGTCCAAAGATCTTATTAAAGAGAAGGAATACTTTCATAGCCACAGGATGTAGTTTAATGTTGCATGTCATATATTGTCAAGGCAAAATTCTGTTGTTCGCATTAACCTGGATATTCAATTGATAAATCATTTAGATTTATTATATCACTGGACATTGCAGATCATTTCTGGTGATTTACTTGATTTATTTCCTTTCAGGTATGAGGCGGGATATTAATGTTATGATATATCTTGATGTCAAAAAAGCTTTAGGAGGTAAACTATTCTAAATTTACATCTCAAGTCCATAATAAGCTGCATACAATTTGAACAGCTATATCTTTCAGTTGCTAATCTGTGGTCGTGAATGACAATACTGATGCGTTCCCTTTTTTACTTTATATGTTCTGTTGACTTCAGAGGGAATGAAACTTTACATATCAGACAATAGGGTGATCTTGACTGAGGGTTTTGATGGTGTTGTGCCGGTAAAGTTCTTCGAAAAGATCGAGTTGTGGCCAGATAGACGACCTGTACCATTTCAAACATAATTGTGGCTATTATTTTGATTTTTTCTTTCACATCCATGAAATGTTCAATTGCACTGGTGACGTGTTCTAATTTATGTCATGACATGCTAACATGGCATGCTTACAATTCAGATATATCAATGAAATTGTAACGGCAATTGTGACAGTTAAAATCAAGTATTTCGAAGAAGGTAAGAGTTGAAACTTCCAGTTGGCTGATTTTGTTGAATGGTAGTGAATTTCTGACTTAAAAAAAAAAAGAACTTCCAATTGGATGAGCTATTTGGTGTTCAATGCCTTGTTGTGCATGTTTGTTTTGTAAATACTTTTTTATTTTTATTTTTGTGCTTCAAGTTGTAGAAAGTTATTGTTTATAATCCAAACTGCCTTGCATTACATGACATTCAAGAAATTTAGAAATTTCTTTCTTCCCCACAGGAATTGAATTACATTTGCTTCTATTGGTAAAGATATCAAACAGGTTGACACCAAAAGACAAAGTACAGAGAGTACCTACAACGTTGGTTTCCTCGGATATGTTTCAATTGAAATGGAGTTAGTATTGATGGGTTTTTCCAGGAAACATTTATTTTACTGAAAAATTGCTATCATAATGTGAAAGAAAATAAAATTTAAAGTACTAGTGGAACAAAAGAAAACCATTCAAGTTGAACTCAAAGGATTAATGATAAAACTTTTGACAATTTATATAGAACACATTAAGCACTGAGCACAAGAGTGTTGTTAACGAAATAGGCAGTTGTCCATTTACTAATTACCAGCCTGAAATAAGTATTGTCAATTATTAATTACCAGCCTTTTTTTAATTTTAATTTAAATTTGTTCTCTTTGTATTGAAATTCAGCTCTGAGTAAATTTAACTTATCATATTAATTAAGTAATATAAAATAAGTATAGCATATCATGTTAATTAAGCTATGCTTTACTAGTAACAGGTGCTGCTTACTATACAAATCAAAGTATAAAACTATCTAAAATTTTACTAAAGGAGGACAAATCACTTAAAATTATTAATTTAAGAATAAGGGGCAGACCTTTGCTTCAAACCGGGGGTAGAATACATGTCGGCTGGAGAAAAAAAGAAGGTCGAATATAAACATGTCGTATCACCGTCCAAATTGAATAAAGAATAATATGAGGGACCTGAAATTAACATTAGGATAGTATTGTTATAATTATTTGAATCGGGTCAAAAAGATCTCAAAATTCAAATTCAGATCGGGTGAAAAACCATAATCCGACCCGAAGGAACAACCCGACCAACAGCTAAAAGCCTTTCACGTTTGTTTCTCACTTTCTCAGTGTAAGTGAGCATTATTGGGAGGAAAATAAGTGAAATTCCACTTATTTCCATCGTTTGATTTGCAAAATAGGAGAGTAAAGGAAAGTAAATGAAGGGAAATTGATTTTCCCCATTTCCTCTCAATCTCTCAAAATATTTCCTTCCAATTTGGAGAAAAAACAGAATAAATAATGGAAATGGGTAAATAGAGAACCAAAGAACGAGATTAAGAAGACGTAAATGAGAGAATGTAAGGCATAAAGAAGATAAAGAAGATAGAAGTGCAGGAAATTTTTGGAAAAAAAAATGATGACGATGGAGAAGATGTAATGGAATTAATCGGGAGCAATTTTCATAAGAAAGAAGACGGTGAAGAAGACAGAGAACGTTGGAGATGAGGAAAAAGACGGCGAACGAAGAAGATGATGAACAGTAACAATGCCAAGGAAGAAAAAGAAAGAAGATTTATCGGTAATCAAATAATGAAAATCAAAATAAGGAAAATCCAATTAACGTTACCCTCATTTCTCCTCTTTTCCCTTCATTAAAGTAAATCCAATTTACTCTCATCCAAACAAAAGGTAAAACTTTTAACACTGAAAATCGATTTCAGCTGTCACCACCCACAGTAGCCGCCAATTTCCGCATGTCGCCATCCCAAGTCGTACCCAACATGTAAGTGAAATCAATAGATTACTCTGGTTCTTTCCTTTATCTCTTTTCTATTTATTTGCTGAGAATAGTTCCTAATGATCTAACGTGTTCATCATTGAACCTTCTCTTGTTCTTGTTCTTCTTCTTTGTAGTGACTCTGTTTGTGCTGTTGCAGTTAAAAGGCTCAGCTGCGGATGGAGAATATTCTTCTCCATCAAACATTTTGTTGGGTGTCTGGTGGAATTTTCGATCACTTAGTGAGTAATATAGAGATGATTTGGCTTTGTATGAATCTATTAATTAGAATTTTATGGGTAGGGTGTGCAATTGGTCGGTTCGGTTTTGAGCCGAACCGAACAGAACGAAAATCGAACTTGATAAATTTTTAGAACCGAACTGCGGATCAAAATTTTTAGAACTGACACCGAATAAATCGAAATAATTTCGGTCAGTTCAGTTCGGTCCAATCGATTCTAACTTATATTCAACAAAATAAAATCATTTAAAATAACTAAAAGGAAAAAATATACATAAATTTTTCATATTATGTTACTAATAAATATTAAGTAAAATTACACAAAAAAATATATATTAAAAATAAATACAATATAAATTCTTATTAATAATACATTCAATATACTTCAATTTAAAAAAAACATACATGTAGATAAATAAATATAACTATAGTGTATATTTAGTTTTAGGTTTATATATATATATATATATATATATAAAAGCAAAATGGTGAGTTTAACAAATTTCGGTTGGTTCGGTTTTTTAATTTTATAATTATAAAATCGAATTGAAATATCCGAAATTTAATTTCGGTTTAAAACTGAACAAACCGAAAATCGAATTAAATAGATTAAAATTTCTTCGATTCGATTTTTTTTTATTTCGGTTCGGTTTTGCATAACCCTATTTATTAGGGGTGAGCATGTTCGGTTAACCAGTCCATGAGCCCCAATCCATTAACCAGTCCATTAATATCGGTTTTTTGAAATTCCAGTCCATTAACCAGTCCATTACCATCGGTTAACCAGTCCATCGGTTTCGGATTTTCGGATCGGTTACCCAATATTTTTCGGTTAACCACTATAATTATAAATATATTCATAAATAAAATTAAAATGTTCAAGATACTTAAAAATTAAAATTTTTTCACTATAATATAACATTATTGTTATTAAAATAAAAATATTTGGTGGATATAAGCAAATTTATTTTTAAAAATTAATATTTAATAAGTAAATATATTAACCGGTCCATAATCACTTTTAATTAGATAAATTATTATACTTACTAATAACCAATTAAAAAAACTTAAAAACTTTAAAATAATTAGTATAATGAAAAAAAATACATGATCATTTTTAATTAAGATAAATTGTTATAAATTATTAAAAAATTAATAAATTAACTAAAAGTTCGGTTTCGGTTCGATTAACCAGTCACATGAGTCAAAAACCATTAACCAGTCCATTAATATCGATTTTTTCAAAACACTAACCATTAACCAGTCCATTATAATCGGTTAACCAGTCCATCGGTTCAGTTTCGGATTTTTTTTTTCGGTTAACCAAGTCTATCGGTTTTTTTGCTCACCCCTACTATTTATGGGTAGCTCTGCTTTGAAGCAGAATGATCCATTCTTGATTTTAGCCCAATTTTGTGGGGCTTTTTATATGCCTATCCGTGGGCTAATAGTTTGATAGCGTATTGTGATTTTCTTCTATATTCCTTGTGAATATTGCCCTTTTTATTTTCAACAATTTCATTATTTCATTTTTATTTATGCAATTGTCCCTTATTTATCAGTAAGTTTTTTTCGATGAGCCTTTAGCTACCAAATTGATCAGATGCCAAATTCAAGCCGGCTTCTTTATTTGCTTTCATGTCTTTAGTTATGATAAAAATTTCGGGTTGTTCGGGTAGGGACTTAAAGAATACCTAGGGTTGGTTCGGGTTGAAGATACTGTGAAAAAATCGGATTTGTGATTGAACGGTTCGGGTTTCACCCCAACCCAATCAATGCACATCTTCAAACAACCGTCAAATGATCTCATTTTTCCATCAGGCCGCCACGCCGCTACTGTCTTTCCCACTCTGTCTTGATCGTTCGCATGTTTCTGTGTGTGTTAACTTTGTATGCTATCTCTCTCTTAACCTCCTTTTGTTTTCTTCTGATTCAACTAGCTCAATTTTGCTGTTGATCTCGAAGTTAGGTTTTTAACATTAATTTCATTAGTTCTTTACTTGTGCAATTATTTCATTTGTTTTTAATAGAATTGGGGGAATTAGCGGTAATTTGGACGCAGTTTTTATTGTGTTTGTGATTTGACTAATATTACCTGGTGTTTTTCCTTTTTTCCTTTTGCTAAACCAGGGCAGAACGGGGTTCTAATTAGCAGTGCAGGAACGTTAAAAGCTTATTCTTTTATGCGTTGGGTATGGTCACTGAGACATCATATCGCTGGAAAGATTCACTAGGCATGAGATCATGGATCGGATGGCGTCGTTTTCTCCTTTGTTTCTCTCTGATGCTGATTGTATTTCATCTCTTCAATGGTGATTGTCCCCTCGCTAGTTCTTATTAATTGATGGCATTATTGTTATGTTTTACTCATTTTCTTTTCTCTAGTTGATTAATTGACGTAAAGTGTTGCTGCATTAAATTCTTTCCAGTTCTGGAATTGCATACCAACTCAGTTAGAGAAACTCCCCTAAAGAAACGAAATAGAAAGTTTGATCATCTGATTCTTGGTCCTGCTGCTGGGCAAGGCTTGCCTAATCGGCTGCAATGCCAAGGTGCTGCAATGCCAAGGTTTCTTTTCATTTTCTTATTATTTGTCATGCTTCCAATTAAGCTCTTGACTCATAATGTTGATATCTTTACTAGTCTTTAGTATGTTTTCCTGCATTCAAGTATCTTATATCTAATATATGCTTTCAATGCTTCCCAGGTACCAAAGCTCTTAACAGGACTGGTTTGCTAACATCTTACCCTTCCTCCAATGTTGGAGAGAGTATTACCTTTGTCACTGTCTTTACAATTTACAACACTTCACTGGATCCTCGTAGTGATAGTACATCACATTTGGTTAACGTTGGAAATGTTATGTACAGTAAGACAGAGAGGTCAATGGCCATTTTGAATGTCTTTATTAATTTCATTCAGGTACTCATGTCTGTCGAATTCCACCTATTATTAAGTTCTATTAATCACATCTATGTGATAGGTCCTCATTTGCCATTTTTGATTACTTTGCAATTTCACATGCTACAGTTATTGTGATTCTTATCCCGAGTGTAAAATTTTCAGGTGACAATGCCTTGGAGCAATGTTATCATTTTAACTGATCCAGCATCTGACCTGTCACTGCAAAGAAATAAAGTCACCCTGTATCCGATTCAGGGTGAATATTCTCGAGAGAAGTTGATGCTTCAAAGAATTAGATCTTACATTGTAAGAGCACATACCACTGAATAATAGGTAGAAAATTTCTGATGAGTTGTTCTGTTTATAATGGCACATTTCATGAATCTTGTTCCTTTTTATTTCTGTCCTGCCCAAGATTTCATGCTGTCTTGCCTTTCCAATCAGATAAGCCAACAGTCCCAGGATGAGTTCCATCTTTGTTGTTCCCCACCCTAAAATTACCGCGTTATTTTATATTGGCGACCTGTTACTAATACCACTCAAATAATATTTAAGATTAGCATGTTTTTCATCTATTAACTACCGCTCTTCAATTTCTGTGTTGTTTATAGTCTTTTTTAGACAGGAGGCTGAAGGAGCTCCCACAAAACCCAAAGAACATTAGTCATTACATCTTCACTGATTCTGATATAGCAGTGGTTGACAACCTAGGGCACATTTTTCATGAATACCCAAATTTTCATCTGGCCCTTACCTTCCGGAACAACAAGGACCAACCTTTGAATTCAGGATTTGTAGCCATAAGGGGGACCCCTGAGGCAGTTTTAAGGTACGTGATTTGTGCATTCCAGTACTCGATGCTAATTTGTGATTAAAAGGTTAATAAAAAGAGTTCGAAGTATTTCCTGTTCTTTGGTGTGCAAGACTCTCTGACACTTTGACCTTGATCTTATTCAATAATATGGGTTGGTGAGGACAGGGATTCACGTATAGTATTTTTAGGTGGGTTCTTATATTTTCTTCTTGTAGTATTGAACTTAAAAGGGTCATTCCTTCCCTGCTATTCCTTTTTTTTTTTTTCTTGGTGACCATAACAATCAGTTTCTGATGCATTTCATTGGCTGCAGGGCAAAGGTTTTCCTTGAAGGTGTGCTGCAGGTTTACTCTTCAAAGTACATGAATGCTTCTCGAATGCTTGGAGATCAGTTAGCTCTTGCCTCGGTCCTAAAATCATATCCCAGTTTTGATTCGCGAAGATTTAGCCAACCGCAGGCTTTTATGGAAGAAATTGGTGGCACGTCAGTGCTCTTTCTACCATGTGCTACATATAATTGGACACCACCTGAGGGAGCAGGTCAATTTCGAGGAATGCCCCTGGATGTCAAGGTGTGCTAATACTATTTAGATGATTCCAAAGTACAGTTTGATCTATTGGTGTGCTTTAAATCCTTTACATTTATCAAAGCACGAGTTTGAGTTTTCATTTTGCTGCTTGGTATATCTCCTGTATGCAGGTGGTGCATTTTAAGGGGTCAAGGAAACGTCTAATGCTCGAGTCTTGGAATTATTTCAGTTCTACTTCTGACATTTCGGATATGCTGTGCCTTATTTTGATGAGTGGGAGAACCAAGTATGATTTTTGAAATATTATACTGGTTAAGCAAATCTGCTTCATATGTTAGTTGAGGAAACTACTGCTTTCCTTGGAAGGAAATGCAAGGAAAATCTTTGCTGTATCAGGTGGTACTCATCAGCTAAGAAAGCCCTTAGCCTCGTACAATTTCCCCACTGCAAGTGGGAAATTGAACAGAGAAGTTCGGGTGGAGTTGGTGAGGTGTAATTTATTATTTGTTTTGTTAAACACAATTGTTTTACAACTATCTCATGCCATTTGATCATGTATTTTCTATTAATTTTGTTCTTTTCCATAGAATTTATCTTAATTTTCTTCAAATTCTTGGAGTCCGGTTATCAGAGCTTTTAATTTGACATTATCTTTTTGGTTGGGGAGGGGGGGCTACGGTTATATCCATGAAAAATCCGAGTCACGAGAGAGGAATCATAACATGCATCTGACAATTGGAGAAGCTGTGGTTTTTGCCTTTTTGGCAATGTCCAATGAATCAAAACTGGCAATTTATAAAGCTTGTCAGATCCACCATGTCACGGGATCTCCTATTTCTTTGTTGCTTCTACCCATTCATCATTCATGCACCTCCCAGATGCCCAAATTAATAAAATTATGAAAAAACATATTAAATTATTTTGCCATTTTTGCAAGTTCTATAAAATGCATTAATATTCAAAAAGCAAAGTCATGATTGTTAGTTGATGGTCAGATTGAACTCGTGATTCTTTTCGTGTCCAATTTGAAAACAAAAATCAACCAAAACATCCCTCTCCTGGATAAGACAAGTGAGAAGCTAAACACATCAAGCAGTAGAGAAGGGTCTTCCAAAATGGAAAGAAAGAATAACGTTTATTTCTCTATCCAATCTCAGTAATAAACGCATAATTATTTTACCAGAAGCCTATAAATTGAATGGTGAGATTAAGAAACATGCATTACAGTGAAAACATTACATATTTAAATGTGACAGTGAAGCAAACTAATGCAACCTCATTTGTTTCTTATGAACCAAAATCCAACACAAGGGAAAAAACAGATTGCAGCACTCCACAGACAGAACATGCGCTGCTATCCTTTAAACCAGAATTCTCTGGCGGAATTTATCAAGTCCAAGTATAAAAATCATATAATATAATAATATATTAAAAGAAGCCAAGTCTACAGAGGCAGGCATGCAAAGAACAGCCAAAATTTTATTAGTTCCTCCATTGAAAAGCCACAACTGAGGACAGCAAAATGTTGGTACAAACAACATTAAACTAGTTGCACCACTCAAAGCATCATTTTACGGATTAACCTTGACAAAATATCATAGTTTGAATACATCAAAACAAATATAAACCTTAAAGATGGAAATCATCTGGCACATTTAAAATGGAATTGAAATCTAACAATTTGGTCACACTTGCACAACCAAAAGTAAAGATGCTACTGAATTTTGAATCAAGCTTTGATGGCACAAGACACATACAGAAGGCAAGATCTTTGCACCAAAGTAGGTAAAAAAAGAAAATAAGTAATGCAACAAGATATAGTGTGTATGTCTATAATAACAAGCCTTCATTTTCTTAAAGAAAAAAAAAAAGAAGAAAGATAATGCCCATGTGAGATTTGATGCATAAAATTGATGCCAAATCCCGCGTACAATTTTATTGAAATTGCACAGGAATGATACATGTCCAATAATCAGCATTTGCGCTACCATTCAAGAATTCTACAGTGCTGAAACTCTAGCAATTACGCATTTGAAAAATAGAAATTAATGAAAATGAAGGTTCTGCTTTCCATTCAACACAGCTCAAGGAATGCCCATTGAACAATATCCATCGACCACAAAAATTTCATAGGAAGTGGTATCCCTTCTTATATGGAGCATCAATTAAACATTATACCAACAGAAAATCATTGTGCAATGAACAACCATAGAAATGGTAATTGAAAAACAATCACAAGAATCATAATGAACAAAATATTTGTTGAAGTACCCGATCATAGAATCAAAAGAATCAAACCTATCGCGCATCAGCCTTCTTCCCTCCTACATGATAGTAGCTGAGGTACCATCTCACAAATTTCTTCAACCCCGTCTGCAGATCTGTTGTGGGCTTATACCCAAATTCACTCTGTGCCAAACTGATATTAGCATGTGTAAACTGAACATCACCATTCCTAGGCAACTTCATGATATTCTTTTTTGCCTTTGCCTTCAAAAGCCTTTCCAAGATATTGACAAGCTCAGTAACAGGAACAGGAGATGTATTTCCCAAATTAAAAACCCTCAATTGTGCAGGCCCCTTCTTCTTCCCACCACTCCCAGTACTCTTTTCTGCTGTATCTAAAGCACCTAAGCAACCCTTTACAATATCATCAATGTAAGTAAAATCTCTAGCAACAGTCCCATGATTGGCAGCTTCAAAAATGGGTATCCTCTTGCCTTTCAAAATATCCCTAGTGAAAAAGAAGTAAGCCATATCTGGTCTTCCCCAAGGACCATAAACAGTGAAAAATCGCAACCCAGTAAGGGAAAGGCCGTAAATATGATTATAGGTATGTGCAATTTCCTCTCCAGCCTTTTTAGTTGCAGCATACAAACTAGCAGGTTGGTCAGTTCTATCTTTTTCAGAGAAGGGTACTTTAGTATTAAGGCCATAGACAGAACTAGACGAAGCCCATACAATTGCAGGCTGTGGATTTGCATCTTTACAAACTTCTAATAAACTAACAAAACCAGCAATATTACTGTGAACATAAGAGCCGGGATTTTCCATTGCATACCTAACACCAGCCTGAGCAGCCAAATGCATCACATGTGTAAATGGCACAATCTCAAAGAGCTTCTTCAACAAAGCGACATCGTTTATATCCCCTTCTACGATATAAATCCCGCTGCGTTCAAGAAGCGTTTGGCGAGCTCGTTTCAAGGATGGATCGTAGTAATCGTTGAAATTGTCGAGACCCAAAACGCCATCACCACGGCGTTTTAGAGCCGCAGAGACGTGGGTCCCAACAAACCCAGCTGCGCCTGTGACCAATACTGAGAACCCATTTCTTGAGCGGATTCTAGCGGAGGACCGAACCCGTTTCTCCCAATCGACGCCGCCCCAAGATGAACGGAGAGAGCGGCGAGATAGATCGGAAGGTAAAGGATTGGCAGGTGAAGAAGATGGGACTCGATAAAAGAAAAGAAAAATCAAGCCAATAAAGACAAAAGACCAAAATGTGAGCTTAGTTAAAGAAGAATGCCATCTGACCCGGTACGGGTATGAAGATTTTTCCAACTTGAACTTGCCTGGCGTTGATGGGATGTGGTCAAGATGCGACATTTGCTTCATCTGGGACATTCCTTGGTTGAAAATGTAGGTGGTAAATTTCTTTGCTTTACTGGATAATTTTCTCTTGATTTGAGAGGTTAGGGTTAGCGCTTAAATGGACGTTGGTGTTGAAGAAGAAGATCACGAAAGATAGTTAGGGCAGTTTATTCGATTTCAACCGTTATTCGATGCTAAGAGGTAGAGAAAAAAGGAATCTTTTTTTTTTTTTTAATCTTCTTTTCTGGTTTCTTGGGGAGATGGGTTGGTGATAGTTTGTTTCTGTTTTGGGTTTATTCTTCTTTCTTTGGTTAGAAAACGAAAGAGCCAAAGCTAACAGCTTTTGGTTGATTCTGTTTAGCAAATGGAGAAGAAGGAGCTAAGATTGGAATATGGGAGGCGCACACAGAGAGAGAAAGGTATTAAATTTGAGATCAAGAACAGTCAAACAAGTGCGATTTACAATTGACTTCCTTAAAAATCGCCACTAATTTGAAAATTATAAAATTTTCTAAAGTTCAAAATTTACATAATTTGGGAAATGTAATAATGGGGAGGTAGAATTTTGCAAGCATTGGTAATAGTCAAGATACCATTTTTTTTCCCTTTAATTGAGAATTTTAATTTGATTGGTTAGAGAGAGCTTGCAATTGGGCAACCAGATTCTTTTTTAAGGAGATATACTTTATTTAGTAAGAAATCAATTGATTTTAATGGGATTTTAGGAGTATTAGGACAATTAAGGAAGGAAAGGAAAGTCCTTTCATTTGTGGACATTGAAAGATAAGGTATAGGGGCTAATTAATGGGAGGTTACTAATTTTCACACCATTGAATTGTGTGAGAGTTTTGGGGATTGGGTTTTATGATTTTTTTCACTTTTCTTTTGTACATTCATGAATTTGTATTTAGCTTTTGAGTTTGTACTTTGTAATGGGGTGATTTCCCATCTGTCATCTTTAGATCTACCCACTCATAGCTAAATGTGTGATAAAAAAAAATAAAAAATAAAAATAAGAGCTTTTTTTTTTTTTCATTCTTAGATCATAAGAAAGAATAATAATTTTTTCATGCTGATGATAATTTTATACTATATAAATGTGAATTGTGGGGGCTAACTTATATTTTTCTACTTAAATAATTTTGTCTAGACCAAAAGTGTATTGGCATTGGCAATATGACTTTGCTTTTCCTTTCTTGCTTGGGCCTTCCCTTTGTCCCCTTTTCTTGATTTTTCTTTTGAATATTCAATAATCAGCAAGTGATTGAAATGATTTATCCATACCATTTGAATATTAATTGTACATGCCATATATGCGCTTCAGGATTTCATATTTAGTATGAATTTATTGATTCATGATAAAAGAATATTACATTAAAAGGGAAAATACAGACAACTTATTCACCAATACATGAACAAGACAGAATAAAACTCCCATTTCAGTAACACAAAGCTTGGAATGAAGGCAAAAGGCACCTTTCTAATCAATCCTTGTTGATATCTTAGATTGCAATTTATGTAAGGTTAGCAAGCACCATGTGTGAATATTATGGTAGAATCACAAGCAATAAAACCTTGTTTACTTTCTTTGAAAGCTCAAAAATGTATTGTTAAGTAATGCCAAAGAAAATGGTATAAAGGTTTTGTCTCTTAAATTTTCCTACATTATGTGCTGTCATCATTAACCATTAGCATTATTACACATTCCTTGAGCAAAATCAAGCAATCTTTGACTAATATGGTACTTTCAGCTGTGGAATATTACTTTTGACAGTAGTTTCTCTTAGATGTTCCTCAAATCATAAAGATTTATTGATTTATATATTTTGAAGGAAAAGCAAAGGAAATAAATCTCTACAACCACATACAACCACCAACCCATGTGACTATATCTATAAAAATATAATGCATGGGTGCAACACTCTGTAATGGTCTTTTATAAATGGGCAACATGTTCCATGCTTCATGAATTAATGTTAGGTATATGATTCCACAAATCTTAAGCATACACACCCACCTTCCTCCTAGTTTCCTTGGTTACTGGGCATTCACGTGAATTTTGAAGCCTAAAATTGACCCATCTGAAGAGGTTTGGGCTAACCCCGTTCTTTAATTTCATTGGCATGCCACATTAACCAAACCAGATATAAAAATTTCCAATCTTCACTTGTTGGTCAAACCAATTTAGTATTTTCTTATATGACTGAAGAGAAGCATAGTAATCAATAATACATTCAATTGCTGATTAACTTAGATACATAATAATCTGGATTCGCTAGTTATAATTGTCTAAAATAACAATGGCTAGACAGAAACATCAAAGAAGCAACACTGGAACAACTCAACTCAAATTAACAGCCTGATATCCAAAAAAAATAATGAAGGATGCTTCTGTACTGTCATGGTTGCAGCCACGATGGTGGTAAAACTCTCTTTCGTAGTATGATTATGGAGTTTGAAGTGCTGCTCATTGCTTAGTGTACCTTTGGAGGACCTCAAAGTAGTCAGGGAAAGTTTTTCGTGTGCACCCAGGATCCTTGATTGTGACTGGAACGTCACTACAGGCAGCAAGAGAGAATGCCATAGCCATTCTGTGATCATCGTAAGTATCAATCTCCGTCACATTTATTCTCTCGGGTGGAGTGATCACACAGTAATCAGGTCCTTCTTCAACTGTCGCTCCCAACTGAAATTTGAGGAGCAGATGTTATCATGGAAAATTGATAATACAGTGCTTAAATTCATACAAGTGAATTATCAGAAACAAACCTTCCTGAGTTCTGTGCAAACTGCAATCATCCTTTCTGTTTCTTTTACTCTCCAACTTGCCACTAGAAATAAGAGGAATCGAGAGAGTGGTACAAAAATTATTTGAAGGAATGCAAATACAAATACAATTTATGCTTTGATCAGATGAGCAAATAGAAAAGTAAAAATATTTTTAAAGTTGTCACTGTTATGACTCGTATGGAACGCCTAAGCACCTGGTTCTTCATCAGGTTATTAGAAAAGAAAAACCAAAATAACATTTCATGTTGACATGCTCAATTGCCCACCATTATCTGGAGTTCAGGCCCATGAAAATTTGCCTCTGAGTATGTTCACTTCCCTACATGGTCATTTTCTTTAAAGCATATAATGCACACTTTTGCAAGACCAGGAAAACAAAATTTACCATCTCTTATGGCAGTAGGGCCATCAGCAAAAAGTGCAACCACAGCCAGCGTCATAGCAACATCTGGCATTTTGTTCATGTTGACATCAATAGCACGCAAGTGTTTCTGACAAGGAGAATTGCGTGGTGGTCCAGTGACAGTAACACTGTTCTCTGTCCAGGTTACTTTAGCTCCCATCTTCTCAAGAACCTCAGCAAACTTCACATCTCCCTGGATTTCCAAAAGAACAAAAGATTAAAAAAATAATTACTAAAGTTACTTTGGCATGTGTAAAAGCATGCAAAATCTGCTGCACTTCAAGCAAATAATTAGGGTTTTGGAATCCATGCTGAAGGCCTAAAGGATTTCTCATAACAATTTCCACTATGTTTTCAACCATCAGAAAGCAATGGCTATTACAAGTAAATCCAGAACAGCAATTTGAAACTATTGGAAGAAGTACGCAGACACAAACCACAAGAGGGACATACCTGCAAACTGCTTGTCCCGCAACCTTCAACAGTGATAGTTCCACCAGTGATTGCTGCACCAGCCAGGAAGTAACTGGCACTTGAAGCATCACCTTCGACATAAGAATTTCCTGGAGACCTGATTGATTTTTCAGATTTATTACTTTCAACAAGATAGAAAACCAAATTGCAGCTCTATCTATACCAGAGATACCTACTTGTACTTTTGACCTCCTCGAATGAAGAACCGATCCCAGCTACCACTGTGTTCTACAGTAACACCGTAACGTTCCATTAATTTCAAAGTCATCTCAACATAAGGAATGGATATCAGTTTATCTATAATCTCAATTTCTACATCTCCAAGAGCTAAAGGAGCTGCCATGAGCAAAGAAGTCAAGTATTGGCTACTAATGGATCCAGAAAGCTTAACCTGAAAATGAAGACATGGAAAATGAGAATAAAGAATGATGAATCTTATTAAAAAGATCAATTATCATGGAGTGAAAAATGGTTAACAAGTTCATGGATGTTTCGAACTCAAATTTCTCAATTATAATTTCCAAATTTCTCATCATTTTTTTTTTGTTCTCAAACAGACCATTAGCAAAGATACCATGATCAGCAACAAACCACAGTGAGCAACGGCCAGCTAAAGTTATACCTTTTTTTAGCTATATCAACCATAAAAGCATATAAGCAATAAAGTTTCAAGTAAGACAGTATATTCAAACCAGTTTTCACGTCAGTGGGAAGCAAAACTGGCACATAGCTGTAATCTAACTTCTAACAATTACAATATGTCTTGCAGCATTAGATATTGCTAGAAGGAAAAAAAAACTGGAATCAAATGATCAAATGCATCCTAAGATGCATTAATATATAAGATGATAATACCACACCTTTCCCCCAGGAAGGCCTCCCTTTGCATTTATGTGAACAGGAGGACAGCTTGTAGAAGAACAAGTAACATCTGCACCAAGTTGCTGAAGACCAGCAACTAAATCCCCAATTGGTCTCTCCCTCATTCGTGGCACCCCATCAAGAATGTAGCTGAAGCACATGGATAAGTTAATTCCAACAGGAAAAAAAATGGAAAGAAAGAGCTCACTATGTGGCAGAACATAGAAGCATAGTCTAAAGAGGTCAGTACCAACGGAACTGAGCAGCAGTGAACCATAAATCTGAGAAGTAATTTGCATAGAAATAACCAAGTTGGAAAAAATAAAAATATGATCTACTGGGCTTGTCTTTTATGAGAATTTTAGATTGTTATGCTTAATTGCCCAAGAGTTCATATAAAGAGGATAGCTTCGTTAAAAATCATATAATACCCAATGAGATAACGAATTCACACTTGAAACCTTCAAGTGTTATGGAATGCAGAAGAGTTCGTCCACACAATGTAGCCTGTGTCCCAAGTAGGCCAAAAGAAGCATGTAGGAAGACACTCTCATAGTTGTTAAGACCATACAACTCAAGGTTACATATAATACAACTGATAAGATTAGCAAGGTCGGAATTGAATTTTACAATCAGAGGCAGTATAAATAGGGTAACAAAGAGAGAAAACAGAGACCTTGAATTTCCACCGGCTGCAGTAACTGCAGCTGTCAATGGACGCATTGCTGTTCCTGCATTTCCGAGAAAAAGTTCAACTTCTTTCTTTGATTCTCTACCCACTGGAAAATGACCACCACAACCTTCTACAATGGCTTGTTTAAGTTCACTATTGTCTTCCACCCGTAGTCCAAGAGTTTTAAGTGCACCAAGCATGTAGTGAACATCATCACTATTCAGCAAGTTGTCAACAACAGTCGTACCCTGAGAGATATATGAAAACAACTATCAATGCACCTTTGTTTCAACAGTCATCTGGTTAGAAACAAAATACAAGAAAATATCAACTAGTTTTGTGCATATGTACATAAATTCAAGTGTAAAACACTCGAGAACACAACTTTACATAGCAAGAAAAGCAACTAAGGCCTAAATATGAAGTTTATCATTATGAAAATTACACAAAATGATTAATCCATGCACCAATGAGGTGATTCAAAGAAAAGACATCTCTAAACAAGGAAGAAGAGACAGGAAACTCAAAAGCAGTTAAAGAGCTTACTTCAAGCTTGTTTCTTTTCAAATCTCGGCGTAAACTATACATAAATTATTAAGCATTGTTGGAATTCAAACACAAAATTTATAAGCACCAGAAAAAGAAAATTCAAAAGTGTTCCGTTTTCCCGCGGTTTGTTTTGCCACCAGGGTCAATGCAGGGACATATACCAAACTCTAAATCATCATTTCTCAGAAAGAAACCGCCTTTATCACTTTCTCTTGTAAACTATGATTTCATAAACAGGAAAAAAGAAAAAAAAAATAAAAATCAACGTATTAAAGTTTTTCATTAATAGACCAGACACTTGATCCGCTTTAAATTAACAATAAATAAACTATCCCGGAATCTAAAATGCAAAAAATTAAAGCTCTTTGCCTCTTCCTAATTTCCTCAAAAATGAAATAATTGAAGAGCGCATACCGAAATTGCCTGCAAAAGCAGAACCACTTATACCTCAGATAAAGCAGCGAGGAGGAGAATCCGATTAGATAACGACTTGGAACCCGGCAACGTGACAGTACCAGAGATTTCTTTAATGGGTTGCAACACTATCTCAGGCGCAGCTGAGGGCTTCTCTGCTGTGGCTACTGAAGCTGAAACTCGAAGAGGACCGACCTTAACTGTACCAACAGCACAATCACGCTTTGCCTGATATTGGGTTAGACCCAAAGAAACTGAAGACCCATTAAACTGTGATCTAAATGAAATTGAAGGAAGGGATTCAGGTGTTTGGGATTTAGAGAGATTGGGGAAAGTATAGGTATTTTGAACTCCATTGAAGATTTTGCTAACTTGCGCCATTTCTTTCAAGCTACAAAATTTCTCCCCCGACTCTCTCTTTACCTCTTGGTTGTTGAAGAACATGGGTAGCTGAGAATGGGAAGGTTTTATGTGCAACGAAGGAGTTGTGCTGAACCGAGCAAGTGTCCTTTGGTAATTATCCAAAAAGATGCTCAATTGCCCACCAACTTTATCTGAACTTCATTTCAATAAATTTTATGCTAACGTTGCCTGTACCCCGTGCTGAAAATATTGTACCATGCTCCGTTATGTAAAGAAACTTAATTTTGTGGGTCAATTACAAAATTTTGAAAACTACGCACAAAAGGGGTTGTTGAGATGGATATGCTTCTGCACGTTTAGCTATTCGAAATAGAGTGGCAGTCTTTCTATCTATCATTGTCCTTAGTCAGCGGCATACCAAACCCTATTTTATGAATACTGTCTTTAATAATTCAATTTAATTCATTAATCCAATGATACAAAAGAAAACATATAATTTATTAAGAGTTATGAATAAAATCATGAAGACGAAAGATAGAAATATATATAATTTGAATTTTGATATTTTTAAATATTTAATGGATGACATTTTTTTAAAGGATGCGTTAAAATAAATTCGAATCTATCCATTTATTTCAAAAGGAATTATAGGAATAATATATAGTTGATATTGGAAAAATAATTATCTAAATTAGGTCCATAATAATAAATTTATAGATTAAATTAATAAAAAAAATTATCATATAAAATAAAGTAGTTGAAAAAGTAATGGATGGATTTGAATGGTTGTTAATTTAAATTGTTAATACAACAATTTATAAAAAGTTCACGAGTTTTAGAGAAGATTAATAATCGATTTATATATATTTTATTAAAAAAAAAGAAAAGGGAGGGGAAACCGGCAGCTTGTCCTTGGTTACCGGTGGAGGAAAGGATAGCTGTAGCTTTCCCATTAAAAATAAATAAATAAATAAATTGGTCTAATTTCGCAGTAGGTTGGTACGAAATTGGACATTTATTTCGTAAACACGTGTTGCGAAAATAAAACAAAATTTCAATTTTTCAAATAATTTTTAAAATATTTCAAAAATTAAATTAATTTTTTAAAACACATTATTTATAAAAAAAAATCACAAAAGTTTTCGAGAAAAAAAAATTCCAGGAAATTGAGCATGTTATCAATTGAATTCTGCCAAGTCAGCATATAGGTGTGTTGAGCACCAAATGGGTAGGTTTATGGGGGACCCAGCCAGGAAGCAGTAGGTAGAAATATTTGGAGGAGCAAAAGCTGAAGTGGTGGTGGCCTGGTGGGTTTGGTAAGCATTCTCTTCTCTCCTCTTCTTCCACAACCACATGAAGAATTTTTATTTATTTATTTTCTTCTAATTATTACATAGTTTTTTTGGTTATATTTGAATTATGATAATTGTAGTGATATTGTTAGCTGTTATAATTTCTGGTAATTTTTATTACATCTAAAATTGACATGATTTTGATAAAAAAATATGTTTTTTTTCCTGCCAGTATGTGTATTATTCAAAAAAAAAATTGACCATCAATATATTTCTATTTCTTTAATAGAATTTAGTTTACATTATTATTTCTAAATTAAGTCGCACAAAAATTCTCAAAAATAGTAAAACCACTAATATATTAAAATTAGATTTACTACCACAATGTCCAAAAAAAATAATAATATAGAAAGTTTATCAATGTATTTTGTTGGAATGCATTATAATTGGATCAAATTTCAAATTCAATGTGTTCTAAGGAGAAAAATATATCAAAATCAATATAAATAAAGGATATGGTAAAGTCTAAAATCAGTTGCTGGATTTTTTTATTTTTATTTTTTGAGTAAAGTTGATGGAAATAATTTTAGTGAAATATGTGATAAGAAAGTATATATTATTTAAGAAAAAGTTGCTAATGTGACTGGGCTTGACCGAGGCACTGGATAAGGTAAAAGGAAATGGGCTGCTGGTGATCCATAATGCCCGGCCCAAATTTCGTAGTCCCAAAAGATATCAAGTTAAAAAAATGATTTTATCTATATATCTTTTTTTTTTTTCAAAAGTGTATCGACCGAAGTAAAACCTATATACATATAAAAGAAATTTTCGCATCATGAATCTAATAATGAATGGCGGCTGGCCATTTCTATGGTCAGCCTTTACAGAATATAATATATAAATACATTAGAATTTAAAAAAATGAAGGGTACTGGGAGGAATTTAAAAACAATATTTTCGTAAAAAATGGATTGCTCGTAGTAATATTTTTTTTATATAACAATTTTATTATTTGGATTAATTTAGATTCAAATAGAAGTTTAAAATATTCTCTTTTAAATATTTTATTATTAAAATTTGGATTCGCTACTTTTTTTAAAAAAAGGAAATAATGATCTATATTAATTAATCTCAATTTCTGAAATTATGTTGGAGTAGCTTTTAATATCATTGTAAATGAAGTAGGATGGGTCAATTTTGGCAAGCTGGTCTAATCTGTAATCTCAAAATTAAGTGGGAGTGAATTTTTTATGCCTGGAAAGTTTTTAAGGTGGCGGAGAGACAAGCAAGTTGTGTAGCTATTGTTCTTAAATTAGTTTCGCTATCTGAATGTAGGTCCTCCTATCCTATTGAATATTACCTGAATTCTCATATTTGTCTCTTTCGAAAATAAAAAAATAAATACACAATAATATGCATTAACAGTCAAATGCTCGTGTTTTTAAATTTCTTATATTAGAATTAAAAATGATCAGAAAGTTTAATGATAAAAATGATTTACTATACTCTTCAAGAAAAAAGAAAAATTATTGACAAAATATCTCTAATTTCCACATACAACGAATGAAAGACTTCTAATTAAAAAGAAGCAAATCATCATCATGAGAGTCAGCTAGTAAGAATATGCTGGGGATAAGGGGTGGGATATGCCAAAATTCGTTGATCACTGCATCATTCAATGTCACAAAATTAAATAAAATATAAAATAACACCTAACAACAAATACAAGGCCAAAACTGGCCAACTATATAAAAGAACCCTTGGTGGTAGTAAGAGGACAATGTGGATAGCAAAGTAGAGCTCCAACTACCACAAAACCTTTTCTAATGGACCTGTCACCTTCTCCTCTAACCATTTGCTGACCCCATTACCAAAATCCAATTTTCTTGCCCGTCACTTCTTAAATTGGTAGGTCCATTCCATTAGCCATACAATACAGTGTAGTTTACTTCATTATTAATTTTATCCAATAATAGCCAATCCAGTGTAGTTCAAAGTTTATCAAACATATCCATCTAATAGTGTTCTGCTTAGAATTAGTAGAGATTTTGTGGTTGGCAGCAACCACGTGAATACAAAACAATTCACCAACTAAGAATCAATTTTAAAAGCACAACGAAAAACAAATATCATCAGAGCATTAACGTAAAAGAAATATCATCAGAGCTCTGCTAATGCTTGTGCGCAAATTAAAACGCAGCATTAAATAATTGCCTCACTACAAGTAAAACGCAGCAAATTACAAAACCCAAGAGATAGGGGTCCAAGAGCTGTTACAAACTCAACAACGCTCATAATCAAACTCTCCTCCTTTCAACTGTGTTGCTCAATTTATCACTTGCAAGCAACATACCAAAATCTAATCTTGCTTCCTTTTTTTTATTTCTAACAGAGCGACCGAATCAAGGAAAGGTTCTCTTTGGATGCCTTTTCATTGCATTCCCAATCCAAACCCCAAATTCAAAAAATATGCTAGGATCCAGTCTAAAGAACTTCTTTGGCTGCAGCAACAACAGCCTCCGGAGTGATGCCAAATTCCTTGTATATCTTACCAGCTGGTGCACTGGCACCGAATCGGTCAATTCCAATAGCCTTGCCTTTGCTTCCAACAATCTTCTCCCATCCGAATGTTGATCCGGCTTCGATGCTAACCCTAGCAGTCACAGATGCTGGCAAAACACTTTCCTTGTAGGCATCCGATTGCACATCGAAAAGCTCCCATGACACAAAAGAGACAACTCTTACAGCCTTGCCCTCCTTTCTGAGCTCCTCACCAGCCTTGGCAGCTATTTCCAACTCAGAACCAGTTCCAATCAAAATGACATCAGGCTTGTTTCCTGAGGAATTATCTGAAATGATGTAGCCACCCTTTTCAACTCCCTCAATGGAAGTTCCAGCAAGGTTAGGCAGCTTTTGCCTAGAAAGGGCAAGGATGGAGGGTCTCTTCCTGTTGAGGACAGCAACCTTGTATGATCCAGCAGTTTCATTTCCATCAGCTGGACGCAGCATCAAGATGTTTGGCATTGCACGGAAGCTTGCCAAGTGCTCAATTGGCTGGTGGGTTGGTCCATCTTCCCCAAGACCAATTGAATCATGGGTCATGACATAAATGACTCCAGCCTCACACAAAGCAGAGATCCTAATTGCAGCCCTCATGTAGTCAGTGAACACAAAGAAAGTTGCGCAATATGGGATCAAGCCAGGGCTGTGGAGTGCAATGCCATTGCAGATGGCTCCCATTCCATGCTCCCTGACACCAAACCTGACATTGCGTTCTTCAGGGGTGTCTTTTTGGAAGTCTCCAAACATTTTCAACAAGGTCATGTTTGAAGAAGCAAGATCTGCACTACCACCAAGAAGACCGGGAAGCACTTTAGCAAGTGCATTTAGGTTGGTCTGAGATAAATTTCTTGTAGCCTCTGCTGGGCTCTCTGGAGTGTATGTCTGGAAAATTTGATGAGAAGGGTTAAAAGATTATCTAGATTGAAAATCCTATGAACCAATTGTTGAATACAGTATCCCAATTTCAAAATTCTTGACAAAGAAAATATGAACTATCTATATTCAGATAATGCAAACAGAAATCACAAAAGAGACCCTGAAAAATTAAATAAAGAGCAATCAAACTGATAAAAGCTCTACTCACAGGAAGTGCCTTCTCCCAACCAGCAGGTAGTTCTCCCTTGATTATGGACTTCAATTCTGCAGCTTCCTCTGCGTACTTCTTCTCGTACTCAGCAAACTTCGCATTCCATTCAGCTTCAAGAGAAGCACCCTCTGGGACATGGCGACTCCAATGCCTGAAAATACAAAGGGATGAATGTCAAATCAATCTTGGTCGCTTAAACAGACAGAAGCCTAGTCAGAATTTGCTTACTTCTTAACATCCTCTGGAACATGGAAAGGCTCATATGGCCACCCAAGGTTCTTCCTAGTAGCATCAACTTCCTTGGCTCCAAGTGCACTTCCATGCACACTGTATGAGTTTGCCTTGTTTGGAGAACCATAACCTATGGTTGTAGTGACCTGCAAAGAAAGGCAAATACTTCAACATAAGCACCATTACCGATAATTTTAGAAACAAGCTGCTTTACAACATCACTTCAAAACACACTACAAAAGAGAGTTCTGACCTTGATCAAAGTGGGTTTATCTGTTACAGTCTTGGCCTCTTTAATGGCAGCACGAATATCATCATAGCCAGTGTTTCCATTCTTCACCCAGATAACATGCCAACCAAGACCCTCAAAACGTTTTTCAACACTCTCTGTGAATGCAATTTCAGTGTCACCATCAATGGAAATGTGGTTGTCATCATAGAAAGCTATAAGCTTTCCAAGTCCCCAATGCCCAGCAAGGGAACAAACTTCATTTGCAATTCCCTCCATTTGACAGCCATCTCCCAATATAGCATATCTACAGAAGACAAAATATGAATATATAGCCAACCATATAAGGCGAGAACATAGTAAATTAACATTTAAACAGTAGAATAATAATAAATTATCTGATAAAAACGTTATCATACGTGTAGTGGTCAACAATTTCATTGTCTGGTTTGTTAAAGCGCGCAGCCAAATGCTTCTCTGCAAGGGCCAAACCTACAGCATTGGCAATGCCCTGTCCAAGAGGACCTACAAAGACCAAAACAAAGCATTAAAGGCCGAGTTTTAGAGAATTCAAATGTAGACAAAAATATTGCAAGGAAAATGATTTTAAGGATTAAAATCAGAATCTAACCAGTGGTAACTTCAACACCAGGTGTCTCAAAGTTCTCAGGGTGTCCAGGGGTTCTGCTTCCCCATTGACGGAATTGCTTCAAGTCTTCCTCCTATTGATTTAACCCCAAAAAAGAGACATTTCAGCAAATCAACTTTAAAACTTCGACATTCAATAATGAAAGATTAAATCAGCGATAACTTCAAAATAATGAATGATTAAATCAGCTGATATTGAGACCTGCCTCCTTTGGGTTGTTTTAGAAATAAGAACCCAGATCCAGTTCTCCTTGTTAACAGACGAGTGACATAAAAGAGAACTTGGAATTTGGATTCACATAAAATAACATTGATTAAGAAATTAATAGAAAAGACTAACCTGGACACTATCGTAACCAGCGAGGTGAAGCAGAGCATACTGAAGCATGCATCCATGGCCAGCAGACAAAACGAAACGATCACGATTGAACCAATAAGGATTCTTTGGGTTATACCTCATAACTTCATCGTACAAGATATGACCCATCGGAGCACAACCCATAGGGAGACCTGGGTGACCTGAATTGGCCTTTTCCACAGCATCAATAGCAAGAAATCTTATTGTATTGACAGATTTCTCGAGCAATGAAGTATCAGTGGTAGCATCAAGGGTTTCAACCGCAGCTGCACAGATTTGGGTTTGCTGACGAGAAGAAACGCGGCGGCGGCGGGAAGCAGTGGCGCGTGGGATTGAACATGCGGTGGACTTGAGACCAGAGAAGGCAGGGAGAGACGGTGTAGAGAGAGATAGGCGGTGACTTTCAGAGGATTGAGCAGAGCCATGGCGAGAAATGGCTCTTGCTAAGAGGACCTGAGATAGAGTTAGAGAAGAAGAAGACGCCATTTTTCCTATTTTCACTCTTCTTCTTCTTCCTCTGTTTAGTTTGTATATAGAGAAATAGAGAGGGGGAGAGAATGAGGTGTGCTTGGTTTTTATTTAATATTTGAGAAAGCTAGACAACCAACAACTCTCGATCTTCAATTCTTGATCTTCTCGTCTTCACAAAATGACAGGTGAGATTTGCTGACCGTTAGATTACGAGGTGAACATAATCTTAACCGTTGACTAAGGGTAGGAATTAGGAGATGCTCTGCCTTTCATTTCTTTTTCTTTTTTCCTCAAATTTCTCCTTTTTTCTTATTATCAACTTATTATAGACTCAAATCATTTTTCCTGTTTTTATAGAAGTTTAAATTTTCATTTTTTTTGGAGTTATAATTGCTTTATTTAGAAGAAATTTTTATCCATTTTATTTTTTCTGTTTTCGGAAGAAATGGAAACATCTCTTTGCTTTGGTTTCTCCGAGCAACAAATATCAAATATTGTCTGTTTGTATAACCAATATATATATATATTCAAAAAAAAAAAAAAATTCCGAAGCAAGTGAACAGAAAATTATTATACAAATAATTTTAGTTTCATATAGTAAAATTATATTTTGAGTTAAAGATTTAATTTTTATCTAAATAAAATTCATGAATCTATTGTAAAAGAAATATTTATGTACCAAATCAAATCATGCATGTAATCACGTGCTAAATATATATACATTTCTATATTCTAATATCATAGTTAATGACCAAAAGAAATATTCTAATATTACGTTAAAAATTTCTATTCAATTTCTAACTTATAATAAATTATTATTACCCAATGGCAAAGGTGGATGTTTAGATGGATGGTCAATAACAGCAAGTAATTTGGCTCTTGTTGAAATTTTGTTCAGAATTATTTGGTAAGGAAGGCGGGCACTCTTGATATTCACACTAACCGAAAATGAGTGAGTTAACAGGCTGAATTAATTCTTGTAAAAAAAAAAAAGAAAAAAAAAAGCTGAATTAATTACTATTTAGACAGATCTGGCCATGTGTGCAGCAGCCTATTAATTGGAGTATTTCATTTAAATTTCTATTCACACTTAGGTAATCGTTGGCTGCAAAGTATTTAGGTATTATAATAAGGATATTGCAGCCCATAAGATGACATAAAGTTTGAATAATGCCATAAATAAATGCCACCACACTTTCATTTCAAAGCCTCCATTTATGACCGCTAGCTTATACAAGGCAGAATGTTGAATTAAAGAGATAACTTCACCTGAAATTTCACCAACCCCAAAAATCTGTTGGCACATACCTTTTGAGAGTGGAGAAAAGCTATGCAGCACAGACCGACAAGATTTTGCTTTCACCCTTTTTCTCTACTTACTCTGTCATCTCGATAGACCATCAATTTTCTCCATGCATATACTTCACAAGAAACAAAAATTGTTGTTGGAAGAACAGAAACACATAGCTAGGAAATAAACCTTAGATTTCATATCAGGAATCTCTCATTCAAATATGATGAAATATTACATAGGTACACTATGAAAAGGAAAAAAAAAAATTACATGGGAACCATAAAAGGCTAGGGAGTATTCTGAAGCAACCCATTACTATCTGCCCTTACCTTTCACTGAATAAAAAATTTACATCATTTTAACGCGTTTAGAATTGGAAGCAGAATTTCGGATCCCTCTGCTGGTCACAGAATAAGGTGCTGATGCTGATCTAAGAGAGGGTGACTTGTCTATATATGCATATCGTTCATTACCATTCCAGTACAAAATGACTCGATTTGTGCAACAATGTGACCAACTATCACCTAATCAGTGTCATCAAAACAGTAAAGTAAGTGCAGAATGATAACAGGCTCCCAAAAAAAGAAAGAATAACTACCAATATGAAATCAAAATATTGAGAAGAAAAGAAAGAGTCATAAGGAAAAACCAAATTTATGTAAGAGGTTGAGGTAATTGAGAACAAACTTGCCTAATGCAAGACCTAATTGGAAGGAACCTTCGGATTGCTTGGTTGTAACCTGATTTAACAAGACTACCTACAAGCAAACAAAAAAATAAAAATAAAGAAAAATTCTCAGAAATCAATCTCCTAAAAAGACAAAATTTTGAGAGACCGTTAAGTAATTCAGTTGTGTGATAGAGATAGTACATAAATGCTATGAATGTAGAAAACACAAGATATACTGAAACCAACTCTTTGCAAAAGCTTAATTTATGTTGTCCATCAATTAGGGTTCAGATCTTTGATATGAGATAAACAAAAGGGAAGAGGAAGAAAGGACGTTGAAAATTTGAATAAAATAAGAAAGAAGTTTCAATTGAAATGAAAGTGTCTTGTGTATCACAATTTCAAATTTACCAATAAAAAAAATAGTAATAATAATAAATTCTCACCGCTAGGCTGAAATCTTTAGCAATCTTCATCAACTTTAAGGCCAATCCACTTAGTAACCTTGTTCTGAGGGCCAAGTCATCAAAATCTTGGCGGAAGTGGAAAGTAATGCTGTCAATAATAACAACCTTGACCTGTTAAAGTAATATGAATTATTTTACTAATTATGCAAGAACAAACTGCTCAGAGAGCCCAGACAAAGGGTACACTGGAGAAATAGAAAAGGAAGTGAAGAGCTGAAAGTATCAGCAAATGAAAAATGTCATTAGATAAAGGACGCTAGTTTAGTGTGTTAGATCCATTTAGGATTACTACATCCCACAGAGAAAAAAAAAAGAAAGAAAGAAAGAGAGAGAGAGAAAGAGAAAGAAAGCACAATATCAGGTATTGCGGCAATGAGAAATATTCTGAACCATCATATTACTTACATCTCTATGCTCTGAAATGAACTTGTCTAAGTAATTAATCAGGGCAATTTGCTCTGTATAACTACAGACACGGAAATAGTATATGTTTTCCAGGATATCCTTGCTTTGCATTTCCACTTGACAAGTTCGCATACTCTTGTGTAGAAATTTACTATATTCTGACATGTCCTCAACACATGCTTCAGCAACCTGGAGAGCACGCTCCACCATGAAGCTGCCTTCCGTATCTAAATATTGTACAATTGCAATGTCATATGGACACGATCAGTTCATAAAATGTAATAAGAACCATTAGCAATATCATTAGTTTACCTATATAAATTGCCTTTCCTCCTAGACCACCACAAGAAGGTGGAATTTGAACATTGACTGCAAGTTGAATCCTACAAAGTCAAGTATAATTATGCTTCTCTTACAAAAGCCTAGCAGGCGCTCAATTAGTTGCATGTGTGCTCACATGCACACATGAGAAAGAACAAGAAGGATAAGATTCTATACCCAAGCTGTGTTTTACCAATACCTGGTACTCCACCTACAATCAGCAGAAAAAAGAAGAATCCCTCACCAAAAAGAAATGGCAAACTTTAATGACCAATGCTCCACTGTGCAAATTGCTTACATTTACAGCTTTACAACTACATATCAATCAGGAAATCGGGGGAGAAAAATCACTAACCAATTTCTGTTACTTCTTTACAGCTTATTCCTCCACCAAGGATGTTATCTAGATCTGCACAAGATGTGGAAATGCGTGTCAAAGACTTTTCCGCATGGAGCATGTCCCAGGCGCTTTGTGCACCTATAATGACAAAATAATACTTTCAGGCTATTAAGAGGTGAATTATTGACATCTCATTGAACAATATCCAAAATATCAAAATGGAAATAGAAAAGCAAAATAAAATTTGCTATATTGCACGAATTGAAACTTATATATGATGTATATAGACTGTGTTAAGCTTGAGCAACTTTCAGATTGCCATCACATAAATGCATAATTTCCATAACTATACAGTTAAAGTCTTGGTTTAGGACTAAAAATTGTCTATCAAAGGAATTCCGGTACAAGATTGCAATAAAAAATAAAATTGTTAAATATAATGCAGAAAATAATTACCCGTGATGGTAGCATGGGAACCTTCCACTCTGTCCAGCCCAATACTATGTGACGCAACTTTCAAAATTTCAAGAGCTTCGCCATCTGAAATTTGTAAATCTGTTTAAGTATGACGAAACCAATTAATTAACGAACTTCGTCCACAAAACTACTGAGAAAACAACTAAAATAATATGGCAAAATCGATCCCAGAGAAAAAAACAAAACGTTTTCACAATAACACAATGATTATATTACAATCCACTTTTTCAACGCAAAAAACACTGAAATAATCGAAGTTGTTGAATATGCTACTGGCACTGTAATAACAACAAACACTTGGTAGGATCACCCATGCACAATCTGTTGGACCCATAGATGTAAGATTAACCAAGAAAGAAACATGAAACGAAATTATCGATCCTATAACACCTGGAAAGCATAAATAATTAACTAACTGGCGATGAATGGATAGAGGAAGACTTGAGTTTAAAAAAAAAAAAAAGGCGAACGGTAATTAAGAGGTTTCGAAAGTTACCACGAGCGAGATCTGAGGAAGAAACAGAAGAAAGGGAAGAGAGAGAAATATAGCCAGCTGATATCAGCTTCCCTCTCTGCGTCGCTGATAACGGCAGTCTCGATACTTCCATTTTTCTTCCGCCGTATGTGTAAGGGTGCTCCGATCTGGAGGATTCATCCTTGGTTTTGTTCTGAGGTTTTGGCGCGCAAAACACTTCATGGGCAAAGCTTATATGGGCCTAAATGGGCCACTTTAGCCGAAACTTTCCCAAGTAGTATTGGAAATTTAGAAAAGAATAATGATTGTACTGGGCCTCTCTCAATTCTTAACCCTAATCTAGCCTCTAAAAGTAATTATGCAGCTTTAAGTTTGTTCTTTATTATAGGTTAATTACGTTTGTGGTCATCGAATTTTAGTACTTATAACAAAATGATCATAATAAAATAATTTGTAACATAAAAGTCATCAAATTTTTATTTTTTTCAATTAAGGTAAAAATAACCGAAAAATTAATTTTTCGTTACCGGAGGGCCACAAAAATATGCTATTTTATCAGTAATTTTCTAAAACGTGTCCAGTTAGTATGCGATATAGCCCGTTTAAATGGAGAAATTGACACATCAATAAGTACACGTGTTATGTCAACCTGTTCAAAAAGAAAAAAAAAAGTTTTACTGACGTGTACTTAATAAAATGTCAATTTCTCCATGTATGCGGGTCATATTGGCATATTTGCGTAACCTTTCGGTGACGAAAAATTAATTTTTCGGTCATTTTTACCTTAATTGAAAAAAATAAAAGTTTGATAACCACTACAAAAAAAAGACGAATTAGCGACAAAAATTAGCGACTATTTTCTGAATCCGTCGTAAAAATGAATATTTTCCATTTGGCGTCGAGTTTAGCGACGAAAAATTAAACAGTCGCTAAATTTTGGCGCTAATTGATGGCGCCTTTTATTTGCGATAAAATTAGCGACTGTTTATTTGTCGCTAAAAACTATTCAATTTATGAATAATTTTGCGACTGAATATTAGTCGCTAAATTTTTAGCGACTAAATAGCGACGAAAATGTTGGTCGCTAAATTTGGAGATATATTTTACAATCTTGATTTGCGACGGTTTAGCGACGAAATTTGTCGTCGGTAATTTAGTCGCTAAATTATAAAAAATCTGGCATGACCTAACCCAAAACTACGTCGTTTGGCCTTTATATTTTTCTTTTCTTCTCTTCCCTTCGTGGTCTCTGCCCCGTTCTCCAATTTTTTCCCAGCCGCCCCCATCTGCTTCTCTACTTCCCTTGCCGTCGTTCCAGCCATCTCCCCTCGCCGTCTCCACCATCTTCGCCCTCCTCTCCTTTCACTGCAGCTTTCGCTGCCCTTTCTCTCATTCTGTTCCTCTTTGTGTGCGACAACAGCCCCATTTCTTCCCTCCATTTACTGCATTTTGCTGCGGATTTCTAGCTCCATTCCGACATTTTCTTGCCACCGCCGACCACCGGTCACGCCACCAGCCTCCTCATCTTCAACCGGCAGCTGTAAGGTGAGTTTTAATCTGAAATTTTTGGGAGATTTGAGAGAGTGGCAGATTTATCTAAATTAGGAATTTAGGATTTTAAGTTTAATTTTCTTAGGCTAAGAGATTAGGTGAGTTTTAATCTAGTTTGTGTTTTCAATTTTGCGGTTGAATCTAGTTTGTGTTTTCAATTTTGTGTTAGAATTTATAGGATGGCTGCATGGTGCCGCAAATGCATATATTTGAAGCCCAAGTTGGAGAAATTGGCTGCTGATTTTGATCCCCAGTAACCTCTCTTTGCCATTACTGTTATCTGTGTTTGCTATGCTTATTATCTGGTAATTGCTTGGTGATAAAATATCTCACTACTTTGACTTTTACACATGCTATACAAACACGTGTAGGCTAAAATGTATATCTAGAATCATTTTGATGAGTAGTTGGATTTATTTGAATGTTTGCATTATGAATTCTTTTACTGCTATGTTTTTTTTTTATTCTGTTACTGCTATGTTAATTTGGTATATATCCGATCAATACAATTTGAAGTGTATATCTGGAATCATTTTGATATCTTTGGAATCATTTTGATGAGTTTGGAATCATTTTGATATCTTTGGAATCATTTTGATGACGACAAATTTTGTGTTAGAATTTGGGAATTTGTGTATTAGTGCGTTAATGGTGGTATTTTTTGTTTCCTGGCTGCAGAACAACTTCTAGCTGAAGCAAAAAGGCCTGCTTAAGCTTTTGCCTTGCTGCTCCAGTTTCCAGGTTGGTATCTTAAATTTATTTTATAATTCAATCCTGATCATTATTTTATAATCCAATTTGTCTTTGCAAGGTCTCCTCTATTATGGGGTGCAATGAAGCATTTGCATCAGAAAATTCCTGAGATTGCTTCAAAGAAATCTCAGATGTATGGCTACCTATTAGAAGAAGATAAGTGAGTTAATTAATCTCATTTCTTATTTAATTGCAATGATTTAGTTAGGATTTGTTAGTGAAATTGTTATAATGATAATTGATGGTTGATCAGGGGTCTACAAGCATTGCCTGACCTGCCAGATTTTCAATTATCTTTGAGACCAGATGATTTTGTTTTGCCTGAAATAGATGAGGCATGGGAGAAAGAAAGATGGGAAATTCAGAGCCAATCTTTAAAGGAACATCTCAATGATACTGACGATGAGATTGATATTGAATGATACAATTGTATTTCAAATTAATCTTTTTTTATGTGTAGATGGATATAATTATAGTATTTTTTAATTATTATACATTTTAATTTACATTTTTGATATTATATTTTTTAAATTAATAGTAATATTGAAAATATTGTATACTTATTTACATAAATTAAATTAAATTTTGGATGTAATAATAATAATAAAAATTAAATTGAAAATTGTAATAAAAAATTAAAACAAAAAGAACATTAAAAAATATAAAATTTTTAGCGACGGAATAGCGACGAATATTCCGTCGCTAATAAATATTTATACGACTAATTTGAGAATTATTTAGCGACTGCAAATTTATTTTTTAGCGACGAAAAATTCTGTCGCAATATTTAGCGACTGTTTTATATTTAGTCGCAAATTTTTTGCGACGGCACTAATAGCGACTATTCGTCGCGGCGTCGCTAAACTTCATTAGCGACGAAAAAACCCAATTAGCGACGGAATTGTCCGTCGCTATTCCGTCGCTAATCGACTGTTTTTTTGTAGTGAACTTTTATGTTACAAATTATTTTATTATGACCATTTGGTTATAAGCACCAAAATTTGATGACCACAGATGTAATTAACCCTTTTTATTATTATTATTATTATTATTATTATTATTATTTTAAATTCAATGTTGGTCTATGCTCAAGATTAGGGATGATTACGGGGCGGGGCGGGGCCGGGGAGTGGCTCCCCACCCACTGCCCCGCCCAGGGGCGGGGATTCCCCGTCCCCGTCCCCGTCCCCGCTAGGGATGCGGGGGAAAAATCCCCCCCCCCACCCGCGAGGATCCCCGTAACCCATTAAAATTACTTAATTTTAATGAAAATTTTCGACTCTGGTGGAAATTTCTGACCCGAATAAAAAATATGTCACAATATTTACCTTACAAAATTTAATAATTGATGACTTAAAATTAAAAATATCTTATACAATTTAAATACAAATATTTATAAACATTTCATACAATTAAAATATAAATATTTGTAAATATTTTATACAATTCAAATATTAACAATATCATTTGAACAATTTACACACCGACAAATATTAACCTAAAAAAATTTAATATATATATAATAAAATATTAAATTTTTTTTCGGGGTGGGGATCTGTTCTCCGTTCCCGTCCCGAATTCAAGGGCGGAGATTTTTTTCTCTCAATCCCCGCCTCCGCAGGGGAAAAATTCAAGGATTTCCTGTCCCGTTCTGGTTGGGCCCCCGCCAGGTACGGGGAATCCCCGCCCATTATCATCCCTACTCAAGATATGGAAAAGTCCATCAAGTTTCACAAATGTCCCCTAAAATATTGATATTCTGACCTACATGTCAAATAAAGGGTTACATTTTCTTTTTTATTCTCTAATTTTTAACTTGGATTTGTTCCACTCCACGTAGCATTAATACTCTTTACATTTTATCCACAAAGCATTGCCTCCTAAAAAGGTAGGGTGTTGCCCCAACTGTCCGAATGTTTTGTAATGTTGATTTGATTAACTATACTTGCTTGATGTTGAAATGGATTTAACAATGGCTCATAAAAATAAGGACTCAGAAAACTTAGAGCTACCTAACTCAAGAGACTTTTAATTAAGCTATTAGAAATCATTTCAATCTTATAATTCTCTTGTAGGATACATAACACCCGATTTAAGTCAAATGATGAAAAAAAAAAAAAAAAAAAAACTAATTTCTGTGGTTGTAGTAAAAAGAGTTTTGCACCAAAAATCGTTTTACAAAATGAATAATTATATATTAGATTATTTTAATTTGTCCATAATTTTCAGTGTTTATGCTAAGACAAAACGCATTATTTCACACTACCATTTTGAATCTTTGATATTTATTTTATCAAGTTATTAAACGGTTTATTCTATATTAGGCTCTCAATATTATATAGAAATGCAATATAAAGTGTAGTGAAGCTATTAGTTAATTAACATTTTTATTGTTCTACATTAAATAACTGAAATTATGAATTCATATATTTTATATCATCAACTTATATTTTTCACTCTGCATCTCCCATCCATTAGCTACCGTGATAATCTTCTGTTTCTTTGTATCCAAATGCATAAAATAAAACTATATGCTTTTCTGTTTCTTTGTAGAATAGTGTGTATATGAGCAATGTGTAGTCTATAAAATAAGAACTCGTCCATTTATCATCTATAATAACTACTCAACTAATAATTTCATCAAAACTTGATAAACTTGAAGATTAAATTGGAATATACAAAACCTTAAAATCTTATACTAAAATCAACCTTATTAATTAATAAAAATCACAAACCAACTTACTTCAAAACTACACACTCAAAACCATCAAATAAATCCCCTACCACCTTATAATATAATGTCTGAAACACCATATAAAAATACACAAAACAAGAGAGAGAGAGAGAGAAAGAGAGAGTAGGGATTAATCATGGCATGTAACCCACAATAGTCCTGAATATCTTGACAGATTTCTTGACTTCAATCCTAAAAGTTGCACCGGTGGGTTCATCTTCTTGTTCATAAAAGATGATTTTATCACCCACGTCAAGATTTTTGGAGGAAGCAAATTTACGCCAACCTTTAGAAATAATAGGCTTAGGATGATTTTTCTTTCGAATAATACACCGAAATATCCAAACTTTCCCACTTTCATCCTTTACGTGAAAATCCACTTCGTGCCCACTCCCAAAACGCGGCAAGTACTTGAGGGACTTTGTCGGAAACGACAAACTTTTACTAACGTCGCTCTTCGTTAGCAACTTGGAAAACATTGCCATAGTAGTTGTATATATGCCGAACTCAGCTGCAATAATTGTTTTCATGCAGAGATTGCCCTGGTTTTTAAAGAAGACTACGCTTTGCTCCACTACTGCGTTAGTTAGTGGAAATATACAGCCACACTCTAGTTTTTATTAATGGTCGGCCACTGGACAAATATTGGAACCCGTCTTCCTCTAGATTAAAAACCAAAAAAAGGAAAGTGAAAGTATATTTTCTTGGATATTAAAAATAAGAATAAGTTACTATTTTGCCTCAACATTTCAAGTTATTTTTGGAGCTAAATTATTACTTCTATACGTAGTAAAAAGTGTTAAAATTAATATGAACATTTTACCCCAATTTTTAAGTGTAAAACTTTTTTTTTTTCATTTTTTAAATCTTTTTTTTTAAAGAATGCGAATAAAAAATTCACAATAAAGCAAAACTAACGCATATAAATTGTGCCAATTACATCATGATACAGCCACATACTAATGCCAGCAGGTATAGTTTCTAAAATATATATGGAGCTTAAAAGGAAATTTATAAGCCAATTTTGATAAAAAAAATTCGCAAAAAAATTCATTTCACACTAATATAAAAAATGTTAAACGACTCGAAATCTTTACCCTTATCTTTAATATTAAGTAGAGTATTAAAACAATCCGCATTTGGATGGCATTTTTTTAAAATCATATCTACAACAATCTAATTATCAAATTATGCCAAAAACTTTTTGTATCCCAATATGATAGCAAGGCATTTCAATAAATTTTTAGGCAAAGATAAAAAGTGAAGCACTCAAACCAATTGAATCGAACAAGTGCATGCATTTGGATTTTTTTGTTTTGAAGACAATTAAACATAGAATTATCCCATGTACGTAGAAGTCTTTAAGTTACTTTAATTTCTTGCTAGCCAATGGAGAATTATATTATGGATAACATGGAATGGATTAAAGACTTAAAAAGTATTTCTTCTTCACTGTGGATCGTTTTCAATGGCCCTACTACCAACAACCCTGACCCTCGTCCCCCTCTTCAGGTCTCAACATGTCTTCACTTTTAGGCTTCAGCAGAATCTAATATTTCTTCCTCTGATTCTCCGTTGTCCCTTCTGCATCTAAAATTGATTTGGAGATCTGTTATGAGTATTAGAACACATTGTCCTTCTTATAAACCCTTAAAAATTATATCGCTTCCGTCTTGATAAATCCAAAAATGTCTTTATCTGTAGGAGAGAGGTCGCTCCGATCGGATGAGATAACCCTGCAGTAAGAAGAACCCGGTCGGACCAGGCGTGAGCACTCCGAAGCTTAAGTTAGTAGCTTAGAGAGATAATGTGCTTTAGAGAGATAATGGTGTGAATTCAATACCTGGTGCCATCGTTGGCAGGACTATTTATAAGAGATAGTCGAGGGGCACTTGAGTGCCTGGGGAGTGATCACTGGCTGTCAGAGTAGGTATCCGGCGACATGACAAGGAGCAGGTGGTAGGCATGGGCGCTGCCTTGAGTCAGGCGGCTGATGGGACAGGCGGTCACATTAGCCGATCGGGCATGTGCGCGGCCTGGGGGCTCGTGTCTGATACCTTTAGTTGATGGGCTTTGGGCCTTGCCAGTTTAAATGGGCCGACAGGATGGGCCTTAGGGCAAATGATATTTGCTGAGTTATCACTTGTCCCCCCTCAACAGGTCCGATCGGGCACAGAATTGCCTTTGTTGATCCGTTCGGATGGAATCAGTTATGGAGATTCCCGATCCAAAGACGCGTACTGGCGCGCTTTTTGAATTTGAAAGGCGCTTTTTTCTGAAGCGACGCGCCTGCTGAGACAGCTGTTCTCCTTTAATGCAGTGAGCGTATCGAGGGCGACGCTTCATTCTTCGCAGAGACATAATGTCCTTTGACACGTGGCGCTTGCTAAATGGCGCGTCGTTTGGCGTTTTTGAGAAGCTTCCGTCTATAAATAGAGGACTTTGTGAATCATTCCTTCTTTACTTTCGAAATCCCTAGCGAAGCCCTGCCAAAATCTTCCTTCGATTCCCAGATTTCTGCAACTACTCTTTACCTCTTCTTCAAGTCTTTTTCATCAAGTAAGTAACTTTTCTTTTTGCTTTCTTTGCAATTTTCCTTTTTCTTCTCGCACCCATTTCATTTAGAAAAGAGAGTTGCACCTTCCCTTCATACTTTTTGTTGAAGATGGCCTCAAGTAGTGCTGAAGCATTGGACACAACATTTTTGGAGTGGTATGAGAATAAACCAGCCGCTGAGCCGCATTCTCGCCTATCCGCTGCGGAAGTGGCCGAAATCCCCTCTAAATACGGCCTTCCCGAGGAGATATCAGTGCTGGCCTGCCCCGAATCAATGGCGGTGACTGAAGGGCCCTTCGGCCAAGACGGCGACGAATGGTTCGTATGCCACCTCTGGAGTCTGGATGCAGGCCTGAGGTTCCCGTTGGGCGCCTTTGAGATGGCGATACTGAGGGGGTATGGTCTTGCCCCCAACCAACTACATCCGAACGGCTGGAGATCGGTGGCGTGCTTCAAGATCCTTTGCCAAATAGAAGTGGTGGCACCGACCTTGGAACTCTTTACCCACTTCTTCTACATCTCGGGCCGGAGCGACGGAACTGAGTACTTCTTCACTAGCCGCCCAAAGAGGAAACTGATGTTCGTCCCCACCTCCATGAAAGGGTATCGGGAACGATATTTTTTGGTGGGCAGGAAAGGTGGGTTTGGAGTACGCCTTACCCGATCGGCTAGGGTCAACGTCCTGAAGGATCTAGCCGCCGGTCAGGAATTCTACGAAAATGATATACAGAAACTGATGGCCGCCGTCAGCAGGAATGAAGGGCCTTACGAGTCCAAATTCCTTTTGCGGACACTGTTCGGCTCGCCCGGTTTTCAAGAGGCTGAGGACGTAGAACGTGAGCGTTAGGATCAGAGAAAACCCAATCATCGTGCATCAAATCATTCATTGCACTTTATTAATGTTTTATGAAGAGAATTTGTGTACGAAAAAACTTATCTAGCTTATCTTTTGTTGTGCAGCTGAGATGGCTGGTGGGAGTGAGGCCTCCAGGCAACTTGGCGATCGGATCTGCCAAAAACGTGAGGCTGAGAAGAAGGCTCAGGAGCAAAGGAAAAGGAGGAGAATGGTCCTCGCTTCCGAGCTTCCAACCTCTAAGGGGGCGGCCGGTACTTCTGCGACGACTCCGGCCATCGCTGCCATTCCAGTGTCATCGGCACCCCCTGCTGCCATTACTGCTCCTGCCTCCACTGCTGCTGGACCAACAACCATGCCTCGACTTGAGGCCTCTGCTCGGCCGTTACACCGCCGGTGCCACACTCTTCGGGATGAGTCGGACGAAGATGATCAGCCGATCGGTCAGACTATCCGAGAGGCGGAAGAGGCTGCTAAGAGGAGGGCAGAGGAGGCTGCCAAGAAAAAGGCCGAGGAGGCGGCCAAAAAGAGAGCTGCTGAGCTGATCGCCGAATCGAATGCCCGGCTTGCGGCAAGAGGCAAAGCTGTGCAGCACGATGAATCTCCAAGGCGCTCATCCGATCGGCGGATCGTCCCTATGAAGGAGGTTCTGAGAGAGAACTTCGGAGATGACTGGTCTGTGGGCCAAGCGGCCAATTACATTTGTCGGGGTCTTCTCAGGGAGGATGATCATCGGGATGCTGGCGACGCCAGTCAACTCAGCAGGGAAGCCCAAGCCATCGGCCAGCAGCTGATTGATGTAAGTATTTTACTGACTGTTTCTGGTGCTTGTTTACACCTTTGTGTCTGAATCTTTTGGTTTTGATTCTGTGTAGGCTGCCAGGAGGACACAGCGGCTGCACATGATGGCCCATTTGTGGAAAGGGAGGGCCGAGTCAAGCGCCGTGGCCAAGGCGAAGGCAACCACGCGCTACGAGGCGTCCAAAAAGGAAGCTTCCGACCTTCGAGCTGAGGTTGCCAAGCTGGAGGAGCGGTATGCTGCCTCCCAATCAGAGACAGTGGCCCTAAGGAAGGAGGCCTACCAGAGTGCTCAGGACCTGAAGACTCGGCAGAGCGAGGCCGATAAGCTAAAGGGGGAAGTGGCCCGCCTATCTGCGGAGGGTGCCCAGCTAAGGCGGTTTGAAGCATATGCAACCCGACTGGATGCCGAGTGCAGAGAGTTGGCTGCTGAGAATGCCAGGCTGAAGGCAGAGGGCGAGCAGCTTCGGACAGAAGTGGGGTCCTTGAAGAAGTCACATGGGGAGACGGAGGCCTCTTTTTCGAAGATTCTTGAGCTTGAGCTTGCCACTCAAAAGGAGCGCCTGATTGATGAGCTGGCAGACACTCAGGTGGAGCTGTTGTCCCGGTTAGTTCATGAAGCTGGGCGGCGCTTCCCTGGGGCGGATCTGTCATGGATGGACGACCCGGCATCACTGCCTGCTCCTCCAAACGATGATGAAGAAGGCGCTCCCGAGGGGGAAATCACCGAAAGAACTTCCGAAGAAGGTCCTTTACCTCTGGAGACTATTCAAGAGGTTCCTTCTGAAACGGAGCCTGCGGCGTCTTCAGTCCATGAAGCTGAAGTAGAGGCTCCTCCTGCACCTGATGCCGAGCCGATAGCACCTTCCTCCACTGGGCCTGTCTCTGAAGGGGGGGCAGTATCTGCACCGACAGTTGCCGACCCTTCTCAAGCCACCCTCGATCCAATCATCGAAGAAGTCACCGATCCTCCTGGCGAAGTGGAGATTGTAGATATAGACAGTTAGCTTAGGAATGTAGCTTTACTTTCTCCTCTTTCTTTTCTTTTTCTTTGTTTGTTGTTTTGTTTTTTTTTTTTTTATATATACTTGTAACACTTATTTACAAATTGTATATTGAAGGCATTTGTATTAATAAAACTGCATATTTCTGCAAATCAACGCATACATAAGTTTGTACTAAAATTTGCAATATGATCGAGCTAATTAAAACTCGTAATTAAAATTTGCATTAAATTTCACAAGTACTTCCTGAATTAAAATGACGTCGAAGCTTATTGACCGATCGGGTCAGTCTGAGCGATGCTCATAGAGTTGCATAATAATTGCATAACTGAGCTAGGTGATACTCATAGAGTTGCATAAGAATTGCAAGATCGAGTTGAGTGATACTCGTATAACTGCATGAGAATTGCATAGCCGAGAGTACTCGTAGAATTGCATAAAAATTGCATAACCGAGCGAGAGAGATTAGATCCTCTAAAATACAGATAATATTTGGGGGGGGGGGGGGAGGTAGGATCCTCCGTAAAGCAAACACTTTAGATTAGTGTATAAGTTACACATGATGCTTCAAAGAAAGAACCTCTTTATTAATTGGGCAATTGCCAGGTTTTAATACATTATGCGACATGGTACTTCTTTAGTACCTCA